>JAMPIV010012726.1:0-160000 GCA_024509875.1 Oreohelix idahoensis
TATGCCGCCTGCTTCTACAAATTTTCACAAGGACCGATTTATTATCTGCCAATAATAATTTCGAGCAACCTTTTGGCAGATGGTACCTACGTTCTCTTTCTCGTGGTACACATCCTTTTCCAACATGTAAACGTTACCCGTATTACGTCTGCCCCTAAACATCTTGGGAATATAAACAACTTGTCCCGTGACCATTTTGAACCAATCTCACCGCCTACAATATAACAAATTTAATTCTTCATGAAAAAATCCCCCTTTTTGTTTTGCTTGGAGTGGTGTGGCAGTTACGACGCAATTATTGAAATCACGGCTTCAGTGACCTAGTCTTCAGCTGTGCCCTGTGCCTTCCTCATCTCTTCTGGAAGAGTATTTAAAGGTTTCGTATTCCATCCTTTCAGTTAGTGATCTGGTCTGCACTTGTTTTCCATGACCAGAGGTCTTCTTGATAGCCCCCCAAGAAGTAGCATAACGACAGTCCCAATATTCAGAGGGTAAATGGTTGCGTCTAATCACTGCTGCACTGATTATCCCTTCCACATAGCGAGTTTTTTCACTGTTATCCCTTTTGCAATGGGGAAGTTTTCATTAGTGGTAGGTCCCTTGGTTTGCCCCATAATCTCCACTGCTTCTGTGGTAATACCTGATACCGGGTTCACCAAGTGCGCAACTCGACAACGGAATTGACATCCAAACCGGTATTCCTTATAGGCACCCTAATAGTGACTCCATTACATACCACGTCCACAACTAAACTGGGGTACCGATAAGGTTCCTGCTGTCCCAGTAGGTTTTAACCTTTTCTTCCATGTACCCCAACTTCATCGCAGGCACATCCAAAGGTTTCCCTTGTTAACATAAATATTGGGAGACATGTCATGACCCCCTTTGGCTTACCACCATATGCATATAGTAACTATTTTTTGATAAAGGGTTTTCTTTATTCCACATATCCCCTGTCCAATGAAACTGTGAGTTTATATGTTTTATTATCAATGCGTGGCCTAGACAAAATTTGCTTACACGTATTACCCTGATCTTTATTATCAAACCTCTTTGGGTTTTTGTCGGGGCCCCTATCATTATCTACAATGCTTTCATTAAGGAGCCAGCTACCGATCGCCTGGTGCTGCCTGAAAATCTCACCGCGGACATTACGTAACATCCTCCCAGCCTCTCTTCAACCCTGTTTCCAAGAGAAATGTTCTCAACATCTGGAGCCATGGACTCTCTCAAATTGCTCAATAAGTATCAATTCTTTAAGATCTTGGGTTTTCCTCCCAGAGCAGTACCATTTCTCCACGTAAGACCTCCAACCGTGCAGATAACCTGGTGATAAGTCTCTCCAATTCTCAACCCGACAGTAGCTTGTCATTATCCTAAAATTATTTTCCTGTAAAATTCACCATGCTTTTTCCCGTATCTTAACAATAGAGCCTCTGCCTGCTTAAACATGTCATCCACATTGTCCTTGGTCCATCCCCTGGCTCAATTTTTAGCAAACACTTCATAAGCAGATTGCCGCGAAGACCTTGCTGGGAGATAACTTCAAGCACCATCATTCTTTTTCTAGCCCATAAGTTTGTAGCTAATACCTCATACCTACATAGATATGATTCAATGTCATCATCTCTCTCAACAAAATACATCTTAAATGAAACCCCCATAGCTGAGTTTGGGAGGCCCCCTGACTAGCAGTAGCAATCAGAGGTAAGGGCCTTGTTGTCGGGACCATTTTTCAGGAGCATGGCCTTGCAACTCCAACTCCCTTAGTCGCAACTCATGCTTTCCTCTGTAACCTTTTATCTTCTGCCTCTGCTTCCCTTTGCAGTCTTTTTATCTGCTGCTTCCCTTTCGGCAGCCAATCTCTTATTTTTCTTCTGCTTCCCTTTCGGCAGCCAATCTTTTTTCTTCTGCTTCTCTTTCTAATTTTTTCTCCTCAAATTGGAGCCTCTTGATCTCAGCCTCTCTATCAGCCTCTAAGACCCTAGCCTCCTTCTCAGCCTCAATTTGTAACCTTTTTATTTCTGCCTCTCTATCCACCTCTAATTTCTTTCTCTTCTCTCTAGCATCTTCTAACTGCATTCTCCTCTCTTCAGTAAACCTATGTTCTTCCTAGCAAAAACTTATCACATTCTGAGGGTGACTTAGTCAATCAAAACTTGACCTTCCATATTCTTCTCACATTCTGCATACTAAAACTTCATCAATTCCCAAATCTTGGGCAATAATAATAATGGGGATTCCCTGGGTAAATAGAAATGTTCTTATCGCTAAAACCCAAACCAGGACCCTAATATATGTAGTACTAAAAGTTCCTATCCCGGACAAGCCTACCAATTTATGTAGCACATGTAATTTTTGCTGGGTAGGTTAAGATGTTATACCTAACAAGAAAGATAGTTGTGTCTGTGTTAACTGTGTGAGGTCAAGCACATGTAGGTCCCTGACTATAAAAGGAATGATGATGATGATGATGATATATTGATCAGGGAACCTAACGCTACCTCCCTAGATCTCACACAGTCCGTATTTTGATTCTAGTGGCTGGTGTATGATGTCTCTAGTGTCTAGGGGTGAGATGAAGATGATGGTACATCAACACAATACACTTTAACTAACTATAATAAAATGAATAAGACAGTGGTTAAAGTTTTCTTTTAAAATTTGAATGTTTTTTCTTTTTACAATTTAATCTGCCCGTCCCGCCAACTTCTTTTGGACAGGTCTTTGAAAATGAGGAAATATATTTACATATAATGTTGTAACTAAAAATATGGACTCTTGGTCCTATGAATATATGTTAATATAGAGTTCCTATAGGTGTATTCACAGAATCAAACTTTAATAGTTGTTAGTGATTGTCATATGTTATGAGGAGCTGTTGTATACATCAAGCCCCATATAATTCAATGTTATTTTGATAGGAATTATTTTCTTAGGATGAAATGTCAGAGGTCCCAGCTGATAACCTGTCACCTGGGATTCTTCGTAGGTCGAATATGTCAGTATATCAATGAAGAGACAATGTCGATCAGCACCCACATGTAAGCTCCTTCAGGCTATCAGCTGAAAGCTTAAACTTTATAATGGAGACTTTACACCCACTCATCAGGTTTCCTGTCACCGGATGGTAACAGGAAATAAAAAGTCTGCAATAAAAAGACACCCTGGCCTTTTCAGCCTGATCACAACTTCTTATCCCTATCTATACATGACAATATGGGGTCAGCCTCTTTTGCATTCATGTGCATCAGCCCCTAATTTATGACTTACACCCTTCTGTGACCACACCACAGGTCCCTATGGCAGATACGCCACTGTACTTTTACATAGTTTGCTTCAATGCAATAACGTGGAGTAACCACATCTCCTTATATATGATTTTCTTCTTTTCTTTTCTAACTTATAAATGCTCTAGGCATGTTGAAAAGTGTTCATAGAACACAGAGGCTTCCTACCATTTCCAATACAAAATATTAATACAAAATCATAATAATATGCAACAGTCAAAAATAGTTCAATGTGAGGACTCAATAATGTTTGCTTCTGGCATGTCCTTCACTTTTCCACAGCAGTATCTGACTTTTTTCAGTTTTAATCAAGCACGTAAATACATAAAGCATTCTTACCACTAGTTCAAAGAAATATGTCACAAATAACGTTGACTGGCAAAGAAAATGGCCTCAGTTTTGCTCTGCCCCGTCCAGATAGTGAATTAGTATTTAATTTTACAAGCTATCACATCTGATCTCAACGTAAGTGTTTGAATAAAGTTTTCTAGTCAAATGGCTCCAAGACCACTATGCCTTTTGCCAATATCTATTAGAGCCGACCAATGAAAGAAGGCACTACTACAACTTTTTAAATTTCGTTTGAAAAAAACAAAACACTTCCAAACAAACTATGTGCCTCGTAGTCCATTGGTCAGTCTGCGTTAGTTTTATGCCCAATAGAAAAAAGATGTTTCGTTTTAGTTACATTTTTCCTATCTCTCCCCTTGTACTCCTATACTCTTATACCAACTAATAGAATTTAAATTACTACAATGCCTCTTTTTTTAAACTAGCGTCCCCACTAACGTTATATGTAACGAGCAAGAACAACAGTCTGTCCGGTCAAGCGTCCGCTGACATTTAGTATTTTCTCAATAACTTGGCTAATACTTGGACTACCATATTTTTTAAAACATATTTTTGCTCAGGGGACTCTACGCTATACTACCATATGATTTTTATGGTCAGTTTCAGTATGGTTTAGATTTTCAATTTTGTCACTGTCAATCGTCAAATATAAATTTTACACATGTCGGCCATCTTCCCTCCCTGTCTCTAAAATTTTCCTCACTATTCAAATAAACCAACTAGTTTGAGTGACGTCAGAATACTACCGCTAGGAGGAAATAAAAATGTGTCTGTGTGTTTGCCTCTGCTGGCTTTGCCCACAGCGTGTATATATTAAAGAGACCGCGTGCAGAACGAAGAGGGGTTTTCAAAACATTGGTAGTGCTTTGCGTTAATTACAATCGCCTCGTTCTTAATACTGTGAAATGTCCGAATTATTACAAATGTTAGTGTTAAAGTTAACATATTACGTTAATTCAAACGATGGCAAGTCGTTAATTACAAGTCACCCCCCCCCCCCACGTTTCGTGCAGCAGATCGGCGAAATGTTAAAAGGTTTATGGAACGTTTTCGAAACCGAAACTAAAGCGTGTTTGATTTTTACGGCGGGTCATTTCTTAGCATTCCCACTGCACAAAAGGCATCGCCCTACTGGCGATGAAGATGAAACCAGTCAGACACTTGAGGGCTGGGGTATTTATTCATCATAAGACTAAAATCTTACGGAAATAAGCGATTATCTCACAGATTTTACTACAATATATATATATATATATATATATATATATAATATATATTTATATATTTATATATATATATATATATATATATATATATATATATGTATATTTATATATGTATATATGTTGTAGTTGGTTACGCGAATTGTCGTGGATGAAATTCAAGTGAGATAACGTTGAATACAAAAGGCAATGTCAACTTCAATAGTGTCAATCGTACGAGGCTGGAACTCATTATTATATGAAGTATTAACGACTGTCGTGAAATATTCTAATCCACATATATAAATTATCAGGTAAATGTAAAGCTTAACAAATAAATTCTAATAAAGAAAAGAGCAATGGTAAAATAACAGTGCTGTCACAATGGCTGTACTCGAAATCCCCTTTGTTTTATGCTTCGTCTGCAAATTGTAACGTTTCCACGTTAAATATAAGCCACTGCATAAATACAAGCGTTTCCACAACACATTAAAACGGGTATTGCATTTCTAAGAAAAACATTGAGAGGCACAATGCGTAATGACCTAAATTAATCCTAACATTAATTATATTACGTTACCAAAACGAACGAACAGATGGACTAAAGGATAGAGAGAAGGGAGAGGCAGAAAGCCGAACGCATGCAAAATTAAACACGCGTCTCGCTATTAATGCCACCCCAACAAGCGTAACGCGATACACAATTACTACTATCACGCGTGTAAGGCCACATGCACTAACTTTTTCGGACGGACAGTGATAAAAACACTAACCTTCCCAGAGTTAGGTTTTTAAATCCTGAAAAACTCTTATTAGAAAAGATGACAATAGATGGGTTTACGTTTGAAAACATTACAGTACCCAGACAGCACATCTTCGAAACAGGAGGTAGAAGAAATTGCATATTTTGAACGCAGCCACTTAGCTCTTTTAAATTTGTATATTTGGGTTCCTTAGGGCTTGCTGACAAAGAATATGTAAAACGTTACGCAAATAGTCTAGGAATTAACAAGTTATAACCAAAATAAAATAGTGGGGATGCCTGACAGTATGAAATCATTTCTGCTCATAAAATTTTTGTATAACGTGTTTAAAAAAACCTTACGTACGGAAATAGCCTACCATGTAAACTCCAAATTGATTGGAGCGCAACAAATATAAGACTAAACACGATTGGTCGGACTATAAATAATATCTTTGGTTGTTAGGGGAGACGTAGGAAGGTACAATTTTTTCAAACACTTGTCGAAACGTGGCTCCATTGGCCAGACTCGCTGATATAATCACTTAGGAGCGTTAGTTCGAGACCACTAGTTCAAATAAGCTTGATAAAGCAACAGTGCGTTGAAGCCAGCTCATATTTTTGCTAAATAAAAGCCTGGAACATAAGCAGATGGGAATTTGTGCCAGTATTTGTGCCAGAATTCATTGCTAGTCAACGTATCTGTGTTTATTCTATGAATTGTGGTAAGCTTGAAACATTCAGTATCTTTTAATGAAAATTGAATGTGAATTGTAAATTTATGCCTGTATATATGTGTAGTTCAGTAGCAAACATGATGTAAAGCCTATAATGCTCCAGCCTGAACAGAAGGTGTCGGAGGAAAGTAAAACGGCATGGAATGGCCAAACAGTACACTGACACTTAGATGATTGACTAGAAAGAAATAATGCTGGAAGTGCAGAGGCGTAGTAACCATTAGGGAGGGAAATACTGGTATAAAGTATTTCAGATGAAGCTGACAGTTGGCCTAACGCTCTGAACTCAATGTTTGTGATGTATTGTGCTCAGTGTAGATCTAGAGTATCAATTAGTTATGAAGTAGAAGGTACATCCTTCTTGTTTTCAGGGATCGTGGTCTTGATGGTATTGAGCAGCACCTGGTCAGAGCTTTGCTGAATCCAGAGTCGGACAGCATACTCCTTGGTCCATTTAGCTATCAGTGAGGTGTCTCCAGAGCACAGGGGAGAAATCGAGCAGAGGAGTCTTTTCCTGCCGCCATCACGCAAGATAAGCTGATGTGGCCAGCTGAGCTCAAAATTATGTACCCCCATCTTAAAATAACATTGTAACATAAACTTAAGAGGGGAAGTAAATTGTTTTAATATCAGGAACTGAGAACATCTCCAATACTAGTTCCAATAAAGACAAACTATTGAAGTCATGATGACAAATACCAACAGAGCTTGAACAAAACAAAACCAGTATTACCTCATATTACTACTACACAACTGACACACATAGGATACTTTTAATAATATATGTCACTACAATATTCATATTGATAAATTCTGTACATATAACTTGTAAGTAAAATTGATTGTGATTCCTGGTTCCCTTTGTATTTGAATCAGGACACATATTCATTCATGACAGCAATGAATACATATTGTTATTTGAAAAGTTATCAGTGACTCCTTTAAGATATCCTTGTAGAGTGTTTTATGTATGTGAGTGTCACAGTGTTGTCAAGTGTGGTGGAATAAATTAAATTGTTTATCTGTCTGTTGTTGTTATGACTTACACTTCATCATACACATACCCTAGACATACAACGTAGTCATCATACTATTCCAGAATAATTCTGACTGAGATATATATATATGTGGCAGCAAGTAAGGCTATCTATAATACACTACTCTTATTAGATATAGATACCTTCACAGCTGATCTCAGTCAGTACACTAAGTCCCCTATAAATATTTATAACCTCCCACTTCACCACATATATTGGGGTCTCGCTCTTGGGATTTTGAATCTTTCCCTATTACAAATATTGGGGGTAATTCACTTCAGGGAATATAAGAATTAAAAGGTATCCTTGAGTGGAATTAAATAAGGTTGAGCTCACGGTGCCTGTGTTGTCCATTAGATATATATTTAGAGATTGAATTGTTGGTTAGACATTGTATAAATTTACCTGATAGACAATGGCGGACCTGGCCAAGTTTCGATCTGCTGCTGTTCAGACTGCAAAAGAGTTAGGATTAGATGGGCAAGTTATGGTTGCCTATGTCACTACGGAATGTGACAAATTTATTGAACGCGAAGAAAGAAGATTAGAAAAAGAGGCCGAAAGAAAGTTAGAGGCTGAAAGGGAGATTAAGAAGTTACAATTTGAGGCTGAGGCTGAGACTAAGAGGTTGCAGATTGAGGCTGAGGCTAAGAAATTGGAGGCAGAAAGAAAAGACAAAAGATTGGCTGCAGAAAGGGAAGAGAAGAAATTAGCTGCAGAAAGGGAAGAGAAGAAATTAGCTGCAGAAAGGGAAGAGAAGAAATTAGCTGCAGAAAGGGAAGCAGAAGAAAGAAGATTGACTGCAGAGAGGGAAGCAGAAAAGGAGGAGAAGAGATTACAAAGGGAACATGAGTTACGACTAAGGGAGTTTGAGTTACAGGGCTATGCTCCTGAAAATGGTGCCAGTCCCTTTGCCTCTGATGCCACTGCTAGCCAAGGAGCCTCAACCTCAGCTATGAATTTTCATTTAGATCATTTTGTTGAGAAAGACGATGATATAGAGAGCTACCTAAATAGGTATGAACTATTAGCTACCACGTATGGGTTAGAGAGAGAAAGGTGGAGCTTAAAGTTATCTCAAGGACTTCGTGGGGCAGCTTATGAAGTTTTTGCAAAAAAATGAGCAGAGGTGATCAGGAAAATTATGACATGCTAAAGCAGGCTCTTTTGTTAAGATATGAAAAGAATGCAGAATTCTATAGGAAAAAATTTAGGAATGCTAAACTACTGTCAGGTGAAACCTATCACCAGTTCTCTGCACGAATAGAGACATACTTGGAGAAATGGACTTCTCTGGGGAAAACCCAAGATCTTAAGGAAATGGTCCTTATAGAGCAACTAAGAGAGTCCATGGCTCCAGACCTGAGAAAGTTTCTCATGGAAACAAGGTGCAGAGAGGCTGGGTGAGTTGCTAAATGTTGCTGAAAGGTATCAAGCAGCTCAAGCAGAGGTAACAGGTAATAAAAAGAAACAAGTGGATAACTTTAGGGCACCACAGAACTTTAATAAATTTGATCCTAGGGATCAAAACAAAGGGAAGCACCAGTTTGATAGGCCACGGTATGAAAATAAAAATAAATTCCCACAATTCGATGAAAGGAAATATGATGAAAGAAAATCTTTCAACCAAGGAAAAAGGTGGTGTAAGAATTGTCAGATGGACAATCATGACACTGACCGTTGCAGAAGGAAACCTGTGTATATGGCAACCCTTCAGGTCAGGTCGACCTCAAGACAGGAGGAGGATATTATGTTTGATACCACTCCAGAAGAGATGAGGAAGGCACAGGCTGGGGATAAAACACTCAAGCCTTGTTTCAGAAAATTGTCAACTTGTCATACAACTCCAGGCAAGGGAGATTTTTACATGAAAAACAAGTTAATGTATAGGAAGACTGGAGCTAGATCCAAAGGTCAGGGACAGCTGGTACTTCCTAAAAGATATAGGGCAGACTTAATAAGGAGCCTACATGTGAAACCAGATGGGGACCATGAGAAGATAGGTACCATCATTCAAAAGGTGGCTCACAATTATTATTGGCCCCAAAGCAAGATGGGACATTGAGAATTTTGTAGAAAGGTGTAGCATAGCACATGAGGGAACACCCACAAGTGGGAACATGGATCAGGACCTGGACACGCCACGGGGCAAAATTAGGCCTGATAATAAAAAGAAAAGTAGATTTGATAAAGTGGACCAAATGGAATGGGAAGCCCCTTTTCACGGACATGCTTCCCTTAACTGTTTTACAATGGCCACTATGCGGAGAGTGCAAACAGATGTCTTACCCCAGGATAAGCCGATAATCCCTCAATCGGACTTAAACAAACTGGAGGAAGAGGATGTAGAGAGGAAATCTCTCATCAAGAATTTTAAGTGGGGAGAAAGCCCCACAAGAAAAATTGGTAGCGGTCGTTTTGTGACTGATAATTCTGGGAAGAAAAATCATCACTATGGAGCTTCGAGTGGAAGAGACCATACCGGTGCATGGACAAAGAGGTCCACACAATTAAAGGTCCATATGTAGCTTTGTTAAGAACGTGGACGGATGAAAAGGCAGAGGAAAACATTACATCTTCATACCAATATGTGAATGAGCTGACCACTCGTTTAAAAACTGGCTGGAAACTTGCCAATGAAAATTTGAAACAAGCCAGGAAGAAACATGCTGCCTATTATAACAGGAAGGCGAAAGACAGAAATTTGGCTGTGGGAGAGAAAGTTCTGCTTCTTTTGCCCGGGAGTCAGAATAAGTTACAAATTGGATGGCAGGGTCCATATACAGTTCTAGAGAAGGTGTCTAGAACAAATTATAAGATAGATAAGAAGGGGAAAGAAAAAATCTATCATGTGAATCTCCTGAAGAAATATTTGGAAAGAGAACATCAGGAAGAGACACACTTGTTGACTTTGTCCATCGCCATGGAGATGAAAAAGGAACCACTTTCATCACTTGAGTATCCATTACACCCGTGTGAGACAGCAGCACAGGTGAAAATCAGTACACATTTAACGAAAACTCAGAAAGAGAGAGTGCAACAGGTTCTAAATAATCATGCAGAGGTGTTAACAGACCGACCAGGGCATACAAACCTATTGGAATATGATAAGAAACTGATAGACCCCACACCTGTCTGTATGAAACCATATTCGATTCCGTTTGCTAAGGAGAAAGCTTTGAAGGAAGAGATAGACTATCTGTTGAAGGAAGGAATTATTTCGCACAGTGAATCCTCATATAGTTCCGGTGTTGTACTCTTAAGGAAGCCCTCTGGAGAACATAGACTCTGTATAGATTACAGGAGACTGAATGCTATTACAGAAGGACAGGTGGATCCATTGCCGGATACAAATCAGCTGTTTGCCAACTAAATAAAGCTAAATATTTCTCAAAAGTGGATCTGAGTAAAGGATACTATCAGATTCCAGTAAAGCCTGAGGTTAGACCATACCTAGCTTTTAGTACCTCAGAAGGACACTATGAGTTTATTAGATTGCCATTTGGATTGAAGAATGCGCCTAGTGTCTTCTCTAGAATGATGAGAAAATTGTTGGATGTAAACATTTCGGAGGAACGTAATGAATCCCTGAGTTGCCTCTTTGATTGAGGATATTCCGAATGTTTCATACAGGATAATAAGAAGATTATGGGATCCACTAAGAAAACTCTGCTATCACCAGGTATATGTTATCTCCTCATAACGTACATTTTGAGGGAAATATAATGTTCTCTGGACATGTCATTGCGCAGACTCAGAGAAGAGAAATGGTGAATACGGGTTGCGAAGCAGCATTAAGACAAGCACTCACACTTGCGGCTGTTCAGTAACATAACCGAAATATATTATTGGTTGTAGAAGTCTGAGGCAGATTTCATGAGTAGTGCCTACTCTGAATGGACCCAACTACATAAAACCATGATAGCACCACAGCAGAGTAAAGTCAAGTTGACTTACATTTATCTATGTGTATATAGAATAAAGGACTGACATGGGATGTCTGTTTTAAGAGGGGAGGTGTCGTGAAATATTCTAATCCACATATATAAATTATCAGGTAAATGTAAAGCTTAACAAATAAATTCTAATAAAGAAAAGAGCAATGGTAAAATAACAGTGCTGTCACAATGGCTGTACTCGAAATCCCCTTTGTTTTATGCTTCGTCTGCAAATTGTAACGTTTCCACGTTAAATATAAGCCACTGCATAAATACAAGCGTTTCCACAACACATTAAAACGGGTATTGCATTTCTAAGAAAAACATTGAGAGGCACAATGCGTAATGACCTAAATTAATCCTAACATTAATTATATTACGTTACCAAAACGAACGAACAGATGGACTAAAGGATAGAGAGAAGGGAGAGGCAGAAAGCCGAACGCATGCAAAATTAAACACGCGTCTCGCTATTAATGCCACCCCAACAAGCGTAACGCGATACACAATTACTACTATCACGCGTGTAAGGCCACATGCACTAACTTTTTCGGACGGACAGTGATAAAAAACACTAACCTTCCCAGAGTTAGGTTTTTAAATCCTGAAAAACTCTTATTAGAAAAGATGACAATAGATGGGTTTACGTTTGAAGACATTACAGTACCCAGACAGCACATCTTCGAAACAGGAGGTAGAAGAAATTGCATATTTTGAACGCAGCCACTTAGCTCTTTTAAATTTGTATATTTGGGTTCCTTAGGGCTTGCTGACAAAGAATATGTAAAACGTTACGCAAATAGTCTAGGAATTAACAAGTTATAACCAAAATAAAATAGTGGGGATGCCTGACAGCATGAAATCATTTCTGCTCATAAAATTTTTTTATAACGTGTTTGAAAAAAAAACCTTACGTACGGAAATAGCCTACCATGTAAACTCCAAATTGATTGGAGCGCAACAAATATAAGACTAAACACGATTGGTCGGACTATAAATAATATCTTTGGTTGTTAGGGGAGACGTAGGAAGGTACAATTTTTTCAAACACTTGTCGAAACGTGGCTCCATTGGCCAGACTCGCTGATATAATCACTTAGGAGCGTTAGTTCGAGACCACTAGTTCAAATAAGCTTGATAAAGCAACAGTGCGTTGAAGCCAGCTCATATTTTTGCTAAATAAAAGCCTGGAACATAAGCAGATGGGAATTTGTGCCAGTAGGTGTGCCAGAATTCATTGCTAGTCAACGTATCTGTGTTTATTCTATGAATTGTGGTAAGCTTGAAACATTCAGTATCTTTTAATGAAAATTGAATGTGAATTGTTAATTTATGCCTGTATATATGTGTAGTTCAGTAGCAAACATGATGTAAAGCCTATAATGCTCCAGCCTGAACAGAAGGTGTCGGAGGAAAGTAAAACGGCATGGAATGGCCAAACAGTACACTGACACTTAGATGATTGACTAGAAAGAAATAATGCTGGAAGTGCAGAGGCGTAGTAACCATTAAGGAGGTTAATACTGGTATAAAGTATTTCAGATGAAGCTGACTGTTGGCCTAACGCTCTGAACTCAATGTTTGTGATGTATTGTGCTCAGTGTAGAACTAGAGTATCAATTAGTTATGAAGTAGAAGGTACATCCTTCTTGTTTTCAGGGATCGTGGTCTTGATGGTATTGAGCAGCACCTGGTCAGAGCTTTGCTGAATCCAGAGTCGGACAGCATACTCCTTGGTCCATTTAGCTATCAGTGAGGTGTCTCCAGAGCACAGGGGAGAAATCGAGCAGAGGAGTCTTTTCCTGCCGCCATCACGCAAGATAAGCTGATGTGGTCAGCTGAGCTCAAAATTATGTACCCCCATCTTAAAATAACATTGTAACATAAACTTAAGAGGGGAAGTAAATTGTTTTAATATCAGGAACTGAGAACATCTCCAATACTAGTTCCAATAAAGACAAACTATTGAAGTCATGATGACAAATACCAACAGAGCTTGAACAAAACAAAACCAGTATTACCTCATATTACTACTACACAACTGACACACATAGGATACTTTTAATAATATATGTCACTACAATATTCATATTGATAAATTCTGTACATATAACTTGTAAGTAAAATTGATTGTGATTCCTGGTTCCCTTTGTATTTGAATCAGGACACATATTCATTCATGACAGCAATGAATACATATTGTTATTTGAAAAGTTATCAGTGACTCCTTTAAGATATCCTTGTAGAGTGTTTTATGTATGTGAGTGTCACAGTGTTGTCAAGTGTGGTGGAATAAATTAAATTGTTTATCTGTCTGTTGTTGTTATGACTTACACTTCATCATACACATACCCTAGACATACAACGTAGTCATCACACTATTCCAGAATAATTCTGACTGAGATATATATATATATGTGGCAGCAAGTAAGGTTATCTATAATACACTACTCTTATTAGATATAGATACCTTCACAGCTGATCTCAGTCAGTACACTAAGTCCCCTATAAATATTTATAACTTCCCACTTCACCACAACGACGATTTATTTAAGACTATCACATAGACAAAGTATTACAACATGTTCATATCAACGGCTGACCCCTCAAGGGCAGTCAAACATTTCATGATTATGGGTATATAATAAATTGCAGAAAATACCATCTTTAAAAATGGCCTCGTAGAACATCAAAGTCCGAAAATCGGTACATCCATAATTGAGGCTTCATAATAAACAGTGCATATCATTTTCTACGTCTTTTAACTTGATTGACCTCTTATTCCTCCGTAATCCAACGGACGGTAAAAATTATATTTTATTACTTGAGATTCATTTGTGCAATCTACTTCGGCACGTATTTTGACAATATAAGGCTGGATCCGATAACTGTAACAGGAGTCCAATTTCAAGCCATTCTAACAAAGGGGCAATGATCTCCAATTGAATGACTTGACTAGATACTTCCTTGAAGAAAATTCATATATTTATGTTTCAAACAAAATTCAAATAACTTACTGGTAACTTGGCACGGCAATGGCTTCCATACGGAAGGCCGTATAAAGTCGAAGTACTCAGTAGTTACAATATTCCAGACAAGCGTCTGCTTTAGAAAATCACAGCCATTACCTCTCTCTTCGAGGTCACTACGTCATCTACCGTTTAGCAACAAAGTGCAAAAATACTAGCGCACCAATATGTGCGCTTCCATGCGCGATGAATTTAAATTACCAATATATTCTTACCACATATGTTGATGCGTACCCTCTTAACAGAAGTAGGCCCCATGACTACTTTATTACTGTTAAGGACCCGAAAAGGACGCAACAGTTACCTTACAACCCCCACGAAAAAAAAAATTCATTTATTTTTTTACTTTAATAACCGCGGAGAGGTAAATCAAGTTAACATCTACATATAATATCAATGTAAATATATAAAACAAAATATTACTAGTGGCAGAATAAATATGAAAGTGAATTCAACTCAAATAAACAAAATGCAATGTAAGTAAATGTTAACCACTATGAACCAACATGAGGTAAATGTGGCAACACTAGATAATGTTAAATAATAAAGACGATGAAACACAAATAAAATGTTAACAGAAAGAAAAATAAATATCAATAAATGAATTCAAATAAATGGAATATGAATGCATTAAAACGATGAGTTATAAAGTAAAAGAATGTAAATGAACAATGCGAAGTGAGCAACACTCCTAAAGTTGTCTAGAAATAATTAGTGGTACTAATTAAATACGAGTGCTAATATACTAAGTATTATGAGTGAAAATCAATAGCGTTATGGACTTGCCATAATATCAGTGCTATGAAATATACTAAATATTAAACATAACTAAGTAAAGTTTAATTGCTATTAATTAAAGCAAAAGTTTCAATCCACACTGAATTTTCCGTCGACGAAAGTCACGAACTTGTAATGTCACATTAGAAGACTGTTCATACATACCCAATGTTAATTCCGAAATAAAATGTTATAACTATTAAATGTTACCTTCACTCTGTGATAAAATTAACCGTGATACAACGTTAAAATATCTCCAAAGATAAAATGTAGGGATAAAAATAATTCGTAAGCTACTAGAAGACATGATCGCCCATGCCGCGGGTCACTACCCGCCATGGAAATTAACTTGTTAGACGTGAAGGCAAAACGTTTACCCTTGTAGACGGGATGAGAACGGAGATCAAAAAGAAAAATATGACTGAACACGTGCTTGAAACTAGCAAGGCTAAAAAGATGCAATTGGTGGGGAAAGGAAAAAAATTAACGTCCCCAAGTTGACACAAGGTAAAGAAATTGACAAAAGGGACCTTAGCTATTATACGCAACAGTCATTTCTTGGACGCTTTTACGATACTTAGCCCTTTTATTTGAATTCAGCGGCAAACGCATTACAGAAGATAATAATAATAATAATAAATTCTTTAAGCACCAAACACGGCGCATAAGGCAGAAACCAGTGCTCTCCAGGTTGTTCGTTGTGACGCCACTCCTCTTAGCTCTTGCACATTATTTAGGCCCAACGTTCTTGTTTACTGTCGAGCCTGGTTCTGTTTCGGTAACAATAGCTTGTTTTACGATAGTGAATTGTTAACTCACTGATCAACCCTCCGATCCAACCGACCGATTCGAGGGTTTCGAGGTCAGTTATAGGAAAATATCTACACCACTAGATACTCTGGTGTATCTTTTATTCTATAATTTAACATAACATGGTACTATCCATCGAAATACACACATTCCTGATGTTTTTCTTTCGGCGTCTAAGGTGAGAAACGAATTTCACCTGCATCTTGGAAGGGTAGATAACTCTAACCATCCAGAAGATGCTCGAACATATTTCAAAAAAACAACTAACCTTGAAAAGTAACTTTTTCTTAATAATAATGTTAGGAATATAAAACCTAGCTGGCCTGATGGCCCATCTTGAGCAGAGAAATAATATGCTTTCATTTATACAGACGGATAGATAATAATGAAGATATTGACAAAAGACTGTGTTGTTCATATCAGCGAGCGACTGCATTGAAACAAAAACATGTCACTAATTTAAAAAAAAATTGCGGCCTTGAGACTTAGTGCTAAAATCTAGCTAGAATGAAAGAGAGGGGGAATTAGTGGAAAGTTGTGGCTAAAAATAACTCTAGAGGCAGATTCGTGTAGGAAATGCATGTATAAACAAGTGTGTTTTTGTAAAAAACGCAAGTAGAGACAGACGGACCAACAGATAATAATACATACTTGACTGAGGTATGACTGAATTGACTTTTGGTAGGAGGTTTGAAATTTGAAAAGGGGGAAAGGCGGTGATTGGCCACAGATAATCATATTATCGGCGCTCAGACGCGCATTTTTGCCATTCATCATAAATTGTCCAGCAGTAGACACAGTAATTCTTCAGTGGTGTAATTCCCAGAAGCTAATTGCAATATTTAGAGGGACGCCATCATAGAGCCAGGTCTCAGCTGAGTTTTGCTAGCATATAACTGTGTTCTCTATTCATAATTCTGAACTGTGAGTTTTTTATTTGGCACCAAAGTGGTGTCAAATGCTGTGTTGTAAAATACAAGTGTGGACCCGTGCAGTCGAATATTTTGGCAGAGCAGCCTTATATTGCCCCCAAGCACGGAGAGGTGGGGCCACCAGATTCCAGCACCAGAACTACTCAGTCAAAGATACGTGAGCGTCTGGCCTGCTGGACATTCAACAACTTATTTTCTAACTAACACCCCAATTATATTCCCATCAACTAGAACATACCATGTTGGGAAATAAACTTGTAATTTTCCCATCAGTAAATGGACAATGTTTGGTAGTCATAGACTGGGAGTGATGAAGCCACCCCAACAGCACATCCATTAATCGTTCTCCCAGATAAATTACAAATATAAACAGTAGTAATATTAACTAGTCTTGTAAAATTCATATGTACACACCTTTCATTTATTATGCCATATATTCATGCATTTCATTCATAATTTCAAAACCTTTCATATGTTCTGACCAAAATAAAACCTTGGTTCAGAACAAATAAACTTAAAGAAAATTTAATATCAAAATTTTAAACAGCTTGAGTTAGTTCAGTGTGTTATAAATTTTATTAATATTATTAGACTTATTAAATATCTGTGTGTGTGTTTGTATATACTAATACAACACCTTCCATATCAGTACCCTAGATTTTTAACGTAGCCACATTCATTAGTAAAAAAAGATATGTGTGAGGTCGTAAGTGGTAGCAAGAAGGGCCTTCTGTAAATTCACAGCTACATTTATCTCAGGAGCCTTCACAGCTGACCTCATGCATCACACTAGGTAATATCACAACCATGCAGTACCATCAAATCCACTACATATATTGGGGTCTTGTCCAGGGATTATTAGCTTAGCAGTAATATTAGGATCTCCTGGTGGGAGAATTAAATTAGGGGAACAAATTGTAAAAATTAAAAGTGTCCCTTAAAATTAAAAGTGAAAATAAAAGTTGGTGAATCTTCACAGCCAGTGGTAATTAATTAGTTAACTGGCTAATTAGAATTATTTTAGACTATAGTAATTAGAATTACTTTAGTGGTTGGAAATTTTACCTTGATCATTGTATTTTGTGTGATGGCGGAGCTAGCTAAGTTCAGATCAGCTGCTGTGCTAACGGCAAAGGATATGGGAATGGATGGTCAGGTTTTAATTCAATATGTAACGGCTGAATGTGATAAGTATATTGAACGGGAAGAAAGAAGATTAGAAAATGAGGCTGAAAGAAAATTAGAGTCTGAAAGGTTGGCTGAAGAGAAGAGGTTAGAGGCTGAAAAAGAAATTAAGAGGCTGCAGATTGAGGCAGAAGAAAAACGACAGCAAAGGGAGGCAGAAGATAGAAGGTTGCAAAGGGAGCACGAATTACGACCAAGGGAACTGGAGTTACAAGGCCATGCTCCTGAAAATGGTGCCAGCCCTTTTGCCTCAGATGCTACGCCCAGTCTGGGAGCCTCAACATCAGCTATGGGGTTTCATTTAGACCATTTTGTTGAAAAAGACGATGACATCGAGGGGTACCTCGGACGTTTTGAGTTATTAGCTACTACATATGGGTTAGAGAGAGAGAGGTGCAGTTTAAAGTTATCACAAGGACTGAGAGGTACTTCTTATGAAGTCTTCGCAAAAATGAATAGAGAAGACCAAGACAATTATGACATGTTAAAGCAGGCTTTGTTATTAAGGTACGAAAAAAATGGTTAATTTTATCGTAAGAAATTTAGAAATGCCAAACTGTTGTCTGGGGAGACATACCACCAATTCTCTGCCAGACTGGAAACCTATTTGGAGAAATGGACTGCTCCGGGGAAGACCCAAGATCTTAAGGAGATGATCATGATAGAGCAATTGAGAGAGTCCATGGCTCCAGACATGAGAAAATTTCTCATGGAACAAGGTGCAGAGAAGTTGGGGGAGGTTTTAAATGTCGCTGAGAGGTATCAGGCAGCCCAGGCAGAGGTAAGTGGCTGATGCGTGATGCCATATGATGATGGATGGTATCCGCATGTCTGGTTTTGTGTAGTGTGCAGATGTGTTCAGTCAAAACAATGTTCATACAAAAATAACAGGGCAATCCACATAGGACGTCAGTAAACTCACGACGTATAAAGTCAATGATTCTTGAAACAGCCGTTGACGTTTTTCTTCATTATTTATTGTGGACGCCACAGTGACAAAATGGTTACGCGAATATGTAGACACATCAAACAGTCATTATCACAGCAACATTCAATACAGCAATAGACGGTAGACAGCATTACAATGATGAGTCAGATGCATGTTATATTTCATAGTGCTGTAAATGTAGTCAGGTGAAAAACTCCATCCTTTTCTATAACAGCCAGGAGATAACCAGATGTATGAGATCAGTTCACTCTCCTTAGTCTGACTTCAGCAAGACAGACACGTCTGCCGAAGTATAAATAATGTCCTCAAAAATATCCTCTAGATAACAAAGGTTTTTCAAACCTAGTTCAGGTAACCAAGTAGCAAGTAATAGTCCTTGGGACCTGCATCAACCGATGCAGCACAATACAGCGACATGTGAGCTAGGAAAACATCTCGTGACGACGACTTTCGAAGACAGGCTATGAACCAGAAATCGTTCACGACCAAAAATCGATAGAGTTAATGAAAATGTTAATTTACCTTGCCTTCCGGAAATACACAGAAATATTATGCCTCCCGGCATGTGCAAATACACTAGAGGTATTATCTCGAATAAACGAAATATCCATAAGAGGACTCTCACATTCCTGACAGAACAAAAAATAGCGGAGATCCCCTCTTCAACGAGGCATCTCTTTCGCCATTCAAATCGCTCACTCCACTAGTGGTGGGCGGAAACCGATCGACCAAAAAGCAAGACCAGTCATGCGCAGTCCGGCGCGAAAAATGACCACAGCTCAAAAACTCAACTGCATTCAATACCAACGCGAGAAGACAAATGCTTACCGAGAAAAGTAACTATAAATTTCAAGCAGTTGTTGCCCTTGCGTTATAAAATAGATATTGTAATAAAATGATGTTGCGAGAATTTATCACGCAACATATCACCACCTCCTCCCGATAAAAAAAAAAATGTGGAACATATTTTTTTTTTTTAAATATCAAAGAGCATGCGATAAGCGGCTCAAAACGCACGAATTATGCGCTGATAATTAATTAAATTGCCTAACATGAGGCTAAATATAGAGTGTCTGGTGAGGATATACCTCAACAGAAAAATAAATATGTCTCAAAAAATATTCACATCGGGGAGGTGTCACCAACACACATCACGTTAGCATGTAAACACAATATACGTATGCAAGTTACCATAATCATCATTAAACAGCATACTCTAATATTGTCTTTAAAAATGGATGTACAAATCTGATAGGAAAATTTAAATAGTACATTATTTGACATGTAATGACATAAGTACATAGTAAAGTTAAACTACATGACGATCCAGGACATATGCTCTGGTATTCCGAGGGTAAGTACACAATCTAGAACTCGTCATGCTTGATACTAGTAAGGTAAGTCCTCAGCTCAACAATGACATTCTGAGAAAGTACAAGCAATATAATGCTAATTAATAACTAATATGCTTCATAAGGTACAATACATTATTAATAATTGTGGCTGTTTAGTAAACTAACGGCCCTTATATTAACTACTCAGTCCTCCTCTATCATCTTAAAAACGAACAGAAGAAGATGACAACAAAGCACGATAGTGTGTACATATAAAGTGAGTACAGATGTGCTAATCTATTGTAGTAATATAGGTGTGTTATGACTCTGTAATATATAGGAATATAGGACAGAAGTATTAGTTAGAGTCATGTGGGCATCTAGACAAAATGTCAGCCATCACATTATCCGCACCACGGATAGCTCGTACCGTGAAGTGAAAAGGTTGAAGAGCTATAGCATATCGAGTGGATCTCGAACTCTTCAAATTCTTAGTCTGAATAGCTGTAAGAGCTTTCTGATCAGTCTCTAGAATGAAATGTGCGCCCAGGAGGAATCTTTGTAGCTTTAGAATTGACCAAACCATCGCTAACAACTCACGGTCTAAAACCGAGTAGTTCCTCTCTGCCGCATTTAGTTTTCTAGAAATGTACATAACAGGATGCAGAGTATTTGCATATTCTTGCATCAGTGCTGCTCCAATCCCAGTGGATGAAGCATCACTCCGAAGAACAAAAGTCCTATCAAGAGTAGGTAATCTTAAGATGGGAGGAGAAGAAAATATATTCTTGATTTGGTCTAATGAAGATTGGCATTCTTCAGACCAACGGACCAGATTAGGCGAACCTTTCTTCAACAATGTTGAGAGAGGTGCCATGATCGAAGATAAATTTGGAATAAATCTCCCATAAAATTGAATTAAACCTAAGAGACTCCTAACTTGTTTCTTCGTTTTAGGAACAGAGATGTTCAGTATTTTTGAAGTATTGTGGTCTTCTGTCTTCAAGAGACCATGACCAACACGATGACCCAGGAAAGAGATTTCACCAAAACCAACAAAAGCTTTAGAAGGTTTCGCTGTCAAATTATTCTCACGTAGAGTGGACAGTAAGTCATATAACCCTAAATAGTGATCTTCCCAGGTATCACTGAAGAGACAGATGTCATCTAAGTATGCGATGACATCCGAACGATGTGACAGAATTCGACGCATCATGCGAACGAAAGTGGCAGGGGCGTTCATGAGACCAAAAGGCATAACATTCCATTGAAATAGACCCCTAGGTGTAGAAAAAGCAGTAAGAGGTTTGGCATGCTCTGCTAAAGGCACTTGCCAATAACCTTTAGACAAGTCAAGTTTAGTGAAGAATCTAGAATTAGAAAGTCTAATCAGTAGATCTTCTAACAAAGGCATCGGTTCAGCATCGAACTTTGTGACCTGATTCAATTTGCGATAATCAACACAAATTCGTATGTTCTTATCCTTCTTCCGGACAATAACCATGGAAGAAGAATATGGTGAAGTCGATGGTTCAATTATATTTAATTGAATCATTTCATCCAATTCCTTTTCCACTTGCGACTGAAAGTGTATAGGAATAGGATACGGCCTAACCCTAATTGGATTATTGTCGGTAAGAATTATGTCATGTTCTATGACATCGTGTGTCCAGGAATGTCAGTGAGAACATCCTGAAATGTTTGTAACATCGACGAGACTTGTCGATGTTCGTCACCAGAAAGATTAGGAGAAACAGAAACGTTTTTCCAAGATTCCGTGGAATGTAATGGAACCACCGGAAGGGGAAGATTGACATCAGAGAAGGTAGCTTCCTCATCCTGTATGACAGACAGGGATGAATAATGACCGTGAGGTGCAGGAGCATCATCCGTTGCCTGGAAAATAGGCAGCAAATAGTCCGGACGTTCGTGAAATTCCGAAAGCATGTTTATGTGGAAAGTTTTATGCTTTCCATCAATATCGACCACATAGTCAACATCGGAAATCCGAGAGACTATTGCATACGGACCTTTCCATGCAATAAGAAGTCTATTTTCCCTACTGGGGAGTAGGACGAATGCTTTGTCACCTGGACAAAGTTGTCGTAGACATCTATTCTTGTTAGCAAACTGTCTTGCCTTCTCTTTAGCAATTTCTGATGAAGCAGTTGCTAGCTTACATGCCTCAATGATCTTTTGTCTAAGAGCAATGACATACTCATATGAGGATTGAGTTTCATCGCTAATATCATCGGCAGTGATGAGATCGTGTAATAAAGACATAGGGCCGCGTGGACGCGCGCCAAAGACAAGTTCGAAGGGAGAAAATCCTGTGTGTTCATTACGGACTTCTCTATAGGCAAAGAGAGCCGCGGGTAAAACCCTGTCCCAATCTTGAGGATGATCTTCAGTTATCTTACCAAGCAAAGTCTTGAGCGTTCTATTCAGACGCTCAACTAACCCATTAGACATAGGATGGTAGATACTACTGAGAGATCGTTCAATATGTAAGGTAGACATTACCTGTGACATAGTGTCAGATATGAGTTGAGTGCCATGGTCTGATAATATTTCTCTGGGGAACCCCAAGCGAGAAAATATCAACCAAAGAGCATCTGCGATATCTGTAGTAGATATGCTCTTAAGAGGAATAGCCTCTGGCCAACGTGTGCACATATCGACACATGTAAGGATAAACTGATGTCCTCTGGCCGACTTGACCTTAAAAGGGCCAATAATATCTATGGCCATTTTCTGGAAACGGCCGAATAGGAATGTCAGCAGCCTGGATAGGCGCAGCATGTCGTGGTCCTCTAGATTTGACCTCCTGACATACCTTGCATGATCGGCAGTAAATACGAATGTCCTTATTGACAAAAGGCCAAAAGAAAGCCGCAAGGACTCTCGACTTCGTACGGGCAAAACCCATATGTCCAGCACATTGCGAGTCATGAGCATGTTGCAATATTTGCACTCTCATGCTCTTGGGAACAAGAATTTGCGAATGTGCCGACGTAGTCGAATCTTGTACCATACGTACAAGTACGCCGTTTCTCATTGCAATCCAAGATTTTCTATTTGTATCCTGATTCGGATCACCTTTGTTCGCAAGAACGAAGAATTTTTTTAAAGAAGGATCTTCTTCTTGCAATTTTATGAAAGAGTCACGAGTGATTACTAAGTGACTATCTTGGCTATCAACTTCATTATCACTATTCAGTGAAGTTTCGGGTGTTTGTAGAGCTTGTGCTCTTGTAACTACTGCATTTGTAGCTTGCATGTTATTATCTTCCCAAGCAGCAATCTGCTGTGGGGTACACTCCCTAACTCCGTGAATACGACCAATAATAAGGTCCGCAATAGGATTAGGTAAGAGACAAGCATGCACATCTCCAGTAAAGAAAGGAGTGGCAATGCGAATTACAGCAGTAGGATATTTTTCTAGAGTGCCGCCAAATGTGACACATTTAATAACCCTTCCTGTAGCACAAGATGGATCTACAAGCGATTGTCTAACACCAATAGTGGTGCATCCGGAATCGAAAAGTAGTGAGACCGGAGTATCATTAACAAGACCCTTATGTAGAATTAAAGAACCCCTCCCGTCATGCGCAACAGCAGCAGGAAGAGCGGGAAGTGGGTGACCACAACTCAAAGTAGTTATGGTACCCGGTTCGAATAAAGTACTGCATTGGGGGCATTTGTTTGCTCTCTCAAAGTCAAAAGCAGAACCAGTGACAGCGTCAAAGTTTTTATTATCAACAACATGATTACAGGCTCCCTCAGTTTCCTGTTGTACAGCATTAGCCTGCTGATATCTCTTTTTTTGTGTTGAGATCTACCCCGACTATTATTACCTCTGAAGTTATCAGAGTTATTATTATCTCTGCAGTTATTATTGTCTCTATTGTAATTGTTATCCTGGTTCGAATTCCAGTTTCCACGATTACTATCATGTTCACATTGATGCGAACATCTATTTGTTTGGTTCTGAGGTCTTCGGCAGGAATAACCTCTATTACCATATCCTCTTTTGAAATGCTTATAATTATTAGGATGATAGTAACGACCACTATCAGGTTGTCTCCAATTCTTCGAAGAAGAATCACCATGAAATTGGTTTCCATGATTTTGACAGAAATTACCGCTGCTCTTTCTATCAAAATTTTGTTGGAATCTACGAGCAAAGTTTTGACCATACGGAGCTGCCGAAGCAACTGGTAAACCTTCTTTCACCTTAGAGTTACCCATGGTTATGTGTGGGTGTGCAGTTACGTATTGGCAACAGAAATCTTCCATTTCTTTTATTGTTTTAGGTTTACGTTCATGAAGGAAAGCAAGGAAAGACTCATTGACAGACGACATGACTTTGTCTCTAAGTATTAAGTCCATAAGTCCTTCATAAGTTTTTTCCGTCTTAGATAGTTCAACCCATCGTGAGAAAGTAATGCGTATTCTTGCAATAAACTCGGAGAATTCAACTCCATTTTCAGGTAACATGTTTTTAAATTGTAGACGATAGCCGTCTTCGTTAAGCTGATATTTCTTTAACAGAGCGGCCCTGACAACCTCATAATTGTTCTTGTCAGGTTCATCCACCATATTTAATATACTTAGAGCTTTACCTGTCAGTATCCCTGATAACTGATAAACATATTTTGCTTTGTCTATGTTATGAGCTGTACATGCTTGTTCAAATCTGTCCAGATAGAACATTATGTCATCACTGGAAGGACTAAAAGTTGGTAACTTAATCTTAAAAGTATCATTATTAGCCTTACCAGAAGATGAACCCTTGTTTGAATCATTACCATTACTCATGTTCATCAATTTCAATTTTTCCAACTCTAAAGCTAAGACCTTTTCTTCATGTTCCATTTTTGCTTTCTCTTTCCTCTCATCAGATTCTCTCTGTAATCTTCTCTCCTCAGCCTGAGCCTCTATTTGAAGTCTTTCAGCTTCTTTTTCAAGTCTTTTATTTTCAGCCTCTTTTTCAAGTCTTTTATTTTCAGCCTCTTTTTCAAGTCTTTTATTTCAGCCTCTTTTTCAAGTCTTTTATTCTCAGCCTCTTTTTCAAGTCTTTTATTTTCAGCCTCTAGCTGGAGTTTTCTTTCCTCAGCTTCTGATTCCCTTTTTTGTTTTTCCATTTCCATTTGGAATCTTTTTTCATCCACCTGCATCTGCAGTTTCTTTTGTTCAGCTTCCATATGCAGTTTCTTTTGTTCAGCTTCCATTGCTTTATCATATCGAGCAGTTGCAAATTCTTCTAACTTATCACCAGTCTTCCCAAGCAATTTACCCTGCTCAATAAAGTGCTCAAATGTAGACATGTTGTCTAACATATGAGTCCAAAACCTGAAATAATTAACTAATTTATTTCAAACCTAAGTGTAACAAGTCTTAATTAAGCACTTGTATATTCACATCACCTTATATTATCCCAGTCTCTGTGGGAAACAAGTCTCCAATCAAAGAACTTGTATATGAAATATCACCAATCAATTCTTGATCATAAGTGCACTTCTCATTCAATAGTGCACAACACTATTCATCATTCATTTATCATCAGTGTAGTAGTAACAGTGCATTAGCATAGCCCATTAACTAATTACTATAACTGTAAACAATGACTATGTAAACACATGCAGAATGTAAACATTGAAAATGTAAACAATGCAAACAATGTAAACAATAACAATGTAAACAATAACAAAGATCAGCAACAATACAAAAACGTTCGCAGAAATCAACTAAAAATAAAGCAGAAATTAATGAAATATCACAAAAAATGTGACGATATCTACGATAGAATTAAACAAAATACATGACACCACAGTGTATAAACAAAAATGTTGTATGAAACTAAATTATAGACAAGAGTAGGCTAACAAATACAAACAAATCAAAACAAAACTAAAGAATGCGAAATAATAACGAAAACAATATTAAAACATGTCATCACAGCTAACATAAATAGCAACAGAAGTCGCTTAGCAAATTCCAGTATCGGAAATTTGCAAACCCTACAGAAAACGCTCACAATAGACGACCTCTATGACGTGGCATAATCTAACGGAGACACCACCCAACCGAGAACCCGCTGAAATATAAACATATAAATATACAAATAACATATAGACATATAACATATAGAATGAGATGATACACAGAAGACTCAGCAGAAGTATAAGGGCACAGTTTACATACAAACAGGCCACTTAACTTATAGGCTTCCAATCGTCGAACAGCAGAAAAACGGATGTCAATCAACGTCCTAAAGAGCGAAGCTCCAACGATGATGGCACATCTGAACTGCTTCCACTGCTAACACGATGGTACTTGAGCTTCTGACATACTGTGTGTTGAGTTGTTTCGGCACTTGACCTTCTAATCCAAAAGTAAGTTGATGGAAATCGGTACTTGGCCTTCTTCAGAAAACAACCCGTTTCAACCGGCACTTGACCTTCACAAAAACGACAGCACTGGAACCTTGACAGCAGCAACTTGCTTGACTTGCGTAAAAGATAACAGCAGTCCGAGTTATCCGGCAACATGTAACAACGCCGGGTACTGTCAAATTCTTGTTTCCGTCAAAAAATTGAAATTTTGACTTTTACCGGGCAACGCCGAGTACTTTGAAAATTTTGAAGATGTTGGCTGTCTTGAAGAATGTTAATTTCTTGAAGGATGTTGATGAATTCTTGTTGAAAATGAAGTGGGTAAGGGACCCCGTGTTTGCTGGTACCAGAATCAAACCAGCTTATGGCCACCAAATGATGCGTGATGCCATATGATGATGGATGGTATCCGCATGTCTGGTTTTGTGTAGTGTGCAGATGTGTTCAGTCAAAACAATGTTCATACAAAAATAACAGGGCAATCCACATAGGACGTCAGTAAACTCACGACGTATAAAGTCAATGATTCTTGAAACAGCCGTTGACGTTTTTCTTCATTATTTATTGTGGACGCCACAGTGACAAAATGGTTACGCGAATATGTAGACACATCAAACAGTCATTATCACAGCAACATTCAATACAGCAATAGACGGTAGACAGCATTACAATGATGAGTCAGATGCATGTTATATTTCATAGTGCTGTAAATGTAGTCAGGTGAAAAACTCCATCCTTTTCTATAACAGCCAGGAGATAACCAGATGTATGAGATCAGTTCACTCTCCTTAGTCTGACTTCAGCAAGACAGACACGTCTGCCGAAGTATAAATAATGTCCTCAAAAATATCCTCTAGATAACAAAGGTTTTTCAAACCTAGTTCAGGTAACCAAGTAGCAAGTAATAGTCCTTGGGACCTGCATCAACCGATGCAGCACAATACAGCGACATGTGAGCTAGGAAAACATCTCGTGACGACGACTTTCGAAGACAGGCTATGAACCAGAAATCGTTCACGACCAAAAATCGATAGAGTTAATGAAAATGTTAATTTACCTTGCCTTCCGGAAATACACAGAAATATTATGCCTCCCGGCATGTGCAAATACACTAGAGGTATTATCTCGAATAAACGAAATATCCATAAGAGGACTCTCACATTCCTGACAGAACAAAAAATAGCGGAGATCCCCTCTTCAACGAGGCATCTCTTTCGCCATTCAAATCGCTCACTCCACTAGTGGTGGGCGGAAACCGATCGACCAAAAAGCAAGACCAGTCATGCGCAGTCCGGCGCGAAAAATGACCACAGCTCAAAAACTCAACTGCATTCAATACCAACGCGAGAAGACAAATGCTTACCGAGAAAAGTAACTATAAATTTCAAGCAGTTGTTGCCCTTGCGTTATAAAATAGATATTGTAATAAAATGATGTTGCGAGAATTTATCACGCAACAGTGGCTCTAAAAAGAAGCACATAGAAACTTTTAAAGCTCCACAGCCATTTAATAAATTTGAAAATAGAGAACAGGGTAATAAGGGCAGGACAAACTTTGAACGGCCAAGAAATGACTATCGAGACAGAAACTCACAGTTCAATGACCAAAAATCCAATGAAAGAAAACCGTTTAACCAAGGAAAAAGATGGTGTAAATGGTGCAAGAAAGATAACCATAACACCGAATTTTGTAGAAGGAAACCTTCAAACATTGCTGCAATGAAGTCGGGGACTCAAAGATTAAAGGTTAATCCTAATGGACAGCAGGAACCTTATCACCCCCAGTTTGTGAGGATGTTATTTGTAATGGGGTCACCATAAGGTGCCTTTATGATACAGGTTTGGATTATGATTCAGTTGTGAAGTCTAGCCTAGTGGACCCAAGTCAGTATACCACAGAAACAGTGGAAATACAAGGGGCAACTAAGGACATACCACTCATGACACTTCCCATCGCAAGGATAACGGTGAAAACTCGCTATGTGGAAGGAGAAATCAGAGCAGCAGTGATAGATGAACCAATCTACCCTCTGATATTGGGGTGTAGATACGTCTTCTTGGGGAATCCCGAGAGACCTGTGATCATGGCGACAGTGCAGACCAGGTCACAGAAGAAGGAGGAAGAAGGTGAACCTATAAATGCTCATCCAGAGGAGATGAGGAAGGCGCAGGCTGAGGATAGGACACTCAAGCCATGTTTTAAAAAATTGCCCAAATGCCACACACCTCCGAGCAAGGGGGAATATTTTATGAAGAACAAACTATTATACAGGAAGGCCGGAACTGGAACAAATGGTCACAACCAGCTGGTTCTTCCCACTTCATGTAGGGATAAAGTGATGGAACTCGGGCATGCGATTCCCTTCAGTGGTCACATGGGGATCAGCGCCACAGCGTATAGCTTGTCATTACTTCTGGCCAGGGATAACGGAGGATATAAAAAGATATGTCAAATCCTGTCCAGAATGTCAAAGGGTAGCTCCAAAGCATTGGACTGCTCCTGCAACTCTAGGGGAAATGCCCATAGTCGGAACACCTTTTGAGAGGGTTGCAGTGGATATTGTGGGACCTCTCACTCGGACCAAGAGGAGGAACAGTTACATCCTTACTCTGGTGGACACTTGTTCTATGTGGGGAGAGGCGGTAGCCCTGCCATCAATTGATTCAAAACATGTAGCAGAGGCACTACTTACAATATTTACCCGATTAGGATTCGCGCATCAAATCTTGACTGATAATGGCTCTCAGTTCAAGGGGAAACTAACGGAAGAAGTTTTTAAGCTATTTCAAGCCAGACACTTTCATTGTAGTCCGTACCATCCGCAAGGAAACGGCCAGGTAGAGAGGTTCAATGGGACTCTCATTTCTATCCTGAGAAAGCTGGCACACGAAAAACCGGATCTGTGGGATCAATTCCTGCCCGCCGCATTGTTTGCGTATCGGGAGGTACCACATAGTTCAACCGGGATGGCTCCCGCTACTCTGCTATTTGGGAGGCCAATAAAAGGTCCATTAAAAGCGCTATTAAGGACCTGGACAGATGAGAAGGTGGAAGAGACTGTTACCTCATCTTATCAATACGTGAACGAACTGACCACTCGTCTGAAAGCTGGATGGAAACTGGCAAATGATAATTTGAAACAAGCCAGGAAGAAACATGCAGCATATTTTAATAGGAAGGAAATGACAGGGAACTAGCTGTGGGAGAGAAGGTGCTGCTTCTACTACCCGGTAGCCAGAATAAATTACAAATTGGATGGCAAGTTCCATATACGGTTCTAGAGAAGGTGTCTAGAACAAACTATAAAATTGACAAAAAGGGGAAGGAGAAAGTTTATCATGTAAACCTGTTAAAGAAGTATCTGGACAGGCCACTCCAGGAAAGCACCCCCTTACTGACCTTGGCTATCGCAACTCAAATGCAAAAGGAACCACTCACCTCACATGAATACCCATTACATCCTTGTGAAACAGCAGCACAGGTAAAAGTCAGTAAGCACCTGACTAAAAACCAGAGGGAGAGAGTTCAACAGGTTCTGGAGGAACATACAGATGTATTAACAGATAAACCAGGCCATACAAATTTGCTACAGTATGACATGAAACTGGTAGACTCAAACCCAATCTGTATGAGAGCCTATTCTATTCCGTTCGCGAAGGAGAAGGCACTGAAGGAAGAAATAGATTATTTGTTGAAGGAGGGGATTATTTCACACAGTGAATCATCTTTTAACTCCAGTGTCGTTTTGTTGAGGAAACCGTCTGGGGAACACAGACTGTGCATAGATTACAGGAAACTGAATGCTGTCACAGAAGGACAAGTGGGTCCATTACCAGACACAAAACAGTTATTTGCCAGATTAAACAAGGCAAAATACTTTTCAAAGGTGGATCTTAGTAAAGGCTATTACCAGATTCCAGTGAAGCCTGAAGTGAGACCTTATTTAGCATTTAGCACATCGGAAGGACATTATGAATTCAACATGCTACCATTCGGATTGAAAAATGCTCCGAGTGTATTTTCAAGGATGATGCGCAAATTGTTGGATCCCCTGAATAACCCATGTATCACGAATTTCATGGATGATATTCTCGTCGCCACAGAGACATTTGAAGAACACATTGACGCTCTAAAAATGTTATTTAATAGGCTTAGGGAGGCGAACTTAACTGCTAGGCCAACAAAATGTTGTATTGGATGCAAAGAGTTGGAATTCTTGGGACACACTGTATATCAGGGTAACATGACCCCTGATCCCAAGAACTTGGAAAAACTGCAGAGAGCACCTAGACCACATACAAAAAAGGACGTGCGATCATTCGTGTCGTTATGCGGATTTTATCAAAAATACATCAAAGATTTTACCTCTATTTGTGCTCCTCTGACTGATCTGACTCGCAAGGGACTTCCAGATAAAATTATTTGGACTGCGCAAAGTGAATTAGCGTTCCAAGACTTAAAGGAAAAACTCACTAGCAAGCCTATTCTCAAACTGCCTGATTTGACACAGGACTTTGTCGTAAGAACAGATGCAAGTAATGTAGGACTCGGGGCGGCTTTGTTGCAACGATCATCTTCACCTGATGGGGAACTGAACCCAGTCACTTATGCAAGCCGCAAATTGAATAAGGCGGAACAAGGATATTCCACAAGCGAAAAAGAATGTTTAGCGTTAATCTGGGCAATAAAGAAGTTTCAAATCTATCTGTATGGTAGGACTTTTGTGGTCCAGACAGATCATCAGCCCCTCGTATTCTTATCTCAGGCTAAGCATGAAAACGCAAGATTGCTGAGGTAGTCTTTATTGCTTCAACCTTATCAGTTTAGTATCCAATATATCCCAGGCAAATTGAATGTCGGTGCAGATTTCCTCAGTCGGCACCCCTGTGATCAAAATTAGAGTAGTGGCAGGCGTGAGGAGTAATTTTGTCTATGTGTATCACTGGTTTTGGAACTTGCCGTAGGCATGTTTTCAAGTGGGGAGATGTGTGATAAAATTAACCGTGATACAACGTTAAAATATCTCCAAAGATAAAATGTAGGGATAAAAATAATTCGTAAGCTACTAGAAGACATGATCGCCCATGCCGCGGGTCACTACCCGACATGGAAATTAACTTGTTAGACGTGAAGGCAAAACGTTTACCCTTGTAGACGGGATGAGAACGGAGATCAAAAAGAAAAATATGACTGAACACGTGCTTGAAACTAGCAAGGCTAAAAAGACGCAATTGGTGGGGAAAGGAAAAAAATTCACGTCCCCAAGTTGACACAAGGTAAAGAAATTGACAAAAGGGACCTTAGCTATTATACGCAACAGTCATTTCTTGGACGCTTTTACGATACTTAGCCCTTTTATTTGAATTCAGCGGCAAACGCATTACAGAAGATGCTCGAACATATTTCAAAAAAAACAACTAACCTTGAAAAGTAACTTTTTCTTAATAATAATGTTAGGAATATAAAACCTAGCTGGCCTGATGGCCCATCTTGAGCAGAGAAATAATATGCTTTCATTTATACAGACGGATAGATAATAATGAAGATATTGACAAAAGACTGTGTTGTTCATATCAGCGACCGACTGCATTGAAACAAAAACATGTCACTAATTTTCAAAAAATTGCGGCCTTGAGACTCAGTGCTAAAATCTAGCTAGAATGAAAGAGAGGGGGAATTAGTGGAAAGTTGTGGCTAAAAATAACTCTAGAGGCAGATTCGTGTAGGAAATGCATGTATAAACAAGTGTGTTTTTTGTAAAAAAAAACGCAAGTAGAGACAGACGGACCAACAGACAATAATACATACTTGACTGAGGTATGACTGAATTGACTTTTGGTAGGAGGTTTGAAATTTGAAAAGGGGGAAAGGCGGTGATTGGCCACAGATAATCATATTATCGGCGCTCAGAAGACGCGCATTTTTGCCATTCATCATAAATTGTCCAGTAGTAGACACAGTAATTCTTCAGTGGTGTAATTCCCAGAAGCTAATTGCAATATTTAGAGGGACGCCATACTAGAGCCAGCAGCTCAGCTGAGTTTTGCTAGCATATAACTGTGTTCTCTATTCATAATTCTGAACTGTGAGTTTTTTATTTGGCACCAAAGTGGTGTCAAATGCTGTGTTGTAAAATACAAGTGTGGACCCGTGCAGTCGAATATTTTGGCAGAGCAGCCTTATATTGCCCCCAAGCACGGAGAGGTGGGGCCACCAGATTCCAGCACCAGAACTAATCAGTCAAAGATACGTGAGCGTCTGGCCTGCTGGACATTCACCAACTTATTTTCTAACTAACACCCCAATTATATTCCCATCAACTAGAACATACCATGTTGGGAAATAAACTTGTAATTTTCCCATCAGTAAATGGACAATGTTTGGTAGTCATAGACTGGGAGTGATGAAGCCACCCCAACAGCACATCCATTAATCGTTCTCCCAGATAAATTACAAATATAAACAGTAGTAATATTAACTAGTCTTGTAAAATTCATATGTACACACCTTTCATTTATTATGCCATATATTCATGCATTTCATTCATAATTTCAAAACCTTTCATATGTTCTGACCAAAATAAAACCTTGGTTCAGAACAAATAAACTTAAAGAAAATTTAATATCAAAATTTTAAACAGCTTGAGTTAGTTCAGTGTGTTATAAATTTTATTAATATTATTAGACTTATTAAATATCTGTGTGTGTGTTTGTATATACTAATACAACACCTTCCATATCAGTACCCTAGATTTTTAACGTAGCCACATTCATTAGTAAAAAAGATATGTGTGAGGTCGTAAGTGGTAGCAAGAAGGGCCTTCTGTAAATTCACAGCTACATTTATCTCAGGAGCCTTCACAGCTGACCTCATGCATCACACTAGGTAATATCACAACCATACAGTACCATCAAATCCACCACACACTCCATAGGCATTTATAAGTTCCAGTTCTTGAAGTGTATCACCAGAAAACTGTATGTCCGAAATGTATTGGAAAATCATTGTAGATATCAAACTTGCGTAAACGTTAATGATAACACGAACCAAAGTTCCTTGAGCAGAAAGTTACAATTTTGGAACTGACTGTGTAGAGGTTTCGCTCTCTGTAGGGCGTAGTAGCTCGCTTGCTTCATGAGGACAACGAGACAAAATGTCCGCCAGTACGTTTTCAGATCCAGGTATGACACGAATCGTAAAGTGATATGGCTGCAAGGCAATAGCATATCTTGTAGATTTAGAAGATTTTATGTCTCTGTTATTGAGAGCTGTAAGTGCTCTCTGATCAGTCTCTACTATAAAGTGCGATCCTAATAAAAACCTTTGTAGTTTTGTAATTGACCAAATCAAAGCGAGGAGCTCCTTGTCGAGGACCGAATACTTTTGTTCTGTTGACATTAACTTCTGGATACATACATGACAGGATGCAAGGTACCAGAGTATTCCTGGAGCAATACGCTTCCTATTCCAAAATTCGACGCGTCACTGAGAATAATGAAAGGTAGGTCCGCATTAGGTAACCTTCAAACAGGTGCCTTAGAAAAATATGATTTTATCGTATCCAACGCGATTTGATGTTCTTGCGACCACCGAATCACGTTAGCTGCGCCCTTCCTTAACAATGTAGAGAAAGGTGCAGTAATGGTAGATAAATGAGGAATGAATCTCCCATAGAATTGTATTAGACCTAACAGACTACTTACTTGTTTTTTTTTTATTTAGGTGTTGTAATATTTAGGATTTTTGAAACATTACTGCCCTCAGTATGTAACATACCGTGACCAACATGGTGACCTAAAAATAATATGTCGTGAAAACCCACGAATGCTTTTGATGGTTTAGCCGTTAAGTTATATGACCGTAATGTGCACAGCAATGTGTTCAATCCACGAAAATGTTCATCCCATGAGTCACTAAAAGGACAAATGTCATCGATGTAAGCAATGACATCGGGACGATGTGATAGAATACGACGCATCATCATTCGCACAAAGGTGGCAGGTGCGTTTACCAATCCAAATGGCATGAAGTTCCATTGGAAAAGGCCACATGGAGTAGAAAAAGCAGTGAGTGGCTTTGTATATTCTATCAAAGGGACTTGCCAAATAGCCCTTTGATAGGTCAAATTTAGTGAAGAAAGTAGACTTAGAAAGTTTAACCAGTAAATCTTCTAAAAGAGGTAATGGTTTCTGCGTCAAATTGTGTAACTTTGTTTAACTTACGATAGTCAACACAAAGACGGATATTGTTATCTTTCTTCCTAATAATTACCATAGAAAAAGAATATGGTGAAGTGGATGGTTCAATTATTTTTAATTGAAGCATCTCATCCAATTCCTTATCAACCTGAGATCGAAAGTGCAGAGGGATAGGATATTAAATTAATATGAAACAAATATAAAGGGATAGGATATGGACTGACCCGAATAGGTATCGTCGGTCAGTAAAATGTCATGTTGAATAACAGACGTACGACCTGGGATGTCAGTGAGAACATCCTGATAAGATTGAAGAAGAGATGACACTTGCTGACGCTGATCAGCAGAAAGGTTAGGAGAAATAGTTACATCATTCCAACTTTCAGTTGGACGAAGTGGTACCACCGGTATAGGTAAAGGTACATCTTGAAAAGAAGACTCTTCTTCCTGTATAACCGACAAAGCGGTATAATGTTGAAGACGAGGTGTAAAATCGTCAGTTGCTTGAAATACTGACTGAAGATAGTCAGGACGAGAATGAAATTCCTTTAACATATTTATGTGAAAGGTTTTATGTTTACCCATGATATCGACAATGTAATAGACATCTGAGATTCTAGAAATTATTTTGAAAGGGCCTTTCCAGGCAATGAGTAACCGATTGTCTTTACGAGGGAGTAAGACATAAGCCTCGTCACCAGGAAAAAGCTGGCGAAGATGTCGGTTCCTATTAGCAAAGAGTCGAGCTTTTTCTTTTGATAATTCAGATGATGTGGTGGCTAACCTACATGCATCTATGATTGTTTTCCTCAAAGAAATGACATACTCATACGAGGATTGAGTGTCATTTGAAATATCCTTCTCCGTAAGTAGGTCGTGTAGTAACGACATAGGACCACGAGGTTGAACGCCGAAGACGAGTTGAAACGGTGAAAACCCCGTAGCTTCATTTTAATCCTCTCGATACGCAAAGAGAGCAGCGGGTAGAACTCTGTCCCAATCTTGAGGATGATCCTCAGTAATTTTACCCAATAACTGTTTGAGTGTACTATTTTGACGCTCAATTAAACCGTTCGACATCGCGTGATAGATAGAACTAAGAGATCTATCAATGTGCAACATAGCCATGACTTGAGACATAGCTTCAGAAACAAATTGCACACCATGATCTGATAAGATTTTACGTGGAAAACCTAAACGTGAAAAAATTAACCATAGCGCATCTGCGACACTAGCAGATGAAGTACTCTTTAGAGGTATAGCGTCAGGCCAACGAGTACACATATCAATACAAGTGAGAATATGTGTATGTCCTCTAGCAGAAGGTTGGATAGGACCAATAATGTCAATTGTCATTTTCTCAAATGGTCGAATTCGAATGTCGGCAGCTTGAGTAGGAGCTGCGTGGTATGGCCCACGAACCTTAACTTTTGACATGTTATACAGGAACGACAGTAGATATTAACATCTCTATGTACACCTGGCCAATAGAATGCAGATAGCACTCTGGATTTGGTGCTTGAAAAACCCATGTGGCCTGCCCATTGAGAGTCGTGAGCATGACGCAATATACGTGCTCTCATTGTAAAAGGTGCTAAAATTTGAGATCGTACGGATGACATATTATCACGCACTAATCTAACCAATACCCCATTTTTCAGCATAAATTTATGTTTAGAATTTGTTTCTGTGTTTGTAGTATTCTGAGCTAATTGAAAAAATTTCTTAAATGAAGCATCATTGTGTTGTAATGCTATAAAAGACTCACGTGATATATGAGTCAACATCATCATTATTATTAACAGGAGATATTGTTGGTGTACTTTGCAACATATCCTTAGCTTGCGCTCTAGTGACAACTGCATTGGCAGAATTCATATGTTGCTGTTCCCAAGCAGCAATTTGCTGTGGGGTACACTCTTTAATTCCATGTATGCGACCAATTATCAAGTCACTAATTGGAACAGGAAGGAGACATGCATGTATTTTCCCTGCAAAAAATTGAGTATTTATATTAATGATTGCTGTAGGAAAAGTCTCCACTGTTCCTCCGAAGGTGACACACTTCACAGTTCTCCCAGTTGCGCAGGACGGGTGGACCAACGAATGTCTGACGCCGATGGTGCTACAACCTGTATCAAAAAGTACAGAGACAGAAATCCCGTTAACATAACCATTATGCAATTTAAGAGATCCTGTTCCATCATGTGTCGAAGCTGACATGGCCGTAGACATTGCAGGAAGACTTGGTAACACATGTCCGCAACTCAGCGTAGTGATCGCCCTGTGCTGGAATAAAGTTGTGCATTCCTGGCAAAATTTAGCCTGCTCAAAATCAAGTGAACAAGAAGATGCATTATGAGGATTAACATTTGTATCCTGATCTAAATTAACTTGAGTATCATGCAGAGCAGAATTTGTCTGATGATGCGATCTACCATTTGAAGATCTATCCCTACCTCGAGATCGATCTTGACTATTATTTCTAAAACTGTTATAATCATTGTTTCTGTTACCATTTTGGTTAGCACGCCAATTATTGTTATGGCTATTGTTCATTTGACCATATTGTTTGTTTGGGGAATTATGTCTGTTATTATTGAAATTTGATTTGGATTGCCAATTATTGTTGTAATTATCACCTTGATAATTTCCAGTATTATTTCTGTTAAAATCCCATGACCTGTGAGAATGACCCCAATTTTGATTTTGTGGAGAACTATGTCGAAATGATTTCCCTTGGAAAGAATGGTAATTCTTGTTACTTCCCTTTTTACAGTTCCTATCATTGCTAAGAGAACGATGACGGGAATAATTTCTTTGTTGCATGGCGAACGCAACAGGTAATTCCGCTTTGACAAGGGAATTGCTAACGTCCATGTCTGGATGCGCAGTACAATAATTTTTACAATTGTGCTCCATTTCTTTCATGTTAGTAGGCTTACGTTCATGTACGAAAGAAAGAATAGCGGGTTAACTGAAGACAAGACCTTATCACGCAATAATAAGTCTACAAGTGCATCATATGAGCGTTCAATTTTTGACAGTTCAACCCATCTGTCAAATGTAAGACGTATTAGTGAAATAAAGTCACCAAAATCCTTTGCACTATGAGGTAAGATCGATTAAAATTTGTTTCTATAACCATCTTCATCCAGTTGAAATTTTGAAAGCAAAGCAGCTCTGACAATGTTTTGTAATCTATTTTGTCAGTGTCTTTCAATAGGTTAAAAGCTGTTAATGATTCACCTGAAAGTAATGGCAACAAATGTGCGCAATACTGTGATTTGTCAATCTTATGGGCTTCGCATATTGTTTGAAATCTATCCAGATAAAATAATATGTCGTCTGATTTTTCATTGAATTTTGGCAATTTTAAATTTACCTGCTTAATATTATCTTTGTTAACAGAGTTGTGAACGAACTGAGCGTTGTGAGCATTACCCTCATTCGCTAATCTAAGTTTCTCCAGTTCTAATGCCATCATTTTTTTCTCATGTTGTCTTCTATTTTCATTTTCAGCATACTCAAGCTGAAATCTTTTTTCATTTTCTTCAGCTGCCAATCTCCTATTTCAAGTTCCATTTGAAGTTTTCTTTCTTCTTCTCGCTTTCTATCAGCCTCCTTGGCTTCTTCCTTCGCTAGTTCTGCCACTGCAAATTCACGGAGTGCATCTCCTTTTAGGCCAAAGTCTTCTCCAATCTTTACAAAAGATTCTAAAGTAGCCATTATGACAAATGTGTCTTTGTACTCTTAATTCTTCAAAAAGTTTTACTCAAATAATTTATAATTTTATCACTCTCTTAAAAGTGCTCAACGTTCCTGTCCATAGAACGGCTCACAATACTAGTTAATTATTAACTATGTTACTAATCAATGAATCAAAATATGCATTACAATTTTATCATAATACAATAGAAGAAACAAAGTAGACAATAGTGACAGTACAAGATGTAAAGGACGGATGAAAACTTTCGCAGAAATCAAATAAAGCAGAAAGTAGAACTAAAAAGAGAATGTTGCAAAGAATGCAATGACAACTGCGAAGAAAAAATAACAAGACAAGTGACAGCACAATGTATAAATACAAATGGTGTAAAAAACTGAACGATAGCAAGATTGAGATGGATGTCGGTTACAAACAAAATACATTATAAAAACAAGGTACGTATAAAAAATTATTACAAAAACAACAGTAAAAAACCTGACGAAACAGCTAAACAAGTAGTTGTCACAGACAACCAATCACAGTGGACTAAAAAAATCCTACAGCTAACAGAAGCTGGATTTCCACTATGGGAAGTCTGCACGAGTGTCCCTATAGAACACTTACGAAGGCCCTAGTGTGAAACTTGGATGTTTCCTTCGTAAGCCGCCAGACCCAACCTCCCACGTGAAACACTGAACATATAATATGAAATATCAAGTTGGGCATATTAAAGAAAAGGCTCAGCTACACGTAATACGGTAACAAAAACCACAGCGTTTTACTTATCTGTTAATAAGAAAAAATTTCCTGGCCCTGACAGGATTGTTGAATTTGGCATACGGGCGCTGTATTACTGAGCCATAATATATCGTTCGAAGAAAAAAGATGATGCCATTCCACGTTGATGTGATGATGCCATTCAGCGTTGCCGGTTGTACTTGAACTTGAATAGCATTGACTGTGACGGTTGACGTCTTTGAGTTAACCTTGAACTCCAAGTGAGATGATGTCGCCTTGAAAGAACCTTGAAATTTTCAACCGATATCTTCCAGGAATTTCAAATCGCTCCCATACTGGCCACCAGATGTTGTAGTTGGTTACGCGAGTTGTCGTGGGTGAAATTCAAGTGAGATAACGTTGAATACAAAAGGCAATGTCAACTTCTATAGTGTCAATCGTATGAAGCTGGAACTTATTGTTATACGAAGTATCAACGACGATTTATTTAAAACGGTCACATAGACAAAGTATTACAACATGTTCGTATCAACGGCTGACCCCTCAAGGGCAGTCAAACATTTCATGATTATGGGTATATAATAAATTTCAGAAAATACCCTCTTTAAAAATGACCTCGTAGAACATCAAAGTCCGAAAATCGGTACATTCATAATTGAGGCTTCATAATAAACAGTGCATATCAGTTTCTACGTCTCTTAACTTGATTGACCTCTAATTCCTCCGTAATCCAACGGACGGTAAAAATTATATTTTATTACTTGAGATTCATTTGTGCAATCTACTTCGGCACGTATTTTGACAATATAAGGCTGGATCCGATAACTGTAACAGGAGTCCAATTTCAAGCCATTCTAACAAAGGGGCAATGATCTCCCATTGAATGACTTGACTAGATACTTCCTTGAAGAAAATTCATATATTTATGTTTCAAACAAAATTCAAATAACTTACTGGTAACTTGGCACGGCAATGGCTTCCATCCGGAAGGCCGTATAAAGTCGAAGTACACAGTAGTTACAATATTCCAGACAAGCGTCTGCTTTAGAAAATCACAGCCATTACCTTTCTCTTCGAGGTCACTACGTCATTTACCGTTTAGCAACAAAGTGCAAAAATACTAGCGCACCAATATGTGCGCTTCCGTGCGTTATGAATTTAAATTACCAATATATTCTTACCACATATGTTGATGCGTACCCTCTTAACAGAAGTAGGACCCATGACTACTTTATTACTGTTAAGGACCCAAAAAGGACGCAACTATATATATATATATATATATATATATATATATATATATATATATATATATATATATATATATATATATATATATATATATGTATAATATATGTATACATATATATCATCTAACATAACATATAAATATGCTATACATACATAGGCAAAGTGGTAGTAGTTATGCATTATTTTGTAGTAACCTCTTCCGTGAATATATCTTTGAGGGGGTCGGAGTGGCTAAGAGGTATGGCGTCCGCCTCGTGTTCTAGAGGTACTGTCACGGATTTGACTGTTAATTTTATTTTACCAACATGTCCCATTTTTCTTATCTTTTAATGATCTGATTTCCTCGATGTTTTTGCACTTGCAGTTTTCTTTTCTTCCAGAATTTTCCTACGCAGCCCATTATTCCCTCTCAGACCCCCCTCCCCCCCCCCCCGCGGTTTTAATTCGTTTTGGCCTTCAATATAAATTCCCCACTTGGTCAGTCGCGGTCAGATAATATTACCTAAGCTGCACCTGGGGCTTGTCTGACTAGTGAAAATGCGTGTGGCTCGTAACAGGTTTGATCTCGAGCGAGAAATAATTTCTTTGAAGCGAACCGCTATTTCACGAGTCCATAGCTAGAAGAAGTGGGAAGACAAAACTCACGTTCATTTTGAGATTTTTGGTTGTGGCCCCTGATCGCTCATAGAATAATATTATGTCTATCTGGGAAACTTTCTCGCGGGCGTTGTCTTCTGATGTAGACTCTTGAATAATATTTGTCTTACTCATGACTGCGTTATACGCAGTACATCCGTGGGACCACGCGATGGTGGGTAGCGTCTCTGGTAGACTATAAATATTGATAGGTTTAATCAGTCAAGCACACTACTGATATAACCAACAACTCCATGTACACGGTAGATGGTTGAAAGGGGCGTGCTACAAAGAAAAGTAGCAAACACATTAATTTAAAAAAAAAAGTCAAGCACACTCGTAAAATTTTCCTGCCCGTAGATGGCCAAATGAGACAAAGGCAGATGTAGGCACAAAAATTAGACAGTGTTACCTTTTCTCGTCATCTCGGGGTAAGCAGATATCTTTTGTAATATATATTCATGTTAGCTTTTATATATACCTGATAGGAGTGTGATTTGAATTATTTTAGGTGATTTATCCCGGTAGTTTATTCAGTGATAATGTAGCACCGCCTAACGCCTTAGTTAACGGGTGATGAAGCAGTCAGGTGTCAGTGTTATTGTTTACAATGGGTTAATGGTAAACTTACGATAACAGATACTTACTAGGCGTAGAAACAGAGTAGTCCATTCTGTGCTTACCATGGGTTAAGATTCGGCTAAAACAACGGTCATTACTGTAAGGAAATGTCAGCGGTGTAGGTTATTTGCTTAAAACTGAATAGTGATGTGCAGGCACCTTAACACTGAATTATAGGAGATAGTCACTTATTACTTTCTGATAGAAACTTCTAGTGGTTGTGTGGAATCATTATATGCCTACTTGGGTAGTTAGACACCAGTTTAGAACTTTCACAGCAATCCAGAAAGCAGCCACCAGCTGGAGATATAATGATATCTTATGTTTAAGTCTCAACTGTATTATTATAGCAAGAACATTGCATTTTCTATGTATTCATTTGTGGGAGGTTATTACTTTTCCTTTTTGTGTGTATCGACCTCAAGGGGCGCATACCATTTATTATGTAATGTCAAATGCTGTATTTTTTATGTAAATTCACTTAATGTTGTAAGATAATTAGAATATCCACTCAGCTGTAACTAAAGTTAGTTGCTTATCCTTTACAGGACGTGGCAATCAACCCAAGCTTTTATTGGCTGTTTGTGATTTTTCTAGGCAATTTTTACGTTCAGTAGTTTGCCATTGCTTTCTGAACGGTACAGCGCTTATACCATTGTTAAAAATCCACACAAAGCGATCTGCTACCAAATCGCCTGCAGCAGGTTTCGAACCTGGTATATCTGGATTATGAAACCGCGTTCATATCCATTAGGCCACAGACGCCGACCAGCTGTAACTACAGGGTCAGATATCCCTTATGTTGAGTTGGAAGAGGACAAAGTAGATTTTGCTGTCAGAACATTTTACTAACAGGTATATGTGTGTACAAAATATATTAGCCTATGCAGGCGCACGCTGATAATTGATAGAGTGGAAGTAATAGGAGGGCGACTCACACGGATAAAGACAGCCGAGACTATCATAGCAATGACAACCATAATTATAGATCCCATAGTGTAGCATAACTGTTTATTATAACGTTATTGTAATTTTATTGTCTGCTTGAGGTAAAAGTAGTTTCTTTTGGGTCTCAGTTTCAGGATACCTCACTGCTATCGCAGGATTCCAGTCAGACGAAGAACGTCACATTCTCTTCGATCTCGCAGGTTTTTTGAAAGCAATTAGCACCACGAGTTGTCACCCCTAACTGAAATACAACCCTTTGTCAACGCCCATCCCTCTAATGGGAAATAAGCTCTCGCAGTGTTTAAGGGCAAAAGCAAAATCTGAAATTGAATTTGGCAGTAGTGGTTTCCTACTCGCCTCTTTATCACCAGTCAGAACATTGCGGCTTCCGGCGCATCTATCAGCGCAGCGTTTTCAGCAGAATTGAAAACACCAGACTTTGTGCTTAAAAGGAGCACTCAGTCACAATTAAAGTCAAGCCAGCCAAACCGGATTTAATACCAAGTACGCAGGCCTAAATTTCTCACGCGCTGGATAATAGCGCCGTGGACCGTTTGTCCTAAAGTGACCTCGTCGTGTGTGTGTTTCTGGTCATCCAAAACCCCGCACGTATTAGATGTCATCCGGATATAGACAGAGTATCTACAACCTATCTCGTGATTAGTGTGTGAACGGTGCAGGGATAGCACCTACAGCGGATTTATGTTGTTATTCTTCATCTATAGGAGGATATACATATAACGACACTAACTGGAGCTAATGCATTTGGTCCCACAAAAGCGGACGGATTGGAACTCTGTTTATTCATTTCTCGGTGTTCTACAGGTTTTATGTTGGTGGTTTGTGTGTTTTTTGGTGTGTAATGGCATATTTGTAAACTTGATGTGATTATTGATGTTTTATTATGTTGTTGTGCTGATATACTTATTTTCACATATTTTCTTCCTTCAAGAACCTTTAATAAATTTTACTCATTTATTAACGCGCTGTTCACGACCCTTTCATCCATACTTAATATTACAAGCTCTTACTATAGTCTCTATGTTTGACAAGAGAAAGGAGAGAAAGCGGGTGGTGCTTAGACTATATAAGTGTGTTGAGGCTTGGAGAGAGAGATAACTTTAATGAATCCTCTTCCAGGTTGGTCTCAAGTTCACCCTATTTACACATTATCTATGTGTAATCTATAATTTTGTCAGTTCACTCTCATTGTCGATTTCACTACAATTGTCAAACTCGACAAATACTCTAACACTTTAACTCAACCACGACAGATACCGGGTTCGATTCCCAGTTGTGGAAATATAAGTTATGGATATGTTTTTTTCAGAACCAGTGGTCTTAACGATGTCGTACTCCCCTCCCCCCCCCCCCCCCCTGGTCTCCTGGGTAGTGAGATCGGATGCCTAGCCTTCTCGTCAGATAAGGGCGAATAATTAGGAGTTCCCGAGTGTACGTTGCGTACGTTAAAAATCCCACTTCAGTTGGAAATCGTAAAGAGTAGGCTATAAGGCTGCTGCCCTGGCTAAATTTAAAAATTACAAACCTACCCACCACACAAATATTTATAGAATGTGATTCCTATATACACACGTTGGGATTCTCGCCGGTGCTACGGAGTTCACGCACTGCGCTGAGATCCTCTTGTGAGATCTAAGGGAGGAGATCGGAGCACTTATGGAGTAGTCCGTGTGCATTGAAGATAATCCTTCAAAACCAAACCAAACCAAACCAACCTCCTCCAGTCACAATTGGCTTTGAGATGATGCGCCGTCAGCTGCTTTTCCTGGTCTTCCTTTCGGCGCTTCCTTTTTCTTCTGCTTGTTGTAAGAGCTTCTTTTCGCCCAATCTGAGGTGGCGCCGTAGGAAGCATCTCCAGTTGGTGCGTTCGGCAGCATCGTCCTGACCCAGGTTACTGGATTTATGTCCACTGCCATAGTGCGTGTCTCTCTTGCACACGTTTTGCAACCTCAGCTGCGGTCGCCGCGCTGTTTTTTTGCCTTCTGCCAGTTGTCCGTGAAGATATCTTAGGGGATGTGACCAACGTCCATGCGGTAGACACGGCCAGGTATTATACATTGTTTAGCAACACGTAATAACAAATCAATTCAGACTTGATATCCTTCTACATATTGGTAGATACCATTCTTATTCTTCGTTGTTCACTTTTATAAAACCACATTTATTTCTCCGAAAAACGTGACAGGTTTCTTTCACACTGCCTTCATGGTCATAAAGTTTCTCTTTAAAAGGGGTTGGTGAAGGTCATATGTCAGCCTGCCCCTTTCGGGGATCTGATATTTTTGCGACCATGTTCTAGTTTGCATGTCTTCCCAACATGAAGACACATCTGTCAGTCCTATTTTTAATTTGTTGTACATATTCTATTTTAGACCGCAGTGGCCAATTTTAAGTCTAAAAGTTATCACTTGATCACTTCTTGGTAAGGGGTGGTATTTTTCTGCTACATCTGACTAGGGTTGTTCAAAATACAAGTTTGTTGGAAACTGTTTAAAAAAATATATTATTTTTATATCTCTTCATATATTGTCCTGCCATCAGTCCTCAGTTCGAATTCCGCTTCTTTCTTCAATGACAAGCATGTCTGCCACCTCCTTTCAATACATACCTCAGTTAGTAGGAATTCATTGTACTTTCACTTTGTTGAATGTATAGCTGGTGTCCATTCTTGCCTGTGAGTACCTGTGAAGCTTGTTGTTTTCTGGTACGTTAAGGGATTTATGACTCATGGGGAATCTAAGATGTATGCTTTCTTTGCCTTAGCAGTTTTCCCGTTTTTCAAGATGGTTATTGCCGCTGTTTTCAGTTTTTCTGATTCAGCGTTGATGTTGTTAGAAACTTTTTAAGTGGCCACTGAGAAATGGTTTTCTTGTCCATTCTTTAATTTCGTGAATTCCACCTCAATTTTGTTTTTAGCTTTATTTACTGACTTTTTGTATGTACCTGGGTCATTTTCTTGTGTTTGTTTTGTCGTTTACATTGTGACGGTATTGCCTCCCTTGCTTTGCAGTAGTGGTCCAACAGTGGCCAAAACTCAAGAGTATCTAATATGGGCTTCAAAGGTATCTACCTTCGCACAAGATTACTCTTGGCAGAGATGTAGATAGAGGGTGATGAAACTTCTATTACAAAGGGAGTCTTCACAAGATATTCAGAATAAGCATGAACAATACTGCTTTGGCTGAACATGTTAACTCTGTAATTCTGCCGACGCTTTTGTGAAGGATCTAAGCACTTATTACTTTCAGCTCATTTAAGCTCCTACCCCTGATTTTCTCAGTGGAATTCTATTATTTTAGTATAGCTCTGTTTAGAGCGTGTGTAGTAGTTTGACTGAGACAAACATGCAGTAACTTTAAAATGATTAAATCGAAGTTAAATTTGTAACATTACAAATAACAAAATTTAATAATAACTTTAGTTTTTAACAGTTGGAAAATAATTTGAATAGTTATGGATCAAGAAAAGTTATCCTCACAGTCTTCAGGGAATGTGAGATATTACAAGACGTTCAAGTGGCAGCAAAGATTTGAACTTAGCTGCAAATGACAGTTCTGCTCCTTTTTATGTGTTGGTTCTTTTCACTCTGCTCGCGCTCGTCTCTGAACAAGAATGTCAGGGGTAGTTCGTTTCCCAGAAACGTCAAGGAGAGTCTACTATGTGCGTCCTTCGTCTTAAAGCTTAGGCCACGGTTCCCTTCTTGTTCCAGAGATGGTACTTTCTGCTGGTACCACCAATAACTATGGTAAAGAATAGAAACGAAACACTCTTCTGAGTATGGCGTTTTCCACCCCATAGTTATGGGTTCCTATCTTCCCATACCACTATCCCAATTACTCAGACTTTACCCTCGATGAGAATTAAATTTAATCCCTGGGGATAAAACTTCCTTTACATTTAAATAGAATAGTTTTAGCTTTACATGACATTTAAATAAAAAGGTTAATAATACAGATAGAGTCTGTTTACATAAACATCTCCACTGATTGAAAAGTGTTCACAATATAAATTGAATATGTTTTCATTTATGTTTACATTGATTGAAAAGTTTGAAACTTCCATTACTTTAAAATGAATATTTTCACATAGACATTTACACTGGTTTAAAGCTTGAAAACTTACATTAATTTTATACTGACTTTGTTTATAGAGACATTTACAATGCTTTGAAAATGTAAGTATTATACTTAGAATGTACATCATTTCTTTCACCTTTCCCACCCTGCTCCATAGGGAACCTGGAACTACTTTATGCTTTTAGTTCTCTTCACAAAACTATCAATAAAGCAATCACCAGCCCGTGCAGCGGTGGTTCATGAATCATCATTCTATACGTTGAGGTTGCCAGCCTCAAATGACTTTGACATCCAATAGCTAGTTTCACACATTAAACGTCACATGGTAATATATACATCTATATGTTAGTTCACATGTTAGTAATAAAATATGAAATGTAAATCCCAACTTACGCCAATCCTGGCTACAGACTTGTTGCTCAGATAAATAAAAGAGACGAGTCGGTCTCTTACACGCGTCTGGGGTGTCTTTAATTTGACAATAGCATCCTTTTTTGACTCCGTGTGTTTCTTCAGTTTCCCAGTCTCGGTGTTCATTATTAAAATGTAGAGATTTCCTGCGCATTGTAAATCTTATTTGGTTCTCCAATAAAAGGTCCGGTTAAAAAAGGGAATTATGAATCTAGTCTTCATTATGGCGAGGTCTGATGTTGTCTTGGCGAGCGTGAAATTCACAATGAAATGAAACTGTGAAAATGGTCAGACTATATTCCTATCTTCCCTAGCATTGTTGTTATGAATCTAATCAGAAAGATCCAATCATTTCAAATCATGCGGATAGGGTGTGATGATTCAAAAATATTCCGACATCAGATAATTTTGAACGTAAGGCAAAGGTCAACTCTCCCATATATGTAATATGATGTCCGATGCCCTTGTGTACAAACTTACAGACAGATCGGGGAACTCACATGACAACATGTGTAAGCTGAAAAATAACTTTATTAGAAAGTAATGTTGTCATAACAAGTCGGCCCGGAAGCGATTATGTCACACGTGTCTGCCCACATGTGTCACACAGACAGTAATCTCGTTATCTGTCGTATGAGCACGCAAAAACTTCGTGTTTGCCCAGCTGGGTTACCAAACGAGTCGTCTTATCAGAGGTTCAATCTAAACACGCCGGCGACTATCTTATCTCAGTTGCTCACTGCAAGCCAGGATGACCGGGTAACTGTTACCACCTTAGTTATAATGATGTGGTATTGTCGGGCTTATAGTCTAACAGTGGCCGACAGTCTTATTATAGCGCGAATACGGTGGGTGATAATATGAATATAACTGTGGCGGTTGGGTCATGAAGTTGACCAATTCATAATGAAGTAGGCTGGACACGTAGTGAAGATACGTCTTTGACAGAGACATTTATTTGACGACAACGGAGTCCAACATCATGGGTATATATACAGCATAATTTCATCAAGAGGTCATCATGCAGATATGAATACATAGTTAAGGCATGATATCAGTATCGAACTTGACCGATTAACAAAACCGCCGACATTTCAAGGGCGGCGGACGATCTGCTATTAAGGGTTCTGAGATTCCCAATCTACATTATAATCAAGGTTTGTATAATGCGGGATGTCTTCCCTGAAGATCCAAAAACCACGTTAGGACACATGTACTGTCCAGCAAGACTCTAGACGCCCTAGCGGCACGCCATAACAAGACGTGTCGAAGCTCTGCTAGATCTTGTCAATAATAAAAGAGTGTCAATACATGACACGTAATGAAGCCAGGGTTGGCTAAAACAAACACTCCACAAAGGGAGGTACGATACTATGTCTTCGTAGAGTCTTCCCACGACTTGGGGGTAAGACTTATAATAATATATATATGACGAAAACGTCTGCCCTATACAAGGGACGCTATGGATCTCTCTCCAGCGTAATTGCTGTTTGGCAACAAAAACCAATCGCACCAAGTTGCGCTATTTAGTTCAAATCAAGTGCAAAAAAGGTACGTAAATAATTAAACATATACAACTTACTTAGATGCGCACACATGTGCGTCTATCACAGCTAGACTGGCATCTAGGTCTGTTAAATCTCGCACACTTAACTCCCACGCGAAAAAGGACTTAACAGTAACAAACAGGTGACATCACAGAGAGGAGTGTCGAATGATTTGATCAAATCAAATATCTGCTACTTAGCAGAAAAATAACGACGAAAGAAAGAAAGAAAGAAAAGTTCGATACTTGAGAGCACATAATAAAAATCAGTACCCCAAATGTACCGATACTGCCGGAGAGAAACAAAGATCGATAGGGGCCACCACGTTTTGTCACATACATGTAATCCATAGTTATATTCCTTCTTTCTGCATCTATTTGGTTATATTTGAATGTCGTGAGAATATTGAATTTAACCTTTGAACATTGCGGATTACCTGTAAAACAGTATTTTATTTCCTCCCATAGGCTTCAGTCATTCTCTTTTTCCATGTTTTAGTGTTTCTCATCCACACACATTCAAAAATAAACTACTCACACACATCGCGCATACAAACGTAGTAGCACACGAAATACACGGACACACACACAAAGACACAAGCACAATGAGACAATGTTCTTCGTCAAATAGACACATATTACGTCACAGGAGAGACGGATTACGAAGACATCCAATCTTGACTGGAGGCGATTGCCGTCTGAGAATTTTATCTCAGTGAAGGGTTTTTTAAAATACGTGCTAGACGAAACAGCTGATATAAGAGTATATTTGTGATACATCTTACATCTCTCATCCCTCAGTATCTTTATGTCATGTGTTTCTTTATATTACACAGAGATACATTATTTTTATGTCAGTCTGTCCTATGTCATATATGTTCCATATCATCTTATCTTACCGCACGGCCATCATTTTCAAGGTTCCAGGAATTATGTTTCATCGTCACAATCGTTTATCATTTATCTGCCATTTTCTGTTCTCAAATGTTTCAGCCACCAGCGTTCATGATTGTAAAATTTTATTATAAATTTTCGCGTTATTTCAGAATAGAAGAATTTAGTTCAAAGCGTTTTCACGAAATGTTTGCTTACAGTGGAAATAAATATAAACATTGCGTTTCTAAAGTAACCGATTGTGTAAATACTAACTAAGAACGATCTTCCAAATTTGCCGAAAGCAATAAAATAAATTGTAGCTGTCTGTGTGCGAAGCTGACAATTTTACTCGCATGCACAGGAAGTCAGGGTCAAGGAGAGTTCTTTATGTTGGCAGAATTCATTTTCTTTAAAAGCTGTGAATTATAGTTTTGCCAAGAGAACTGCTGTTATGTCTCTGTCTTCATTCATTCATAACCCTCCACTCCCAAAGGAGCATAGGCCTTCAACAAACACATGCCAAGTCCTCCTGTCACGTGCCATCATCTCAAGTTCTTTCCACGTTCTCGTCATCATTTTCACCTCTGTTTCCAGCTCTCTTCTCCATGTGCTTCTTGGTCTACCTCTGCTTCTCTTGCCCTGGGGGTTCCAGAACAAGGACTGCCTTGTAATGCGATCAACAGGTTTCCTCAGTGTGTCCTATCCATCGCCATCGTCTTATTCTCATCTCTTGTTCCACTGGCACTTGTCTAGTTCTTGTCCTCAGTTCCACGTTGGTAACCTTGTCATACCATTTTAATCCCTCTATTCATTTGAAATACAAAGTTAAAATGTCTCTGTCTTGATAGAGTTAATTTTTTTTTACTTGAAAAATTTCATGTCAGAGAGATTCAAAAGTCTGTCTGCTTAATATTTGAATATTTTAGAGACATACGGGCTTATACGTTTTACTCTACCTTCTCAGGCTGAAACGGTACCTATGAAGGTAAAGGTTGGAAACATCGTCTTAATAAGATATTAAAATTTGTGTACTGAAAACAAGCCACTGCAAGTGTGAAATAGCACATATTCAAGAGATGTAAAAGTTGAACAAACAGATATATGTATTTAAAAAAAAAAAAATTCCCTAGTTTTGGCGAGGCCTAAATCGGTTATATTAGGGCGCATGTCCAAATATAAAAGACCTTTATGTCTGATGACGATAATACAAATGTCTTTTATGTGGGAATAGATATTGTCAAGGAGTGTTTTTTTTTTTTGCTGGAACGAATGGTCCTCTGCTCCGACTGGAGCTGGTTTTGGGATGTGCGAGTTTTTTTAAGTCAGTGCATAAGTAATGTTAAGTGTCCTGTCATTGTTACTGCCTGTTTAATTTACACATACCATTGCTTATTAAAACCACATGGTTTATGCAAAAAGGTAAGTACTTTTGGCTCGCTTTTTGTTTATATTCAATTTTTGTTGAAACCATCAATGGTTCTCAGTAAGGCATAATCATAACTGGAAATCTTTTAATGCAAAGAGGTAATTGTAAAGGCAGTACCATAGCAGAAACTGCCCTAGGGGAGTGACGTGTTAGAGACTTCACCATACAAGGTCAGCTTTATGAGGTAGGGTGTCAAGTTCCCTTCCTCTCTGCCTTTACCTAGCAACGACAAATCACGGATTAATAAAAGTTAGTAACTTTTGTATCTGTTCTTTTATATTTCTGTATTTATTAGTGTCGTGTCTAAATTGTGACATCAATAACTTGTGCTATTCTCTGTCTTTTCAGATAAAGACCAGATTTAATTTCAGTTACACACAAGAAACCGTTCGATGCGATGCACCAAACATTTCAGAAACAATTATTGTGAATAATAAATTAAAAAAAATAAAAGCATCATTCGTTCTAAAGTGTAATTGTAATTTTATAACAGGAACTTCACATTATTTGCAAACTTATACTTCTAAGCCGCTGCAGTTAACTGACAGCAAGATTGAAGCACGCTCCACACATCACTTCTTGAATTTTTTGTAGTTGCTCAATTTCAAGTGTATTATTCAGTAAATAATGTCAGTTTAAAAAAACTCGCCAAACATGCAAATGGTATAGATATCACATGAGTAGTATAGTAGGCGCAAAACGGGTCGTATTCTGGCGGAGCGTGACTTTTATATAGCAATATATTAATTCGATAATGGCGGGTGTGTAGGTTGTGGATTGGTGTGTTGTTTATACAATACATATTTTACAAACAATATTCATACAATATATATATTACAACAGTTATACGATATGTTACAAACAGGTAGACAAGATAGATAACAAAGGTTTTAATTGTAATAAATATATTTTTATTTTCAAATAACAGTAACAAAAACATATAAACAGGGTCACATATTGGAACCCGGTTATGTTAGATGGGAAGAGGGAGGTGTGTACAATTTTTTTAATTGGTAAACAACAGTAACAAACATTGTATGAACAGTATCACATATTGGAAGATGAGTATGTTAGCCGGAAAGAGGGAGGCGTGAACAATTTTTTATTTTCAAACAACAGTAATAAAGGGGCTATAGTGGAAGAGAGCTATTTTTTAGATATTGAGGGGAGATGTCGTCACGTTGTCGCTGTCGTGTCTTTTTATGTAAAAATAGAACAGAGATTGCGGTGTTGGGTGTGCGCCCGCGTGCGTGTGTGTGTGGGTGGTATTGCTTTTGGTTTGTCTGGTGTGTTGTGTGTAGATATTTTAATTGTTGTATTGTGCTGGTATTGTGTTGTTTCTTCATACAATATATATATATATATATATATATATATATATATATATATATATATATATATATATATATATATATATATATATATATACAACATACATAAAAATCGATAAAATGTGTAATAAAATTACATATTGATACGGGCTCTGGTCCACGGGATAGTTTTCTTTATTATTTATATTATATCATGAGTAGGAGCCGCGCTAGCGTAGTGGTTACCACACCGCTCTGGCGACCGGGTGATCCAGGATCAAACCCGGGCGACGGCATTTGAGGATTTTTCGTTGACCGGGATTTGGACTGGATTAACTCGAGACCTGGCGAGGACATTTGAAGGAGTGTCGTCGACCAGGGATTGGCGGCTCCTGAGCCGACCCAGCTCTAATGGGTACCTCCGAAATCGGCGAGTATCTGCCTGAATGGCGAGGGACACCTGTCTCTGTACAAGAAAAAAGGGATACTCACGTAAAATCAATGTCAGGTTAGACATTAATCATTACCTGAGATTTCGCCTCGAGTTTTAGCGGGCGTACGAAAAAAAAAAAAATATCATGAGTAATAAGTCTACTCACCCCAATGTCCATCTAGTGGTGTGTAAGTGACCCCACACACAGCCGTATTCTTCACATAAAAAATACGGTCAAAGGCCAGACTGGACAAGGCCAAATAGACAGTTTTATTGAACACAACGACGCTCCGTAGAGATATATGTCACAGGCAGACTAGATTATGGCGTCAACTAGACAGTTCTTAGTGTTGCTGTACAGTCTGCAACTGGAACAATGTCGAGGCTATTTTCATTCTTTTTTAATAAACTTCAAACACGCACGTGCTTTTACTGCTAGTCATGAAACTCGGATCGATCGTCGGCGCAAAATTCGCGACGAAACCAGTGATCGTATCCTTTATAAAATTCCGTTAGCATAGAGGGTGACGTCAGGGCTAAATATAGCTATCTAGAAAATCGTAATAAAATTCTAACATGCAGAGTTTTGCGTATTGGTAGACGAAAAACCCTATCCGCAACAGGATTTACCTTTGTAAGACTAACATTTACCTTTGTAAGACTAACCCTGCTACTTATTTCTGTTCACTTCATTGCAGACAAGCTCAAAACACAAGAGATCAATAGTAGAAATTTATAAAAGAAGCATTCCTTCGTTCGTGTGTTCGAACCCCCGTGACTTAATTTTTCACTCTTTTTACACATGCGGCATCTGGTGATAGGTTTTATATTGTCTCCCAAGCGTTTCAAACATGCGGCGACCACGGAAATTTAGTACATTAAATAAATATAGCTAAGTATTTGTTCCAGTTATCAAATGGTTATCTCCTTCTTTTTTTTTGGTTTATCTACTTTTTTTGTCCTACAATTTTCAAACTTTAGTGAAAACTTTTCTTCCATTTAGAAAAGATGGTCCAAAATTTTTTTCCAGTCCTGCTCAAAGGTTCCAACCTGTAGATAAATAGATCAGCTGTCAAATACTTCTTTAAATATTTCATTAAATATTTCTTGAAGTTTTCCAAACTTTTCATTAAATATTTTGTCATTAAATATTTTTTTCCTGTTGTCAGTACTTGACAATGCAAATAAATCATGCAGCTGTCAAAAATTTCTTCCAGTTGTCAAATATTTCTTCAAACGTTTTTGCCAGTTGTCAAATATTTCTTCAAATGTTTTTTCCAGTTGTCAAATATTTTTTACAGTTGTCAAATATTTATGCAAATGTTTCTTGCATGTGTCAAATATTTATGCAAATATTTTTTACAGTTGTCAAATATTTTTTCAAATTTTTTAATACTTGTCAAATATTTCTTACAGTTTTCAAATATTTATGCAAACGTTTCTTCCACTTGTCAAATATTTCTGCAAATGTTTTTTTCCACTTGTCAAATATTTCTTACAGTTGCCAAATATTTCTTCAAATTTTTTTACATCCCTTCACCTCTCACCACCCTATATTCCCATCAATACCTACACACTAAAACATCCTTAGTAACCTACTAACCTGGTACTATGCAACGCGGCCTGCTGTCATTCTCGTCTAGACAACACGCCAACGATCGATTAGTTTTTCGACTAATCAGACCCATGTTAGCGCTCAACATGTCTGGACACGTTATAAAAACCAAATTAAACTAGTTTTCCTCCATATAAATAGACACTTGGGAGACCAACGCCCAGACACTCGCGTTCACAACTCACTGAAGATGACTATCCCCGGCACCGTTCCCACAAACTGAGTGTATATGTGTAGAAGTGACGAGATGCTTAAACCATTGGAGGGTGGGCTGAAGGCCGCGTCTGTAAGTTTTTACTGAGACCAGCCTTTACTACACGTGCGAAAATACTTTGGTGAAATATATCTAACGTTTCCTACCAAAACCGGCATTACGTTGACTCGCCCTGAGTTTGAACATCTGTTGGCTTTACAGAGCGAAATCCTCGCCGAATTTGACCGACTACAGTCACCAAACACAGATACCTATCCTACTACTTGTAACAGTAACACGTTTGACCACCACATCAACTCCAGTTGTTATCAACCAATATTCCCAGAAACGAGTTGGGGTCTTAACACCAACCCTTGTCCCTCTACAGCAACGCCAACCATAGACAATCACCTGGATACTGTCTTTAATCTACAACCACCACCGAAACGACAAAAACGAGTCTGACACTAGAGATTTAGATTGCCATTTTCGTATTCTTTTAAAAGAGCTCATTAAATATATTTATTAAAAAACCTTGGCCTTTGTTATCTATGTTGTCTAAATATTGTAAGTATATATGTATAAATGTTGTCTACGTGTTGTTATATATATATATATATATATATATATATATATATATATATATATATATATATATATATATATATATATATATATATATATATATATATATATATATATATGTTGTATGACTAAGAAACAACACACTACAACAACACACAATTAAAATACCGGCACACAATACATCAACACACAAAAACCCACACCACACATATATTGTCTTACTCTGGCGCTACACCACAACACACACATGAGTCGTCATCCCTGCCAGCCAAAACCAATACCCCCGTTCACTCAACAAGCAACACCACACCCCGCTCATTATCCAGCTTCCTCTATAAAACTCATACTAAGCGAATTTATCGATTTTTTATATTTTCCTCTTTATCTCAAGATTGCAGGATTTTATCGATTTTTATGTATGTTGTATATATGCATATATATTGTATGAAGAAACAACACAATACCAGCACAATACCGGCACACAATACAACAACACACAACAATTAAAATACCTACACACAACACACCAGACATACCAAGAGCAATACCACCCACACCACACCGTTTATACATTGTCTTACTCCGGCGCTACACCCCAACACACACCCATGCGTCATCACCCTCGCCAGCCAAAACCAATACCCCTGCGCACTCAAAAATCAACACCGCACCTCGCTCTTCCTCTATAAACCTCATATTAAGCGACTTTATCGATTTTTTTTATTTTCCTCTTTATCTCAAGAGTGCAGGATTTTATCGATTTTTATGTCTGTTGTGTATATGAATATATATATTGTATGAAGAAACAACACAATACCAGCACAATACAACAATTAAAATACCTACACACAACACACCAGACAAACCAAATGCAATACCACCCACACACACGCGCACGCACGCGGGCACACACCCAACACCGCAATTCTCTGTTCTATTTTTACATAAAAAGACACGACGACGACAACGTGACGACATCTCCCCTCAATATCTAAAACAATAGCTCTCTTCCATTATGACCCCTTTGTTACTTTTGTTTGAAAATAAAAAATTGTACACGCCTCCCTCTTTCCGGCTAACATACTCGTCTTCCAATATGTGATCCTGTTCATATAATGTTTAATACTTTGTTTACCAATAAAACAATTGTACACACCTCCCTCTTCCATCTAACATAACCGGGTTCCAATATGTCACCCTGTTCATATGTTTTTGTTACTGTTATTTGAAAATAAAAATATATTTATTACAATTAAAACCTTTGTTATCTATCTTGTCTACATGTTTGTAAAATATCGTATAACTGTTGTAATATATATATATTGTATGAATATTGTTCGTAAAATATAAATTGTATAAACAACACACCAACACACAACACACAATCTACACACCCGCCATTATCGAATTAATATATTGCTATATAAAAGTCACGCTCCTCCAGACTATATAAAAGTCACGCTCCTCCAGACTATATAAAAGTCACGCTCCGCCAGAATACGACCCGTTTTGCGCCTACTATACTACTCACATGGACTTGCTTATTTGACTTCACGTATCGACATTTTAACAGTTGCTTAACTCATTGCATGGAGCCAGCAGTGTGTCTAGTATCAGTAGAAACTGTCAAGACATTTTGGACACAGGAACCATATAATAAAATCCAGTTAGCTGTCAATACTGACTTTTCCATGACGTCCAGTGTGTCATTATTATTCCATTTTGCATCTGTAGAACACTATAAATAGATAAACCACTTCTTTCAGAACATGAAAGTCAGAGTGGAGATAGAAAGGTAAGTAATCCTGGAATAAAACTAGAACAAAGAGTGACACAAGGGATTGTGATATCACCGACGTTGTTCCTGATTTATAACAAGAAGATAATGCACAAACCATTCAAGAAACTTCGTAGGTCGCTACATGCTGACGATCTAGCCCTCTGGGTTGCAGAACAAAGTGTTGAAACAACAAACAATAGGACACAGAATGTTTTACGAAAAAAAAAAAAAAAACACCCAGGAAAATAAATAAAGTAAACAAACATACACAATTTCCACATTCTCAGACAAGGAGCTGAAAAGTTATTATTAAACTAAAAGGTGTTAGAAGAAAAGAATCCCACATTCTAGAATTACATTGGATAGCAGACTAATGTGAAAAAATACAGCTTATAAATAAAGTTGGACGGCGCATAGCCCTAATGACAAAGATAGCAGAAACTGCTTTGGCTGCAGATCACGAAAATACTGAAGCTGCTCTATGAAGAATATGTTAGATTGGCACTGGAATATATAATCCCTGCCTGGTCAACTCCTTAAAAAAAAAAAAAAAAAAAAAAAAAAAACATTTACATTCAAGAAACTTCGTAATAGCTAGAATACACAAAGGTTTGAAACAACAAACAATAGGACACAGAATGTTTTACGAAAAAAAAAAAAAAAAAACACCCAGGAAAATAAATAAAGCAAAACAAAACTTACAAAAATTTCCAATCAGACAAGGAGCAAAAAAAAGTTATTATTAAACTAAAAGGTGTTAGAAGAAAAGAATCCCACATTCTAGAATTACATTGGATAGCAGACTAATGTGAAAAAATACAGCTTATAAATAAAGTTGGACGGCGCATAGCCCTAATGACAAAGATAGCAGAAACTGCTTTGGCTGCAGATCACGAAAATAAGCTGCTCTATGAAGAATATGTTAGATTGGCACTGGAATATAAAAAAAAATAAAAATAAAAAAAAAAAAAAAAAAACATTTACATAATAGCTAGAATACACAATTAGGCCTAGAGAATCATCTCTTTAGCAATTAAATCAACTCCAGTAAACAATTATTCTGCCTCAGCTTTAACGTTTAGAATTTATATATATATATATATATATATATATATATATATATATATATATATATATATATATATATATATCCATTCTGCGACTCTGTACACCTTATGAATGCAATCCACAGCTTTCTGCTTTCTTTTAACATCCGTTTGGCCGTCAGTTTTTCATCATCTCTGAAATAGTGTAATCTCGTTCTTCTCTACTTTGACAGCCTGATGCTTATCGTTTAGGACTGTTATCTTTTTCTTTTCTGGTACGAGAAGGATAAGGTCTGTTGGGTTGTTTGTAATTCCGAAACTATGGTAGGACTCTTGTAGCCACTTCTGCAATACATTTGCTGTAGTTTTTTTTTTTTAAATGTTTATTTTATTTGTGTGGGTTAATTTCATTGCACAAGTAATAACTCTATTTGCCTGGCTGTGTATTAAGTCTGTTCTGGAAGTTTGATTTGAAGCAGTTTCTAAAATCGTTTAGTCAATTAAACAATAAGGTATGGCAAAATCAGCTTTGGTATGTATAACTAGCCTAGTTTGTGGTTGCATTATGCTTATTTCAAACATTGATTTAAACTATTCTTAGATTAAACAAAGCATTAAAGAGAAGCAAAATGGTTGCATTACATTTACTATCATTATACTAACAATGATATATTAACTCTTTCAACCCCAAGACTCCTACAGTGCGCCACTATGCGGTACATTGTTACCTTATGGTTATTGTCAGAATTGATCGTGTTGGCGCTTTACATGAAATAAAACAAAACTAAATGTTGTATTCAAAACTCACATCATGTGCGCAGACTCTTCAGCCAATGTAGAAAAAAATATTATATTACGTTCTATTATTTTAATAACCATGTCTACTGCTTCTTTTAAAAGCATCACACGCGAAGAACAAAAATAGGTATTCACTTTAGTGTCCGGGTAAAACCTAAAACTTGCATCAGACAGAAAGGGTTAAACGGAAAGAAAAGACAAATCAAATGGTTAATCCCACTCAACCCCCCCCCCCCCTCCCGCGTCCCTTTCATCAATTGTAAATGATGACACGGGGCACGAAGGCTTGGCGTCTGGTTTTAATTTGTTGAAGCTCTGTGCTCCGTAGACAGCTAAAGGGTTAATGAATGAATGTGCACAAACAGAAGAATGAGTTAGAAGACTCTGATCGACTGCCGTGTTTTGCTTTTGCGAAATGAAGTACAATCTTTCCACGAAAAGTTCTAGTATATATGCTCTTTATGTATTAGAAAATTATCTCACAGTCCTCTTCTCTATAGTCTCGTATTATGCTACTACAACAAAATGTCATTATTTCTAAGTGTAGCCTGACATATTCCTTGGCTGTGTTGCAAAGTTTTCATGTTTTTTTGACAAATGTGTTGTAAATTATTGCACTGCTAGTAATTGTCGTATTTCCGCCAAAACAAAGTTTCTTCAGAGAGGTAAAAGCGGTAAACAGAAAGATTAACTTGTAAACATCACAACTGCTTAGGAAGATGTGTTTGGGGAAATATTTCCTCGTTAAAAGCCTCATCTGTAAGCACTGTTCGTGTTTTACATATTTTTAAAACTATTTTATCTTTTTTTTCCTTTTTTTTTTAAAGTCAGAAAGCAGAGAGCAGATGCATTAAGCTACACGTAAGAAAGACAGCAGAGAGCAGAGGCATTAAGCTACACGTAAGAAAAAGACAAAGTAAAAATAATAACATTGTACTATTCGGGCACATACCTCATTGTAAAGTGCAATCTTTACTATCTTGCAATATAATACATTTATATACTTATTATGTTCGCAAATATTTTGTAAACAAAGTATTTCCTTTTTAAGTGCTTAAGGAGAAGTCATTTTTGAGTTACTTCCCTTGAAAGGAGTTCCGTCATCTTCGATCGGACTCCGCGGACGAATTTAGGCCTACTGCGATTTATTCTTTGGCTGGGTAGGAATAGATTGTTCTTGCTTCAGTATATCTATGGCCTGAATTTATACGTAGTGTTTGTATGAGTAGGACGAGTCTGTCTTATATATGGATATCTTTACATTTCTAAGTCGAACTATGTTGGTTGTCGCTAGAAAAGGTCAAAGGCTATGCAGCGGAAGTATCGCTAGCAAGGGGTGTGATTCATGGCTGTCATCCTGTCGGGATGTCGAATTTTGTTGTAGCCGGCCTATCGCCGAAAAAGTGATCTATAAGTAGATGGGGAAAAGTGATAGTCATTTAGACATGTGGTATGTACTTTACCCCAGTGTTTATTCTCTTTTGCCAAGGAATGGCAAAGTTATATTTCGCATAGAAAGGTAAAACCACAATTTATTATGAACTTGGGCTTCGCCATCGTTGTCGATAAGCAGATGCACAGTGGTACTTTTGAAAAGAATATTTATTCAAAGGAAGATGACATTCCTATGTATCAGCACTAGATTGTATGATATTATTCAATTACCTCTATGATAGAAGCTATGAAGAAATGAGGACATTTAACGAATGACCAATTTTGGTCTGTATCCAATAGTGAGTGAAGCTCACGAGAGAAGCACAGCCATGTTGAAATCCATATACTTTGTATTTATCGAGTGAGAAAAAGGGATGCCTGTACTATCGCTCGATGAACCAAGAGATCACTGCTACATGTGAGAACCCATGTCTGGGATTCCTATATCTTTATGGAAAAATATATATATTGAACTTTACGTGAAGGGATATTCGCTAGACGAGGTTAGGTCTAGGAGCCTTCCTATATATTGGTTATGGTCTGACATGCCCAGTCAGTAAAGCCAGATGATTTACATGATGGAACTCTGAATGCTTATTTACGAATGCTCCATTATGATATTTGCCAAGCATGAATGCTAACTTAAGATGATATTCCTGTGATCAACATTATGCTGTCTATGTCGACATTTGTTCCTGTAACCATACACGTACTGTCCAAGTGTGCGTCTCATTAAATGTTATAAAAAGACCACCGTAGTTCCAGTACTTCTTGAATTCGAACAGTGTGAGTATGAGTGATGTACTACCAACTTGTCAACTCTATCGAATCATTCTACCATTCGCGTTCTGACATTCATATACACACTCATTGTCTACACTCACATTCTTGTCGGAGCCTCATCACGTTCCAGGACAAGATGACCTGGATGACCAAAAACTGTGCTGGGTTTAATGAGTTGACAATCGTTACACTTTACTACACCAGTCCCAACATCTACATTTATCAACTGGTGGACATTCACGTCATTTAACAAATAAAGCGTGATTCAACAACTAGTAGCCAGTATGAGTTAACAACTACAGAGTTTAACAACTGGTGTGCCAGCTTCCTGGGTCAACCTGCACAGTGACCATATTGAGAAGTAAACTACTGAGACCAGACGTTCCTTGGGGTCTGTTACGACACACAAATACATCAACAGTACAACTCTACAGTGATGTCAGCGTGACCTGTCCTGTCGAGAGTATGCGGTAACTAGGTCAGCGTTTGTTGACATTTGGTTCGTTGGACATTTGCCATACAACTGACAGTGTTACACAGCAAGCTTGGTTGAAACATAGAACATTACACATCAGGACTGGAGAATATTTGACAGTGTTTGCGAAAGGAAATGTTATTGAACTGAGAAGTCCTACATCGATTGTTATCATTCACATCAACGATGGAGCTTCTATTTCTGTGTTGAATTTAAAATAATTAGACCAGAAGTATTTGTTTAATAAAGTACCACAGTACTGTACTATTAGGCAGTGTAACTGAGCCTTCTTTACAACACATTCTTTCTGCAACACTCTATTTACATCATATTGCCATACTATTTATGCATTTATGTATTTATGTTTAAATATTTATATGTGATATTTGTTTGTATCCAGCGGGTTGTTGTTTTGGTTGGGCGGTGTCACACAACAGAGTATCCCACGTAATAGAGGGTCTGTTGTGTGCGTTTCTATAGGTGCAATTTTCTTGATTGAAAATTTGCTGCGACAGCTGTTGCTATTAGTGTTAGCTGTGAAGACTGTACTCATTGTTGTTTTTGTAATATTCCTCTGTTCTTTAGTTTGTTTTGATTTGTTTGTAATTTGTGGGTCTACCCTATTCTATCTTTCAGTTCTATTCTCAATTTATATTTATATACTGTGGCGTTATTTGTATTTGTTATCCTCTTGCGGTTTATCTTTTATTGTTTTTCCCATTTGATTTATTTAATTTCCGCAAATGTTTTCATGTTCTTCTGTATAACTGTTTTGTTTTGTGCCTGATCGACATACACTATTTAAAATATAGTTGATCATATAAATTGATGTACAAGAATCAACTGATAGTTAATTGCTATTACTAAAGGTACACAGTTGATGATATAAAACACTATTTCTGGTGCACTGCACTTATATTATAGAGTGAACCAGCAACTTATAGCTGTTATTATATAAGGATTTATACAAGACCTTTGTAAGGCTTGTTTCCCACAGTGATTGGGATAGTTAAGTACTATTTTCCACAGGTTACAAAGTTATCATACAAGGTCTTTGATTAAGACTAAGAAAGTGAATTTATTTACTTTTGCAAATTACTGATCTTATTAGACAAGATGTCTACATTAGATTATTTTATCACACAAGGCAAGGTTCTTGATAAGACTGGTCAGCAATTAGAAGAATGGGCAGTTGCTCAATATGACAAAGCATTAGCTGCTGCTGCTGAAGAAAGAAAAGCATTGATTGAAGAAAAGAAATTAGCAGCTGAGGAGAAAAGATTGGAAGCTGAGGAAAAAAAATTACAAAGAGAGGATGAACAAAAGAAATTGCAGATACAGACTGATGAAAAAAGATTCCAGATGGAAATGGAAAAAGAGAAAAGAAAAGATGAGGCTGCTGCTGAAGAGAAAAAATTACAAGCTGCTGCAGAAGAGAGAAAATTACAAGCTGCTGCAGAAGAGAGAAAATTACAAGCTGAAGCTCAAGAGAAAAAAGCAATAAGAGAACATGAACACCAAAAAGAACTTTTAGCATTTGAGTTAGAAAAGTTAAAGTTAACAAACATAAGTGATGGTAATCAAGCATCTGGTGGTAATGGTAAACCCTTTACTTACAAGGTCAAGGTACCAGCGTTCAACCCTTCCAGTGATGACATAACATTCTGGCTAAATAGATTTGAACGCTCGTGTCGAGCCCATAATGTGGACAAATCACAATATGCTAACCAGTTATCAGAAAATCTGAAAGGTGATTCTCTGACTAGTTTAAGTTTGGTTGAAGAGGCTGACAAAGATAACTATGATGTTATTAGGGCAGCCTTATTAAAGAAGTATCAGTTGTCTGAAGAGGGTTATCGGAAGTTGTTTAAGACAATGGTGCCTGAGGCAGGTGTAGAATTCTCAGAATTCATTGCAAGGACACGTCTTACATTTGATCGTTGGATTGAGCTATCCAAAACAGAAAAAACTTATGAAGCCCTTATGGACTTGATACTCAGAGACAAGATTATGTCAAGTATAAATAAACCTTTCCTCGAATTCTTACATGAGCGTAAACCTAAGTCTCTAAAAGAAATGGAAAAGTATTGTACCCAATACGTCACTGCACATCCGGACGTAGCTATTAGCAACAGTAAGGTTAAAGAAGGTATGCCAGTTGCTTCTGCAACACCATACAACCCTAATCACTCTCACAAATTCCAAGGACCTCAAAATAGGTTTAATAAAAAAGGTAACTATTACAGTTATCAGAACCAAGGTAACCAATCATTTCAGGGTTCTTCTTCGAATACCTGGAGAAGAGCTGACAGCCCTCGATTCAGGGGTGGTCATAATTACAGGAACTTTCGCAAAGGAAGTCATTCTAGAAACTATCCAAGTTTTCCTTCATGGAGACAACAAGATCATAATTACCGAGATACTCATTATAATGAATATGATGATAGTAACCAAAGGAGCTATGATTCAAACCCGAGTAGGGGTTATAATAGTGGAAACAATGATAAGTACAGAGGCAATAATAACAGAGGTAGAGCACAATTCAAAAAACATAAAGCTCATTACCAGGCGAACTCTGCACAGCAAGAGTCCCACGAAGCCTATAAACAAAATAAAGATAATGATGACTCTAATAATATGGCATGTGCCGCTTTTGATTTTGGGAGAGCATCTCAGTGCCCCCAATGCAAAACATTATTTGAGCCAACCACAGTGTCTACTTTAAGCTGTGGGCATCCTCTTCCCGCTCTTCCTGCGTCAATCGCGCATGATGGGAGAGGTTCTCTTGTCTTACACAAAGGTTTAGTAAATGACAATCCAGTCTCAGTACTTTTTGATTCTGGATGCACAACTATTGGGGTTAGGCAGTCACTCATAGATCCTTCTCATTCTACAGGCAAAGTAGTCAAATGCGTAACATTTGGCGGCACCATAGAGAAATACTCTACCGCTATCATTAGGATTGCTACTCCTTTCTTCACAGGAGATGTACACGCATGTCTTTTGCCGAATCCGATCGCTGATCTTATCATCGGTCGCATTCACGGAGTCAAAGAATGCACTCCGGAGCAAATTTCCGTTTGGGAAAATCAAAATATGCAATCTGCTAATGCGGTAGTCACTAGAGCTCAAGCTCTCAATATGCCTGAAACTTCATCTGTTGAAGATAATGAAGTGCATAACCAAGATGATCCCTTGGTAATTTCTCGTGACTCGTTTATAAAACAACAAGAAGAAGATCCGACTCTTAAGAAATTCTTCACTCTTGTAACGAAAGGTGATCCGAATAAAGATTCAAATTGTAAATCTTGGATTACAATGAAGAATGGCGTACTTGTACGTATGGTGCAAGACTCCACTAAGTCAAGTCATTCTCAAATTCTTGTACCCAAGAATTTGAGAGTTAAGATCTTACAACATGCACACGACTCTCAGTGTGCTGGTCACATGGGTTTTTCCCGTACAAAGTCAAGAGTTCTTGCGGCTTTCTTTTGGCCTTTTGTGAACAAGGACATACGGATCTATTGTCGATCCTGTAAAGTATGTCAAGAAGTCAAATCCAAAGGTCCTCGTCATGCTGCGCCTATTCAGGCTGCAGATATTCCTATTCGTCCATTCCAGAAAATGGCGATAGACATCATTGGTCCATTCAAGATCAAATCTGCTAGAGGACATCAGTTTATCTTAACGTGTGTAGACATGTGCACACGTTGGCCAGAGGCTATCCCTCTAAAGAGCATTACTACCGCTGACATTGCAGATGCTCTTTGGCTTATATTTTCTCGGCTGGGATTCCCCGGAGAAATATTATCAGATCATGGCACCCAACTGATATCGGATACCATGTCTCAAGTAATGTCTACTCTACAGATAGAGAGATCTTTGAGTAGCATCTATCATCCTATGTCCAATGGGATAGTCGAGCGACTAAATAGAACACTTAAGAACTTATTAGGGAAGATAACTGAGGATCATCCTCAAGATTGGGATAGGGTTTTACCCGCGGCCCTCTTCGCGTACAGAGAGGTCCCCAATGAACATACAGGGTTTTCGTCCTTTGAACTTGTCTTTGGCGCGACACGGGGGCCCAATGTCTTTGCTGCATGATCTTATAACAGCTGACAATATTGACGATGACACAAAATCTTCTTACGAGTATGTCATCGCGCTGAGACAGAAGATTATAGAAGCATGCAAATTGGCAACGTTCTCTTCTGAATTTGCTAAGCAGAAGGCAAGACAATTTGCTAATAAGAAGAGAACTTTACGACAACTTTGTCCTGGTGACAAAGCATTTGTTTTGCTACCTTGTCGTGAAAATAGACTCCTTATTAGTTGGAAAGGTCCGTACGATATAATATCGAAAATTTCAGATGTTGACTACATCGTCGATATTAACGGGAAGCATAAAACCTTCCACATCAATATGCTTACGGAGTTCCATGAACGTCCTGACTATCTACAGCCTATTTTCCAGGCAACGGACGATTCTCATGTCAAACATGGTCATTACTCATCACTGTCTGTAATACAGGATGAGGAAACAAGTTTTTCGGATGTTAATCTTCCGCTTCCAATGATCCCACTTCATTCTAGTGAATCATGGAAAGACGTTACTGTTTCTCCTGATTTGTCTCTAGGAGAACGGCGACAAGTTTCGTCTATGTTACAAACATTTCAGGATGTCCTCACTGACATCCCTGGACAAACTCATGTCATTGAGCATGACATTGTTCTAACTGAACATACTCCAATTAGGGTTAGACCTTATCCTATCCCTATACATTTCCAAACACAGGTTGAAAAGGAGTTGGATGAAATGATAGATTTACAAATAATCGAACCATCCACTTCTGCATATTCTTCGCCGATGGTTATTGTTCGAAAAAAAGACAATAACATACGTCTTTGCGTTGACTATCGCAAGTTGAATCAAGTTACGAAGTTCGATGCTGAACCTATGCCTTTACTAGAAGAGCTACTTACTCGTCTTTCTAAATCGCATTTTTTCACTAAACTTGATTTGTCTAAAGGATATTGGCAAGTTCCATTATCCGAACGCGCCAAACCTCTTACCGCTTTCTCTACTCCCAGAGGCCTTTTCCAATGGAATTTTATGCCTTTCGGCATTATGAACGCACCAGCTACATTTGTACGCATGATGCGTCGAATCCTATCGTATCGGTCAGATGTCATTGCTTATCTAGACGACATCTGTCTTTTCAGCGATACTTGGGAAGATCACTATTCAGGGTTAGTTGAATTATTATCAACTCTGCGTGAGTATAACCTGACAGCAAAACCATCCAAAGCTTGTATTGGCTTTAGCGAAATTGCTTTCTTAGGCCATCGAGTAGGTCACGGTTTCTTGAAGACAGAAGACCATAATATCACTAAGATACTTAACATCTCTATCCCTAGGACTAAAAAGCAAGTGCGAAGTCTTTTAGGTCTCATACAATTTTATGGACGTTTCATTCCGAATCTGTCCTCTATCATGGCACCTCTCTCTACACTATTAAAGAAAGGGTCGCCTAACATGGTTCACTGGTCTCATGAATGCCAATCTTCACTAGAGAAGATCAAAACTATGTTTTCATCACCACCTATTTTAGTGTTACCTACAACAGATAAGACATTCGTTCTTCGTAGTGACGCTTCATCCACTGGGATTGGAGCGGCACTAATGCAAGAGTACTCTGGAACTCTGCATCCTGTAATGTATATATCCAGAAAACTTAATGCTGCAGAAAGGAATTACTCGGTTTTAGACCGTGAATTATTGGCAATGGTTTGGTCAATTCTCAAACTCCAAAGATTCCTTCTGGGCGCGCATTTCGTAGTGGAAACTGACCAAAAAGCTCTTACGGCTATCCAAAGTAAGAACTTGAAGAGCTCGAGATCAACTCGATACGCAATCGCTCTTCAACCTTTTCATTTCTCGGTACGAGCTATCCGTGGTTCAGAAAATGTGATGGCGGACATTCTGTCCAGATGCCCACATGATGCCACTTAACTGTTAAATATTGGATCTTTTTAATATGTATAACTTTACAAGTTATTTTTTGTTTCTTTACTAAGATACACATTTGTAATTTAATAATAGAATGATGGTATCTCTACTTAGCGGTTTATTGATGTTTATTTACCGCTGTTCTTTGATGATTGTTTCTTCATAAATCATAAATTTAAGATTATAGTGTGAATTTTTGGTATGCATTGTATAATTACCAGAATTGTATTATACGTACATCACACCTTCCTGGAAACATTTATTCGTAGAGAAACAATTTCTCTCAGATTTTGAGATATATTCTCACTGGTCATATTAGGAATTATAGTTATTCCTGATATTTTCATCTGCGCAGTATTCTTGCGTTGTGAGCCTATTCTACGTTGCTCCTAGATGTATTTAAAAAAAAAAATTTATTTTTTTTTTCCCGGGAGGTGTGGTAAGACTGTAAAGTGCAATCTTTACTATCTTGCAATATAATACATTTATATACTTATTATGTTCGCAAATATTTTGTAAACAAAGTATTTCCTTTTTAAGTGCTTAAGGAGAAGTCATTTTGAGTTACTTCCCTTGAAAGGAGTTCCGTCATCTTCGATCGGACTCCGCGGACGAATTTAGGCCTACTGCGATTTATTCTTTGGCTGGGTAGGAATAGATTGTTCTTGCTTCAGTATATCTATGGCCTGAATTTATACGTAGTGTTTGTATGAGTAGGACGAGTCTGTCTTATATATGGATATCTTTACATTTCTAAGTCGAACTATGTTGGTTGTCGCTAGAAAAGGTCAAAGGCTATGCAGCGGAAGTATCGCTAGCAAGGGGTGTGATTCATGGCTGTCATCCTGTCGGGATGTCGAATTTTGTTGTAGTCGGCCTATCGCCGAAAAAGTGATCTATAAGTAGATGGGGAAAAGTGATAGTCATTTAGACATGTGATATGTACTTTACCCCAGTGTTTATTCTCTTTTGCCAAGGAATGGCAAAGTTATATTTCGCATAGAAAGGTAAAACCACAATTTATTATGAACTTGGGCTTCGCCATCGTTGTCGATAAGCAGATGCACAGTGGTACTTTTGAAAAGAATATTTATTCAAAGGAAGATGACATTCCTATGTATCAGCACTAGATTGTATGATATTATTCAATTACCTCTATGATAGAAGCTATGAAGAAATGAGGACATTTAACGAATGACCAATTTTGGTCTGTATCCAATAGTGAGTGAAGCTCACGAGAGAAGCACAGCCATGTTGAAATCCATATACTTTGTATTTATCGAGTGAGAAAAAGGGATGCCTGTACTATCGCTCGATGAACCAAGAGATCACTGCTACATGTGAGAACCCATGTCTGGGATTCCTATATCTTTATGGAAAATATATATATTGAACTTTACGTGAAGGGATATTCGCTAGACGAGGTTAGGTCTAGGAGCCTTCCTATATATTGGTTATGGTCTGACATGCCCAGTCAGTAAAGCCAGATGATTTACATGATGGAACTCTGAATGCTTATTTACGAATGCTCCATTATGATATTTGCCAAGCATGAATGCTAACTTAAGATGATATTCCTGTGATCAACATTATGCTGTCTATGTCGACATTTGTTCCTGTAACCATACACGTACTGTCCAAGTGTGCGTCTCATTAAATGTTATAAAAAGACCACCGTAGTTCCAGTACTTCTTGAATTCGAACAGTGTGAGTATGAGTGATGTACTACCAACTTGTCAACTCTATCAAATCATTCTACCATTCGCGTTCTGACATTCATATACACACTCATTGTCTACACTCACATTCTTGTCGGAGCCTCATCACGTTCCAGGACAAGATGACCTGGATGACCAAAAACTGTGCTGGGTTTAATGAGTTGACAATCGTTACACTTTACTACACCAGTCCCAACATCTACATTTATCAACTGGTGGACATTCACGTCATTTAACAAATAAAGCGTGATTCAACAACTAGTAGCCAGTATGAGTTAACAACTACAGAGTTTAACACTCATCTACGTTATTGACTAGTCAATGGGCCTTGACAGCATAGTTTGTCCTTTATTGGTGTATACGATTTTGCTATTTATCGTAAAGACTTTCCCCAGACTAATTTTGATAAAGGGATAATTTGTACTCCTTTTTTTGACTTTTTTTTTTAAGCAATACCCCGAGTTTACAATATCCATAACGTGGAACAAATAAAAAGATGCAGACAAATAACAGTGGAACAAATAAAAAGATGCAGACAAATAACAGTGGAACAAGAGGAGAGGAACAAAACCAAGATAGTAAACAAACCGATAGCATTGAAAGACAGTTTTTTTTCTAGAATCCCCAAGATAAAAGATACAGAGAAAGACAGAAATGAAGATAAGAACTGGGGACAGACTTAAAGATCATAAATAATACATGGAACATAATACGGCAGATATAGGTCAGGAAAGCTTAATGTGTGCTCATTGCAGGACTGTGCTCCGCGGGGACCTATTGATAATAAATATGAATGAGATATCACACATTTTAACCCTGACAGGACGAGAGGCCAGTATTCAGGGCCGATTTCCCGATGCGCTCGTGATGGGAGGCAGTTTTTTGGGGCCAACATATTTGAACTAAGTTTATGTTTTGTTTTGTCCACATTTGATTAATCTTCTTTAAGTATAACATTACCATGTTTTTAAAGCACTTGAGAAGAACCGATCCTTATACTTTACAACTAAATGAAAGGTCAAAGCGACATAAAAATCTCTAGCATCAAACATGGGAAAATCCACCACTTACTTTAAGAGTTAAACAAGTAATGAGATATGGTCCTTCGCCAAAAGGCTTCGGCTCTATATTCTATAAGGCACATCTGGTATTTTCTTTTTCCAAGATGTACTTAACCTGGAAAATGAAGGTACGTGTTTATAAACCTCCCTGTTTTCAGTTACCTGTGGAATGAAAACACCGTCCCTCAAATTTTACAAACCTGCCATTCTTCAGCAGTATAATGCGTTTTCAGTTAGTACTGTCAGTCATAAAACTATCTTTCAAGTAATTTCATGTGTTGTCTTGATGTGTTGATGACCTTGTCCCTCCACAGATCTTGATTTTTGAAGTATCTGTCAGTTGTTAACTCCCTTATGCCATAATGTCAAGATATCCATATCTTTTCTGTTTTTCTCTACTTCTTTTTCTTTATTCTTAACCAATTTATTGTTATATTTTTTTTAAGTATTTATGTTCTCATCCGATGGCTAATGAACGTTGATTGTCTACTTCTTATCTTTGTGAGTACATTTCTTTGTTCATCACTTTTCTCAAGCATTATCCTGTGTCTATCTTAGCTGTAAACGTCATTCTTCCCATTCTTCTGAAAAATCGCATCGCTGTACACTTATGCATGACCTATCAGCCCATTAAGGAGCACAGACATTCAGCAAATTTATGCCAAACTTTCCTTACCTGTACCATTCCATCAAGGTTTTTCTATGTATCTTTTATTACTTTTATATGTAAGTCTCACGTTCCCTTTAAAAATTACTTTCTTGTCTCCTCTACAAGTACTGCCTTGTCATGCTATGAACTACGTTTCTCAATGTGTGTCCAGCGACTTATCCTCACCTCTTGGTTCACTAGTATTTATCTCGTTATTTCCACTAGTTCCACAGTGTTGATTTTATCACACCATTTCAGTCCTTTAATAATAAATCCTGAGCCTATTAAAACAAGGAACTAAAAGATGGACAAGATACATTTACGTATCTAGGAAGCATAGTAACACCAGACAGCGGAACAAGCAAAGACATCAGTAACAGAATGCAAATCTAAACAACATTTGGAGATCTTCTCAGTGCACACAAACGCCGAATTAAAATTACAAGACAGTTTTGTACTTTCTGTACATTTGTACGGTGCGGAATGCTGGAGAGTAACAGAAAAGGAAATGTCCAAATAATCCTCTTTCTACACAACCTGTCTATGGAAAATTCTTCGACTTTTTTGGCAGAATACCATCTCCAACCAGGAATAGCTTACTCGGTGCAGTCTTTTTATCAAAAACGATATGTAAACCATCAATGCGGACAGACGCTGGAACTGGGTTAGTCATGTCCTCAGAAGAAACCCTGACACCATCACAAGAACTGCTAGGTTATGACCCCAGAAAGGCGGCGAAAGAGAGGCATAACAAGGATAACCTGGGACAGAACTGAAGGAGCTAAGATGCAAAGCATGAACTAGAGTTTGGGCACTGCACGAAGGATGACCACCGACCGAGGAAAGTGGGTACAGTTTTTTGCTGCCCCACAAGACCCCACTAGGTGTGATGGCCACCGACTGCTTTGTCAGTCAGGGGTTCAGGATCCAAGAAGAAGAAGATTTCACTCCTTCTATTCTGGTAAGTGCCTATTTACGCAAAGTCTGCAACTTTCTGGATGTGGTAGTTGTTTCAGAGCTATACAATATTACTGTCTTGGCATATGAGATGAAGATTCTTATTTGTATATTAAACTTGATTTTGGTTTAAAAGGTCCATATGTATTCCAGGTCAGCGAAAGCTCCTTTTGCCTCTTGTAATTTTATTTGATGTCATCATATATTCCTCTAATTTTGTCTGGTATTGCTACCAAGATATACGTATGAGCCTACATTTTGTATAGAAATTTTTCCTAATGCAGCCTGATCATCATTTGCTGCATTTATTCTCATAAAATACCACATTTATTCTTGCACTGGTGTTCTCTGCAGCATATTGTTTTACAGAATGAGATCGCTAGCACGCGTGCAACACAATTGGTTCCTTTAACGGCGCGCTTGCTACAGCAGCGGTACAGTTCTTTGCTGCCATGTACTAAAAGTTTGTAATCCATAAGAAATCATTTAAATATAGTCATTTCTACACAATAACGGTACAAGCCATCAACAGCACGAACAAAGTATTTAAGCCATAGCATCTCTATCATCAGCAAGAGCAACAACAGTAATACTACATGTACCTGTCTTGTCGGCCACCTGGGCCTCCCGCCACTTGTCCTTATTTAGGCTGTCAATCAAACCTTCCATTTCTGTGGAAACGAATGAAATTAAATGGGCATTTAATAAGGTAATAATAATGGTAATTGCTGAGGTTATTACTAATTAAGTCGTTACTAAATATTTTTATTTAGATTCTGATATACGCTCTACATAAAATGAAACTTTATTAAGATCTTTTCAAACGGCATCACTAAAATTGTTTTATGTTCATTGATAGGAAACTCTATACACAGCGATAAAACATTAGGCAATCTGATCATCAGAAGGGTCCCTCGTAGCTCGTGTTTCGGCCCCTTAATCTCCTTTACCCTCTAAGGGGGACGGGCCCACTTAGGTCATGACTCCCAAGTGTCAGCCTCCTGTTGTCTAGTGCATAGATTTGAACCCCATCCACCATGGTTGCAGCTTTCAAATTCACTCCTATTTACTCCCAGCTGGAGGCAATTGTGAAAGTAACCCCTATGTTGATAAAAACTACTGTCCCGAGTTCCATAGCCCGTTGCGGTTGTTCCACAGCCAGCACGATGCCTTTTCCGCTGAGCCTCTTAAGTGCCCTTGTTCTTGACTGTCCTCTCAACCCCATCAGTTTCAGTACATCATATACACTGAGGCAGCCACGAGACCTCTTGCACCCACCGCAACAGCCATAACCCTTGCAGTGAAGCCATCGCGTCTCAAGTCTGCGGCTAGATCATTATACTTGGCCACTTTGAACGAGTTTTCTCGTCCAATCTCGATTCAAATGGCACGGTCAGCTCAATCATTATAAACTGGTGAGATGATGAGGAATGCAGCACTATATCTGGCGGTCTTCGAGATCTTCTGATACTCTCTAGATATGTCCCTAGCCCCATTATCATCACTTAGTTCCTTGCCGACGCTGTTGGCAGTACAGTGATATATCTCAGCTTCCTACGTTTTCTGGTGTCTTCAGACAGTTTGCAATTTCAGTTTTGTCCATTTCCACGTGATCAGCTTATCCGGGGCATTTCTCGCTCTATATTCATGTTCTTCTAAGTTAAATTTACTGTTGTTGCTACGTTTTTAAATGTTTCTTTTGCGCTTTATCCTGCTGATTATTTTACTCTTGGTTTCTTGTGTCTGCGCGATTGCTCCCTTCTTAAGACCTCATCTATTTTGCGTCTAATTTCATTTCCATTTGTTTGTAGTGAAATGTTGAAAGCTGTTCGATACCTTTGTCTGACTGATGGTCGTATCGCTGGGCAATAGTGATATTTGGTACAACATTGAACTGACCCAAACACCTTATTCAATGTGCCCTTAGTCATTTTTTGCGTACTTAGATGTAAAACTTTTCTACTACCTGATTAATAATAATGGATTTAAAGGAGTGCATCCATAATATTTACACTGATGTATCAATGTCCATAATATTTACACTGATGTATCAATGTCCATAATATTTACACTGATGTATCAATGTCCATAATATTTACACTGATGTATCAATGTCCATATCAATGTCCATAATATTTACACTGATGTATCAATGTCCATAATATTTACACTGATGTATCAATGTCCATAATATTTACACTGATGTATCAATGTCCATATAATTTAATACTCACTAAATACAGCTGAAAATTAAAGAGAGAAAGTAACAATGGATACGATATACTGTTACTAAACAGAGAAAACGTGTAACCAGACATGCCCTCCACGGTTACTGACAGGAGAAGGGCCGGAGTAGGGAGCGTAATGTAGGCAGTCCCATAGCGGATACTGCCGTAGATGAGTGAATTGGTAGAGATTTCACTATGCTATACTGAGCATTATTATGTGGGATGACTAGTCCTCTTCCTCACTGTCACTGCCTTCCCTAACTCAAGAGCAGAGTCGGACTTCCACTTAAAACTAGGAATACTGAAGCGTGGTGCTATCAGGTTTTGATCCTGAACTCGGTAACTTTTGCCGCGATAGGCAAGCGCTTTAATCCCTCTGCCAAACGGACGCTTGGAAGGTTAAGAGAGCCTAAAGAAAAACAGTTAAAGAGGAAGCCAAAGCTACAATGACTTGATGATTGCAGGTGAAGATGACGGTCCAAAATAGAAATGAGATGTCAGCAGCAATTAGAATTCTATGTCCTATGTGAAACGAAGAAGATGGATACTTATGATTATGTTGTATATCTCGATATTCGCAGAAAACCTTTACTTTGTATTGCTTGAGCATAGAACAGTAATAATTGTGACAGTATTGCCTCCCCTGCTTTGCAGTAGTGGTCTAACAGTGTTAAAAACTCACGAGTATCTAATATGGGCTTCAAAGGGGTCTACCTTCGCTCAAGATTACTCTTGGCAGAGATGTAGATAGAAGGGTAATGGCATTTCTACTAGAAAGGGAGTCTTCACAAGATATTCAGATAAGCGAAAACAATGCTGCTTTGGCTAAGCACGGTAATTCTTGAATCTGCCGACCACTTTTGTGTAGAATTAAGCAATGATTAATTTTAGCTCGTTAAGCCCCACCTCTGATTTACTCAGTGGAATTCTTATTAGTCTGGTATAGCTCTGTTTAGAGTGTGTATAGTAAATTGACTGAGACAAACATGCAGTACATTTAAAAAGATTAAATCGAAGTTAAATTTGTAAAATTACGAATAACAAAATTTAATAATCACTCAAGTTTTCACGGTTTGAAAATAATTGAACAGGTTAGAAGAAACTTTTCATCATTGATAGAGACGATGAAAAAAGTTCACTTTGGCAGCTTATATATGGAACTTAGCTGCCAATGACTGTTCTGCTCCTTCTGATGGGTTGGTTCTTTTTACACTGCTCCCGCTCGTCGCTGGTCAAAGTTGTTGTGTGTAGCTCGTTTCCCAGAAATGTCAAAGAAAGTCTACAAAGTTGGTCCTTCGTCTTAAAGCGTAGGCCACTTGTCCCTTCTTGTTCCAGAGATAATACTTTCTGCTGGTACCACCCATAAGCCAATCTTGGCTCACATACTTTTTGCTCAGATGAATGCAGTTGCCTTACTACACGTGTACTTGGGGTCGTTAATTTGAACTTTAATTCCCTTTCTGACTCCGTGTGAGTAGTATAGTAGGGCGGTTACGGTTATCATTCAGGCGTATGAGCGTGACTTTTATATAATAAAATACTCCGATCGATTCAGGCGGATGAGCGTGAATTTTATATAGCAATATATTAGCTCAATAATGGCGGGTTAGTAGGTAACTAAGGAGAGATAAGTAGGTAGGTTGTGTAGGTATTTTAATTGTTGTGCGTTGCTGGGGTGTAGCTGGTAGTGTGTTGGTGTGTTTGTTTATACAATATACATATATTATATATTTTACAACAGGTAGACAATATTTATTCAATATATATATACATACAATATATATATACATATATACAACATACATAAAAATCGATAAAATCCTGCACTCTTGAGATAAAGAGGAAAATATAAAAAAATCGATAGATTCGCTTAGTATGAGTTTTATATAGGAAGATGGCTAATGAGCGTGGATTGGTGTTGATTTTTGAGTGCGCGGGGGTATTGAATTTGGCTGGCGGGGGTGATGACGCATGAGTGTGCGTTGGGGTGTAGCGCCGGAGTAAGACAATGTATAAGCGGTGTGGTGTGGGTGGTATTGCTTTTGGTTTGTCTGGTGTGTTGTTTGTAGGTATTTTAATTGTTGTGTTGTTGTATAGTGCTGGTAGTGTGTTGGTGTGTTTGTTTATATAACATACATATATATATATACAAAACACAATATTTTTACAATATATATACAATATTTATACAATATATATATATAATTATATAATATATATATATATGTATATATATATATATATATATATATATATATATATACAACATACATAAAAAGCGATAAAATCCGGCACTCTTGAGATAAAGAGGAAAATATAAAAAATGGATAAATTAGCTTAGTATGAGTTTTATAGAGGAAGATGGCTAATGAGCGTAGTGTGGTGTTGATTTTTGAGTGCGCGGGGGGTATTGAATTTGGCTGGCGGGGGTGATGACGCATGGGTGTGCGTTGGGGTGTAGCGCCGGAATAAGACAATGTATAAGCGGTGTGGTGTGGGTGGTATTGCTTTTGGTTTGTCTGGTGTGTTGTGTGTAGGTATTTTAATTGTTGTGTTGTTGTATAGTGCTGGTAGTGTGTTGGTGTGTTTGTTTATATAACATACATATATATACATATTTTACAACAGGTAGACAATATTTATACAATATATATACAATATATATATATATATATATATATATATATATATATATATATATATATATATATATATATATATATATATATATATATATATATACATACATTTACATATTTTACAACAGGTAGACAACATTTATACAATTTATACATATATAATACAATATTTATACACCATAGATAACAAAAGCCAAGGTTTTTTAATTGTAATAAATATATTTAATGAGCTCTTTTAAAAGAATACGAAATGTCAATATAAAGCTCTAGTATCAGACGCTTTGCAGCTCTTTGCCGTTTCGGTGGTGGTTGTAGAATAAAGACAGCATCTGGGTGATTGTCTACGGTTGGCGTTGCTGAAGGGGGACAAGGGTTGGTGTTGTTAAGAGGACACCAACACGGTTCTGGGAATATTGGTTGATAACAACTGGAGTTTATGTGGTGGTCAAACGTGTTACTGTTACAAGTAGTAGGACAGGTATCTGTTTTTGGTGACTGTAGTCGGTCAACTTCGGCGAGGATTTCGCCGCGTAAAGCCAACAGATGTTCAAATTCAGGGCGAGTCAACGTACTGCCGGTTTTGGTAGGAAACTTTAGATGTGATTCACCAAAGTATTTTCGCACGTGTAGTAAAGGCTGGTCTCGGTAAAAACTTACAGACGCGGCCTTCAGCCCACCCTCCAATGGTTTAAGCATCTCATCACTTCTTTGCATATACACACAGTTTGTGGGAAAGGTGCCGGGGGTAGTCATCTTCAGTGAGTTGTGCTCGCGAGTGTCTGGGCGTTGGTCTCCCAAGTTTCTATTTATATGAAGGAAAACTAGTTTAATTTGGTTTTTGGAAACATGTCCAGACATGTTGCGCGCTAACAGGGGGCTGATTAGTCGAAAAACTAATCGATCGTTGGCGTGTTGTCTAGAAGAAAATGACAGCAGGCCGCGTTGCATAGTACCAGGTTAGTAGGTTACTAAGTATGTTTTAGTGTGTATGTATTGATGGGAATATAGGGTGGAGCCGCGCTAGTGTAGTGGTTACAACACCGCTCTGGCGACCGGGTGATACAGGATCAAACCCGGGCGACGGCATTTGAGGATTTTTCGTCGACCGGGATTTGGACTGGATTAACTCGAGACCTGGCGAGGACATTTGAAGGAGTGTCGTCGACCAGGGACTGGCGGCTCTTGAGCCGACCCAGCTGCAATGGGTACCTCCGAAATCGGCGAGTATTTGCCTGAATGGCGAGGGACACCTGTTTCTGTACAAGAAATAAAGGGATACTCACGTAAAATCAATGTCAGGTTAGACATAAAAAAAAATAATAATAACCTGAGATTTCGCCTCGAGTATTAGCGGGCGAACGCAAAAAAAAAAAAAAAATAGGGTGGTGAGAGGTGAAGGGATGTAATTATCGGAGGCAACCATTCTTATGACGTAAAAATATGACAGGGAATTTCCGTTTGTTGGGTGAATGTAATTACATATTGATACGGGCTCTGGACCACGGGGTAGTTTTCTTTTTTATTTATATTATATCATGAGTAATAAGTCTACTCACCCCAATGTCCATCTAGTGGTATGTAAGTGACCCCACACACAGCCGTGTTCTCCACATAAAGAATACTGTCAAAAGCCAGGCTGGACAATGCCAAATAGACAGTTTTATTGAACACAACGAGGCTCCGTAGAGATATATCCCATATGCAGACTAGATTATGGCGTCAACTTGACAATCCTGTTGTCGCTGTACAGGCTGCAACAGTAACAATGTCCAGGCCATTTTCATCCCTTTTTAAATAAAGTTCAAACACTCACGAGCTTTTACCGCTAGTTATAAAACTCGATCGATCGTCGGCGCAAAACTTCGCGAGGAAACCATTGATCGTATACTTTAAAAATTCCATTAGCATAGAGGTCTTTCTCGTTGCTTTTTTTTTTGTTTGATTCCCTGTCTTTATTTACTTCAGAGTTCACTTTTATTTTGTCCTTGATGGTTTTAATTTTGTCCTTAATTTCTGTGTCCTTTAGACCGGGGCTTTTGTTCTGTGAGTAATAGTGTTGTGTCAGTATCAGTGTTGTGTCAGTCACAGTGTTGTGTCAGTCACAGTGTTGTGTCAGTCGCAGTGTTATGTCAGTCACAGTGTTGCGTCAGTCACAGTGTCGTGTCAGTCACGGTGTTGTGTCAGTCACAGTGTTCCGTTAGTCACAGTGTTGTGTCAGTCCCAGTGTCGTGTCAGTCACAGTTGTGTGTCAATCACAGTGTCGTGTGAGTCACAGTGTCGTGTCAGTCACTGTGTCGTATCTGTCACAGTGTCGTGTGAGTCACAGTGTTGTATCAGTAACAGAGTTGTGTCAGTCACAGTGTCGTGTCAGTCACAGAGTAGTGTCAGTCACACTATTGTGTCAGTCATAGTGTTGTGTCAGTCACAGTGTCGTGTCAGTCACAGTGTTGTGTCAGTCACAGTGTTCCGTTAGTCACAGTGTCGTGTCAGTCACAGTGTCGTGTTTGTCACAGTTTTGTGTCAGTCACAGTGTCGTGTGAGTCACAGTGTCGTGTCAGTCACAGTGTGGTATCTGTCACAGTGTCGTGTGAGTCACAGTGTTGTATCAGTCACAGAGTTGTGTCAGTCACAGTGTCGTGTCAGTCACAGAGTTGTGTCAGTCACAGTGTCGTGTCAGTCACAGAGTTGTGTCAGTCACAGTGTCGTATCAGTCACAGTGTTATGTCAGTCACATAGTTGTGACAGTCACAGTGTTGTGTTAGTCACAATGTTGTGTCAGTCACAGTGTCGTGTCAGTCACAGTGTCGTGTATACCAAATCCGTTTTTCTCATGCCCAAGACAGCTGGAGTTTACATTTCGGACGTTTGTTATAATGTTGCTGGGTGGTCAAAAGGATCGGATTTCTGAGACGACATTACAGTATTTAAGACATACAGTAATAAGCGATAAATGGACATCTTTCTAGCATCGGTCAATATGTCTTCTCTCATCATGGAAATATTTTCTCGGCGACAAAACTTTCAGAAAGGTGCACATTATTGAGTCCTTTCTACAGATTTTGAAACTGCGCCAAAATGTCGTATGTATAATGTCAATGAAATGATTCACATTTCCACTTATACTAAAGTAGGTGTCAAGTAAATGATAGCATTACAAGCAGTCCTGTTTCTGGAATCCTCATGGTAAGGGAGGTAAACCAAACACACGGAGAAGACAACTGTAGACAGACATGACGTAGATAAAGAAGATACAGAAAGACTTTGAGCTGATGTCACGTGACAAGAAGACGGGGCATTAATTTGATGGCCTATGCTCCTCGAGAAGCTGAAGGGTGGTAAAGATGATGAGGTGTGAAGCATAACTATCTCCGAGACTCTCTCTACCAGTGGTTGTTGTCTGCATGATATTATACCATTACACTTAAGTTCTAATTGTAGTTTTGTTGTTGGGTTATATTAGATTTAATTCCACATAGTTGAGTCACTTTATGCAAGATTAAGATGATCGTACGATCAATGCTGAAAATCTATCGCCAAAAGTTTGCTCGAAATAGTACTACTCACATCACGTTACCTGTACTAGAAATTTATAAGTCAATAAAATATTTATTTAGGAAACTCAGAGGGGGTTAGTCAGTACTTGGATCTTCCGCGACACACCTTAAGACTAGATCGTGAACTTTGACACGTCTTTGAGGGTAGGAGGCGGGGGAGGAGAGCATGGTTATGTTTAACCTAATTAATAACCTCACGAGTCCCGCCCCCTTCATCACAGCAAAGTTCAGGTTGTTAGTGTATGTAATTTGATCAAACTGACGAACGTTTTTAACGTGCGATTAGAATGGGTATGGGAGGATATGAGGGTGGAAGGGAGTGAGCGTTAGAGATCAGAGAGAGGGGACAGTGAGCGCATGAAAGAGAGAGAGAGAGAGAGAGAGAGAGAGAGAGAGAGAGTAGTATGCGTGTAAGATATTCATTTGATGTGTTCATCATTCTTGAGAAAGTGTGGCCCAATCACATTATACAATCACGAATTTACATCAACAATTCATCATTTATCCACGGAAGGAAATTTTGAAGACAGGTGAAGTCGAGAGAAACATTTAACAATTTGCTATATAAAAAGTGTCGTTACTTTCTTGCTTTTTTTTTTACACAATACAGTGAGACAACGGCACATTATAACCTGAATCTCATCATGACACATCGTACAAGACACCAACATCCACTAGAAATTATTGGATCTCACACTGTGTAGAAAACACGTGACAGGGGCAACGTAACGATTTTGTTGTCTGGATACTCACAACGATTATCATATATTATCCTCAAGCAATTAGCAGCCCACTTTGCTCGTATACTTGCAATTTTAAAACGCATCCAAAGTTATACTGTAAGCACAGCGTTATCCACTCTTGCAGATTCAGGTTAATAGGCCAATTAAAGACCACATGATAATGCGAACGTGAATTTTAGATTTAAATTACTTTTGGTTTTGCAATTCTTACTCTTAAATAATCTCGGACTTTAGGAGATTCATTATAGTTTCAACACGTCATAAATGACGTATGTTTACGTGTTTACAAAGAGGACACGTGCCACGGGTTTTCTGTTAATGTGGTCTAAGAAAAACATGCCAAATCTGAGCTCGAAAGGGTGCTTAGTGGTGAAGACAATAATGTGCATCTCTACACTCTATACGTAACAGAAATGCCGGATGATCGTTACCCACAAATGTTTGGGGAATTAATACAATTGTGACGGTATTGTCTCCCCTGCTCTGCATTAGTGGTCCAACAATGGCCAAACTTGGAGTATAAAATAGAGGGTCTTCAAATGTATCAACTTTCGCTCAAGATTACCCTTGTGTGGTGGATTTGATGTTATGAATTTGTTGTTAGGTATTAATATTTTAATAAATGAGATTAGCTATGAAGGTCCCTGAATTTACCCAATAGTATTGTGAACTTTTCAGGGTACCTTTCCGCTATCACCCCTTTTATCTCATTCAAAATGTATTTATTATTGTATTAAATGACTTCGTTTAGTGTCTAGGGTTATGAATGTAGAGTGTAATGTACAATAATCCACAAACATACAAAAAAATAGTTTATTATTCACAACAGCACACAGTACTATGTCGTGAAATATTCTAATCCACATATATAAATTATCAGGTAAATATAAAGCCTAATAAATACATATAATAAATAAAGGAAGAAGAATGGTAAAGAACAGTGCTGTCACAATGACAGTACTCGAAATCCCCCTTGTTTTCTACTTCGTCGGCAAATTGTAACGCTTTCACGTTGATAGTAAAAGCCTACTGTATTATTACCCGCGTTCTTCAATGAAACGTGTGCTGTATTTCTTGCAAAAACATTGAGATACCAAGCTGAACAATGACCTAATTTTAATATTTCATTCATTCCATTTTATACACGGCGTAACTAAAGACAGATGGACTAAAGGATAGAGAGAAGGGAGAGGCATAAAGCCGAACACGTGCAACACAAAACACGCGTCGCGCGATACACAATTACTACTATCACGCGTGTAAGGCCACATGCACTAACTTTTTCGGACGGACAGTGATAAAAACACTAACCTTCCCAGAGTTAGGTTTTTAAATCCTGAAAAACTCTTATTAGAAAGATGACAATAGATGGGTTTACGTTTGAAAACATTACAGTACCCAGACAGCACATCTTCGAAACAGGAGGTAGAAGGAATTGCATATTTTGAACGCAGCATTTTAGCTCTATTAAATATATATATTTGGGTTCCTTAGGGTTTGCTGACAAAGAATATGTAAAACGTTACGCAAATAGTCTAGGAATTAACAAGTTATAGCCAAAATAAAATGATGGTGCTGTCAGACAACACCCAAAATCAGAATCGCTCAGTGGTAGATTTTTTTACACCACCATTGTACGGGAAATGGGCCACAAGTTACATTTGAACTGATTGGCTGGAATGATATGTAAGGCTAAACACGATTAGTCGGACTATAAATACTATCTTTGGTTGTTAGGGGAGACGTAGGAAGTTAAAATTTTTTTCAAACACTTGTCGAAACGTGGCTCCATTGGCCAGACTCGCTGATATACTCACTTAGGAGCGTTAGTTCGAGACCACTAGTTCAAATAAGCTTGATAAAGCAACAGTGCGTTGAAGCCAGCTCATATTTTTGCTAAATAAAAGCCTGGAACATAAGCAGATGGGAATTTGTGCCAGTATTTGTGCCAGAATTCATTGCTAATCAACGTATCTGTGTTTGTTTCCATGAATTGTGGGACCGTGGTCTTGATGGTATTGAGCAGCACCTGGTCAGAGCTTTGCTGAATCCAGAGTCGGACAGCATACTCCTTGGTCCATTTAGCTATCAGTGAGGTGTCTCCAGAGCACAGGGGAGAAATCGAGCAGAGGAGTCCTTTCCTGCCGCCATCACGCAAGATAAGCTGATGTGGCCAGCTGAGCTCAAAATTATGTACCCCCATCTTAAAATAACATTGTAACATAAACTTAAGAGGGGAAGTAAATTGTTTTAATATCAGGAACTGAGAACATCTCCAATACTAGTTCCAATAAAGACAAACTATTGAAGTCATGATGACAAATACCAACAGAGCTTGAACAAAACAAAACCAGTATTACCTCATATTACTACTACACAACTGACACACATAGGATACTTTTAATAATATATGTCACTACAATATTCATATTGATAAATTCTGTACATATAACTTGTAATTAAAATTAATTGTGATTCCTGGTTCCCTTTGTATTTGAATCAGGACACATATTCATTCATGACAGAAATGAATACATATTGTTATTTGAAAAGTTATCAGTGACTCCTTTAAGATATCCTTGTAGAGTGTTTTATGTATGTGAGTGTCACAGTGTTGTCAAGTGTGGTGGAATAAATTAAATTGTTTATCTGTCTGTTGTTGTTATGACTTACACTTCATCATACACATACCCTAGACATACAACGTAGTCATCACACTATTCCAGAATAATTCTGACTGAGATATATATATATATGTGGCAGCAAGTAAGGTTATCTATAATACACTACTCTTATTAGATATAGATACCTTCACAGCTGATCTCAGTCAGTACACTAAGTCCCCTATAAATATTTATAACATCCCACTTCACCACATATATTGGGGTCTCGCTCTTGGGATTTTGAATCTTTCCCTATTAAAAATATTGGGGGTAATTCACTTCAGGGAATATAAGAATTAAAAGGTATCCTTGGGTGGAATTAAATAAGGTTGAGCTCACGGTGCCTGTGTTGTCCATTAGATATATATGTAGAGATTGAATTGTTGGTTAGACATTGTATAAATTTACCTGATAGACAATGGCGGACCTGGCCAAATTTCGATCTGCTGCGGTTCAGACTGCAAAAGAGTTAGGATTAGATGGGCAAGTTATGGTTGCCTATGTCACTACGGAATGTGACAAATTTATTGAACGCGAAGAAAGAAGGTTTGAAGCCGAAAGAAAGTTAGAGGCTGAAAGGGAAATTAAGAAGTTACAATTTGAGGCTGAGGCTGAGACTAAGAGGTTGCAGATTGAGGCTGAGGCTAAGAAATTGGAAGCAGAAAGAGAAGACAAAAGATTAGCTGCAGAAAGGGAAGCCGAGGAAAGAAGACAGGCTGCAGAAAAAGAAGAGAAGAAATTAGCTGCAGAAAGAGAAGAGAAGAAATTAGCTGCAGAAAGAGAAGACAAGAAATTAGCTGCAGAAAGGGAAGCAGAAGATAAAAGATTACAAAGGGAACATGAGTTACGACTAAGGGAGTTTGAGTTTCAAGGCCATGCTCCTGAAAATGGTGCCAGTCCCTTTGCCTCTGATGCCACTGCTAGCCAAGGAGCCTCAACCTCAGCTATGAATTTTCATTTAGATCATTTTGTTGAGAAAGACGATGATATAGAGAGCTATCTAAATAGGTATGAACTATTAGCTACCACGTATGGGTTAGAGAGAGAGAGGTGGAGCTTAAAGTTATCTCAAGGACTTCGTGGGGCAGCTTATGAAGTTTTTGCAAAAATGAGCAGAGGTGATCAGGAAAATTATGACATGCTGAAGCAGGCTCTTTTGTTAAGGTATGAAAAGAATGCAGAATTCTATAGGAAAAAATTTAGGAATGCTAAACTACTGTCAGGTGAAACCTATCACCAGTTCTCTGCACGAATAGAGACATACTTGGAGAAATGGACTTCTCTGGGGAAAACCCAAGATTTTAAGGAAATGGTCCTTATAGAGCAGCTAAGAGAGTCCATGGCTCCAGACCTGAGAAAGTTTCTCATGGAACAAGGTGCAGAGAGGCTGGGTGAGTTGCTAAATGTTGCTGAAAGGTATCAAGCAGCTCAAGCAGAGGTAACAGGTAATAAAAAGACACAAGTGGATAACTTTAGGGCACCACAGAACTTTAATAAATTTGATCCTAGGGATCAAAACAAAGGTAAGCACCAGTTTGATAGGCCACGGTATGAAAATAAAAATAAATTCCCACAATTCGATGAAAGGAAATATGATGAAAGAAAATCTTTCAACCAAGGAAAAAGACGGTGTAAGAATTGTCAGATGGACAATCATGACACTGACCGTTGCAGAAGGAAACCTGTGTATATGGCAACCCTTCAGGTCAGGTCGACCTCAAGACAGGAGGAGGATATTATGTTGGATACCACTCCAGAAGAGATGAGGAAGGCACAGGCTGGGGATAAAACACTCAAGCCTTCTTTCAGAAAATTGTCAACTTGTCATACAACTCCAGGCAAGGGAGATTTTTACATGAAAAACAAGTTGATGTATAGGAAGACTGGAGCTAGATCCAAAGGTCAAGGACAGCTGGTACTTCCTAAAAGATATAGGGCAGACTTAATAAGGAGCCTACATGTGAAACCAGATGGGGACCATGAGAAAATAGGTACCATCATTCAAAAGGTGGCTCACAATTATTATTGGCCCAAAGCAAGATGGGACATTGAGAATTTTGTAGAAAGGTGTAGCATAGCACATGAGGGAACACCCACAAGTGGGAACATTGATCAGGACCTGGACACGCCACGGGGCAAAATTAGGCCTGATAATAAAAGGAAAAATAGATTTGATAAAGTGGACCAAATGGAATGGGAAGCCCCTTTTCACGGACAAGCTTCACTTAACTGTTTTACAATGGCCACTATGCGGAGAGTGCAAAAAGATGTCTTACCCCAGGATAAGCCGAAAATCCCTCAATCGGACTTAAACAAACTGGAGGAAGAGGATGTAGGGAGGAAATCTCTCATCAAGAATTTTAAGTGGGGAGAAAGCCCCAAAAGAAAAATTGGTAGCGGTCGTTTTGTGAATGATAATTCTGGGAGGAAAAATCATCACTATAAAGCTTCGAGTGGAAGAGACCATACCGGTGCATGGACAAAGAGGTCCACAAAATTAAAGGTCCACATGTAGCTTTGTTAAGAACGTGGACTGATGAAAAGGCAGAGGAAAACATTACATCTTCATACCAATATGTGAATGAGCTGACCACTCGTTTAAAAACTGGCTGGAAACTTGCCAATGAAAATTTGAAACAAGCCAGGAAGAAACATGCTGCCTATTATAACAGGAAGGCGAAAGACAGAAATTTGGCTGTGGGAGAGAAAGTACTGCTTCTTTTGCCCGGGAGTCAGAATAAGTTACAAATTGGATGGCAGGGTCCATATACAGTTTTAGAGAAGGTGTCTAGAACAAATTATAAGATAGATAAGAAGGGGAAAGAAAAAATCTATCATGTGAATCTCCTGAAGAAATATTTGGAAAGAGAACATCAGGAAGAGACACACTTGTTGACCTTGTCCATCGCCATGGGATGAAAAAGGAACCACTTTCATCATTTGAATATCCATTACACCCCTGTGAGACAGCAGCACAGGTGAAAATCAGTACACATTTAACGAAAACTCAGAAAGAGAGAGTGCAACAGGTTCTAAATAATCATGCAGAGGTGTTAACAGACCGACCAGGGCATACAAACCTATTGGAATATGATATGAAACTGATAGACCCCACACCTGTCTGTATGAAACCATATTCGATTCCGTTTGCTAAGGAGAAAGCTTTGAAGGAAGAGATAGACTATCTATTGAAGGAGGGAATTATTTCACACAGTGAATCCTCATATAGTTCCGGTGTTGTACTCTTAAGGAAGCCCTCTGGAGAACATAGACTCTGTATAGATTACAGGAGACTGAATGCTATTACAGAAGGACAGGTGGATCCATTGCCGGATACAAATCAGCTGTTTGCCAGACTAAATAAGGCTAAATATTTCTCAAGGGTGGATCTGAGTAAAGGATAATATCAGATTCCAGTAAAACCTGAGATCAGACAAAATTGTTGGATGTAAACATTTCGGAGGGAGGAACGTAATGAATCCCTGAGTTGCCTCTTTGATTGAGGATATTCCGAATGTTTCATACAGGATAATAAGAAGATTATGGGATCCACTACGAAAACTCTGCTATCACCAGGTATATGTTATCTCCTCATAACGTACATTTTGAGGGAAATATAATGTTCTCTGGACATATCATTGCGCAGACTCAGAGAAGAGAAATGGTGAATACGGGTTGCGAAGCAGCATTAAGACAAGCATTCACACTTGCGGCTGTTCAGTAACATAACCGAAATATATTATTGGTTGTAGAAGTCTGAGGCAGATTTCATGAGTAGTGCCTACTCTGAATGGACCCAACTACATAAAACCATGATAGCACCACAGCAGAGTAAAGTCAAGTTGACTTACATTTATCTATGTGTATATAGAATAAAGGACTGACATGGGATGTCTGTTTTAAGAGGGGAGGTGTCGTGAAATATTCTAATCCACATATATAAATTATCAGGTAAATATAAAGCCTAATAAATACATATAATAAATAAAGGAAGAAGAATGGTAAAGAACAGTGCTGTCACAATGACAGTACTCGAAATCCCCCTTGTTTTCTACTTCGTCGGCAAATTGTAACGCTTTCACGTTGATAGTAAAAGCCTACTGTATTATTATTACCCGCGTTCTTCAATGAAACGTGTGCTGTATTTCTTGCAAAAACATTGAGATACCAAGCTGAACAATGACCTAATTTTAATATTTCATTCATTCCATTTTATACACGGCGTAACTAAAGACAGATGGACTAAAGGATAGAGAGAAGGGAGAGGCATAAAGCCGAACACGTGCAACACAAAACACGCGTCGCGCGATACACAATTACTACTATCACGCGTGTAAGGCCACATGCACTAACTTTTTCGGACGGACAGTGATAAAAACACTAACCTTCCCAGAGTTAGGTTTTTAAATCCTGAAAAACTCTTATTAGAAAGATGACAATAGATGGGTTTACGTTTGAAAACATTACAGTACCCAGACAGCACATCTTCGAAACAGGAGGTAGAAGGAATTGCATATTTTGAACGCAGCATTTTAGCTCTATTAAATATATATATTTGGGTTCCTTAGGGTTTGCTGACAAAGAATATGTACAACGTTATGCAAATAGTCTAGGAATTAACAAGTTATAGCCAAAATAAAATGATGGTGCTGTCAGACAACACCCAAAATCAGAATCGCTCAGTGGTAGATTTTTTTACACCACCATTGTACGGGAAATGGGCCACAAGTTACATTTGAACTGATTGGCTGGAATGATATGTAAGGCTAAACACGATTAGTCGGACTATAAATACTATCTTTGGTTGTTAGGGGAGACGTAGGAAGTTAAAATTTTTTCAAACACTTGTCGAAACGTGGCTCCATTGGCCAGACTCGCTGATATACTCACTTAGGAGCGTTAGTTCGAGACCACTAGTTCAAATAAGCTTGATAAAGCAACAGTGCGTTGAAGCCAGCTCATATTTTTGCTAAATAAAAGCCTGGAACATAAGCAGATGGGAATTTGTGCCAGTATTTGTGCCAGAATTCATTGCTAATCAACGTATCTGTGTTTGTTTCCATGAATTGTGGGACCGTGGTCTTGATGGTATTGAGCAGCACCTGGTCAGAGCTTTGCTGAATCCAGAGTCGGACAGCATACTCCTTGGTCCATTTAGCTATCAGTGAGGTGTCTCCAGAGCACAGGGGAGAAATCGAGCAGAGGAGTCCTTTCGTGCCGCCATCACGCAAGATAAGCTGATGTGGCCAGCTGAGCTCAAAATTATGTACCCCCATCTTAAAATAACATTGTAACATAAACTTAAGAGGGGAAGTAAATTGTTTTAATATCAGGAACTGAGAACATCTCCAATACTAGTTCCAATAAAGACAAACTATTGAAGTCATGATGACAAATACCAACAGAGCTTGAACAAAACAAAACCAGTATTACCTCTTATTACTACTACACAACTGACACACATAGGATACTTTTAATAATATATGTCACTACAATATTCATATTGATAAATTCTGTACATATAACTTGTAATTAAAATTGATTGTGATTCCTGGTTCCCTTTGTATTTGAATCAGGACACATATTCATTCATGACAGAAATGAATACATATTGTTATTTGAAAAGTTATCAGTGACTCCTTTAAGATATCCTTGTAGAGTGTTTTATGTATGTGAGTGTCACAGTGTTGTCAAGTGTGGTGGAATAAATTAAATTGTTTATCTGTCTGTTGTTGTTATGACTTACACTTCATCATACACATACCCTAGACATACAACGTAGTCATCACACTATTCCAGAATAATTCTGACTGAGATATATATATATATATATGTGGCAGCAAGTAAGGTTATCTATAATACACTACTCTTATTAGATATAGATACCTTCACAGCCGATCTCAGTCAGTACACTAAGTCCCCTATAAATATTTATAACATCCCACTTCACCACATACTACCACAATAACATACAAACGACACTCTAAAAGGCTATCTTATTTAAGACTGTGGTTGAATTTGTGTAAATATGATTTTTACAATTTTATTATCCTGATTCTAATTTGTTTGGAATCAGGATTGACAATTTAAAAGTGAAATCAAAATGATCATTTACATCAGTCAAATAGCACAATAGATCCTCAGTCCATACATAAAATATTTTTCTAATATACGTCTGTAGTGTTCTCCTAATTTAAGGTAATACTGGTAGTACCACTAGGTTGTTGTTTGAAATCATACCCTTTTAGTAATGTTTGTTTCTATTTGTCACTTGTGGAACTATTAAATATTTGTCCCAGTTTATTCACTGTCACTTTTTATATTTCTTCTTTAATTCTGTGGTTGAGCTCTCAGGTGTTGAACGAGAACTTATCTTGGCAGTAGAATATAGGTTGAACCTTTCCTCTGCTCGCTTGACAATCTGTTCCCTGTTTGATAGGCAATGGCCACTAGCATGGGCTCGCAGTAAACAGGCAGAGTCCTGAATCAATCAGTTTTCAAGCGTTTGGTACCACATTAACGCCAGTACCCAGGACCTCTAAAATGTGAAGGTATGCATCCTTCGTAATATCTAGCATACACTAATAGTCATTCTAGGACAGGTACATTACAAACAAACAAAAAGGGTCATATTCTTATACAAACCTATGCCACCATTTTCTTTTGATGTGACAATGTACACCAGTATTCCTTTCCCTAATAGTTACAACGCCACTGCAATTCCAGCTGTAATCTCTTCCATATAATAGGATAGGTGTTATGCTCCTTTATGACAATCATACATATTCTTGTAGTTTTACACCTCTTTGACAGTCTATCACATGGTGGATCAATATTTAGGCTTTGCCTCATGTTCGCTACAGACCCACTCATGTCCAGACATATATTATTATTTCACATTCAATTTTTATATAAAATACAGATTAATAAATGTCAATCTTACCACAATTTGTTCAATGAAATACACAGAGACGATGACTGACACAGTTTCGATCTGTTTTGTTGTCCAGGCTGCCCAGAAATTATATTTGAAAGCACAGCCTGATCTCATCTATCACTGGTGAAAATTTTTCTAGTAATGGCGTCTCCCCTAACGCTTATTCTGACAATATCGATTCAGTTAGCCAATCACTCTTAATTTTACAATGGTAAACAGTCTTTCAAAAAATATCATTCAAACCTTTCTACGTTACTAGGCTATTTATGTTTATTCAAAGGTCAGCCAATAATATTTCGTCTCACTTCAATTGCCACCCAATCTGATTCACTGTACTATCCAAGCCTATCTGTCACCTACTTTTTCCCTCCAAAAATATGCGATCCAATCTAAGCAGAAATGACTTGACCTGACAGTGTCTCTGATCTCTATGTATGGTTTTATCAATAGTTGATTTGTTAAGGGACTATTTATATAACTAACACCATATTCTTGGTCAGCAAGTCTTCAGGTACACGAATCTACGATTTTTAAGGGGGTATGTGGGGTGGTTCAAAATTCTATCTTTTTTTCTATGTTAGTTGTTTATTTTTAAACTACCTCTCGTTCACTCTTTTTCCATGTAATATCAAGCTAAATACGAGAGCTTAGGTCATTCACAATAAGAGCTTACCATGTAGTGTATACATTTATAATTTTTCATCGTATTGGGGAAACCCCTAAGGCAAGGCTTGCCATTGTGCTACAGTTGGCTTTTAGTTTGAAATCAATGCGAAACGAATTAGTATTTCATCTATCCTTGCCCCTCCCCGTTCCACAATGCATTTTAGGCAAATATTTTCTTAGAACTAGGAAAAGTGGTTGTTTATGTCAAGGACGAATTTGAAAAATTGGGTACCGTTTTGTTCGGCTATTCGTTAGAAAATAATAATCTGAAGGCGTAGGCGATACCAACCGTTCTAGCAGAAAATTCTTTTGTACTTTCTTATCTTTGCCTTTATGCCCTATACTGTTATATATTAATTTAGATATTGTATTTAGAAATCACTACACATCTCCCCCTTTAGAACAGACGATCATATGTCAGTTCCTACTTCTAAATACACATAGATGAATTTACTATCTATGCCTGGTGACTACTCTGATGTTCGTCATACGGATGTCTGCTTAAAAAATCAGCTCCCACATTGGTTTTTCCGGGAATGTAGTCTATGGTAAACTGGAATGGCTGTAGAAGCAAAGACCAGCATAATAATCTAGCATTTTCATGCCTTGCTTGTGACAGACACACGGATGGTTTATGATCTGTCTGGATCTTAAATGATTTTCCATAAAGATAAATCTGGAACTTTTTTATAGCCCATATGACTGCCAGACATTCTTTTTCACTTGTTGAATATTTTTGTTCTGCTGTGTTCAACTTACGGCTAGCATAAGCCACTGGGGTTAATTCCCCATCAAGTGAATTTGACCGTTGTAATAGAGCTGCACCCAAACCGATATACCGATATTACTAGCATCCGTTCTCACTACGAATTCTTGACTCAAGTCAGGTAATATCAAAATAGGCCTGCTTGTGAGCTTTTCTTTCAATTCTTGGTATGCTAATTCACACTGCGCTGTCCAAATAATTCTATCAGGATTTCCCTTGCGCGTTAAATCAGTCAATGGAGCACATATGGAGTTAAAGTTTTTAATATACTTTTGGCTAAAAATCACATAATGATACAAAAGATCGCACATCTTTTTTGTTTGTGGTCTTGGTGCTTTTTTTATCTTCTCCAGGTTCTTGGGGTCAGGCGTCATGTTTCCCTGATGTACTGTGTGTCCCAAGAATTCTAGCTCTTTATATCCAACACAGCATTTCGTCGGTCTAGCTGTCAAATTGGTCTCTCTCAGTTGATCAAACAACATATTCAGAGAGTTAATGTGTTCCTCAAATGTTTCTGTTGCTATGAGAATATCATCCATGAAGTTGGTGATGCATGGATTCTTCAGGGGATCTAGTAACTTTCTCATCATCCTCGAAAACACACTCGGTGCATTTTTCAGCCCGAATGGCAACATATTAAATTCATAATGTCCTTCCGAGGTGCTAAAGGCTAAATAAGGTTTGACTTCCGGCTTTACTGGAATCTGATAGTAGCCTTTACTCAGATTCCACTTTAGAGAAATATTTAGCTCTATTCAGCCTGGCAAACAGCTGATTTGTATCAGGTAATGGATCCACCTGACCTTCTGTGACAGCATTCAGTTTCCTGTAATCTATACACAGCCGGTGTTCTCCAGGTTTTCTTAACAGAACCACACTGGAGCTGTAGGGAGATTCACTGTGCGAGATAATCCCTTCTCTCAACAGATAATCTATCTCCTCCCTTAAAGCTTTTTCCTTAGCGAACGGAATCGAATAGGCTTTCATACAGATTGGTGTTGGGTCTATGAGTTTCATATCATACTCCAATAAATTTGTATGCCCCGGACGGTCCGTTAACACATCTGTATGATTATTCAGAACCTGTTGAACCCTCTCCCTCTGATTTTCCGTTAAGTGTGTGCTGATTTTTACCTGTGCAGCGGTTTCACAGGGATGTAAAGGATATTCATGAGAAGTGAGTGGTTCCTTTTTCATCTCCATTGCAACAGACAAGGTCAGTAGGTGTGTCTCTTCCTGGTTTTCTCTGTCCAGATATTTCTTCAGGAGATTCACATGATAGATTTTCTCTTTCCCTTTCTTATCTATCTTATAATTTGTTCTAGACACCTTCTCTAGAACTGTATATGGACCTTGCCATCCAATTTGCAATTTATTCTGGCTGCCGGGCAGTAGAAGGAGCACCTTCTCTCCCACAGTTAATTCTCGATCCTTCACTTGCTTATTGTAATAGGCAGCATGCTTTTTCCTGGCTTGTCTCAAATTTCCATTCGCAAGTTTCCAGCCAGTTTTAAGACGAGTGGTCAGCTCGTTCACATATTGATATGATGAAGTAATATTTTCTTCTGCCTTTTCATCGGTCCATGTCCTTAACAATGCTTCCAATGGACCTTTTATTGGCCTTCCAAATAACAATGTTGCCGGGGCCATACCGGTTGAACTATGGGGTACCTCCCGATAGGCAAACAAGGCGGCGGGAAGGTACTGGTCCCATGTATCTGGTTTTTCATGTGCCAACTTTCTCAGGACCGACATGAGTGTCCCGTTAAATCTTTCCACTTGGCCATTTCCTTGAGGATGATACGGGCTACATTGAAAGTGTTTGGCTTGAAAGATCCTGAATACTTCTTCTGTTAGTTTCCCTTTGAACTGAGAGCCATTATCAGTCAAGATTTGGTTGGGAAAGCCTAACCTGGTGAAGATTGTGAGTAATGCCTCTGCCACATGCTTCAAATCAATTGATGACAGGGCTAACGCCTCTCCCCACATAGAACAAGTGTCCACCAGAGTCAGAATGTAACTGTTCCTCCTCTTGGTCCGAGTGAGAGGTCCCACAATGTCCACTGCAACTCTTTCAAAAGGTGTTCCCACCATGGGCATTTCCCCTAGAGTTGCTGGAGCAGTCCAATGCTTTGGAGCTACCCGTTGGCACTCTGGACAGGATTTTACATATCTCTTTATGTCTTCAGTTATTCCTGGCCAGAAATAATGACAAGCTATACGCTGTCCTGTTGCGCTGATCCCCATATGACCACTGAAGGGAATCGCATGCCCTAGTTCCAACACTTTAGTCCTATATGAAATTGGAAGGACCAGCTGTCCGTGACCATTGGATCCATTTCCAGCCTTCCTATATATCAATTTGTTCTTCATATAGAAATCTCCCTTGCCTGGAGGTGTATGACATTTGGGCAATTTCTTAAAACAAGGCTTGAGGGTCTTATCCTCCGCCTGTGCCTTCCTCATCTCATCTGGATGGGTATTTATCGGATTATCCTCCTCCTTTTTAGACTGTGATCTGGCCTACACTGTTGCCATGGTCAAAGGTCTCTCGGGATTCCCCAAGAAGACATATCTACACCCCACTATAAGAGGGTAGATTGGTTCATTTATCACTGCTGCTTTTATGATTCCTTCCACATATCGCGTTTTCACATTTATCCTGGCGACGGGAAGTGTCATGGTCGCTACGTCCTTGGTGACAGTTTGGATCTCCACTGTTTCTGTGGAAACTCACAACTGTAGGAGTTTTTCTTTCTCCCCATTTTCATTGCAGCGAAAGTAGGAGTTTTTCTTCTACAATTTTCAGTGTTATGGTTGTCCATCCGACAATTTTTACAATACTTCTTTCCTTGGTTAAAAGGTTTTCTTTCATCATTTTTCCTTTCATTGAATTCTGAGGTTTTATGTTTATAGTCATTGCGTGGCCTATCAAAATATTGCTTACCTTTGTTCTGGTCTCTATGGTCAAACTTATTAAAGTTTTGAGGAGCCTTAAAATTGTCTACCTGTTTCTTTTTATTTCCAACTACCTCTGCCTGGGCTGCCTGATACCTTTCAGCGACATTGAGTAACTCACCCAGCCTCTCTGCACCTTGTTCCATGAGAAACTTTCTCAGGTCTGGAGCCATGGACTCTCTTAGCTGCTCAATAAGGATCATCTCCTTAAGATCTTGGGTTTTCCCCAGAGCAGTCCATTTCTCCAAGTAGGTCTCTAACCGTGCAGAGAACTGGTGATAAGTCTCACCCGACAGTAGTTTGGGATTCCTAAATTTTTTTTCTATAAAATTCTCCGTTCTTTTCGTATCTTAATAAAAGAGCCTGCTTTAGCATGTCATAATTGTCTTGGTCATCTCTGCTCATCTTGGCAAAAACGTCATAAGCCGTTCCTCTAAGCCCTTGTGATAACTTGAGGCTCCACCTCTCTCTCTCTCTCTCTAACCCATATGTAGTAGCTAAAAGTTCAAATCTACTTAAATACCCTTCGATGTCATCTTATTTCTCAACAAAATGGTCTACATGAAAACCCATAGCTGAGGTTGAGGCTCCCTGACTACCAGTGGCATCTGAGGCAAAGGGGCTGGCACCATTTTCAGGAGCATGGCCTTGAATTTCCAACTCCCTTAGTGGTAACTCGTGCTCCCTCTGCAATCATCTATCTTCTGCTTCCCTTTCAGCAGCCTGTCTTTTTTCCTCTCTTTCAGCAACCTGTCTCTTTTCTTCTCTTTCAGCTGCCTGTCTCTTTTCTTCTGCCTCTCTTTCAGCAGCCTGTCTCTTTTCTTCTGCCTCTCTTTGCAGTCGTTTTTCTTCTGCCTCCAATGCCCTAGCCTCCTTGTCAGCCTCAATCTGCAACCTCTTAATTTCTTTGTCAGCCTCAATTTGTAACTGTAATTTTCTTTATTCTGCTAACTTCCTGTGATGGGCCGGAAAGACGCCCCCTTCATGTTTAAGGCATTTTTATCGCCCACATATTTTAGAAGTGCGCGCAGCACGCTAGTATGTAAAAATTATGAAGTGATAAAGAAGAAGATTGATGACTAGGCCATAATAATGCCTAAAAATTAAGTTGTGGTGAAGAATTGTGTTTTTGCTCTAGAAATAGTTGTGTATATTTCTATTTTCGGGCCTTCTAAAGCAACATCGCGAGTGTTATATATGCGGCCAAATCAATACGCCTAGCGCGCAGTAAATTGAGTGATTCGACCTGGACTTATAAAAGAGATAGCGGCCGGCGGACGGAGCTATTTTGCAAGAACCGCCCAGAGAGAAGAAACGAAGTTAGGCTAGCCCTGTGTCGGTAGAAGAGGAACGAAGACATGACACGTGAGTTTGATTTAAAAGCAGATTATATTATTTCCTAGTGAAATTACCATTATTTCCCTGTAGCTTTTGAAGTTATATTCAGCGTGAGGCTGTTTTAATGTTTAGTGAAATAAATAGATAGATGTATTCCCAAAGGAAATGTCTTTTTAGGGCATTATGATTTAGTCTCGAAATGATAGATGAGTGAAAATAATGTTTGATAGGTTTGCGGCTGTAAGAGTGGGTGAAAGTAGGTTAAATGTAATTTTCCCCAGTGATAGAAGAGAGAGTTTTCGTGGTAAATTTCCTTTATGTGATGACTAGTTCTAATTGTTAAGTCAAGAATAATTATATTTTATTCTTTGGTATTTCACGTTTATTGATGATTCTACTGTATATCGTTGGTGGGTTACTTTGAGGTGAGAATATATATTTAGATTTCTGGAGAGCGTGCGTAAGGCGTAAGGCACATTGAGACAGCTGTTTCTCTGTTTGCTCCCAGCGGAGCATGGAAACACCAATGCAGCTGGTGTCCATTACAGGCCCACAAAAGCATTTTGAGGCTATTGCTGTGGTTGTTTCGGTGACGGTAACGATGTGTTTCGTGTTATGAGTTCCCAATCTCATCAGGGGTCATATACGACACGCTTGTTACCAGGCGCACCAGTCGCCACTTACGACATGTTCAGAGGGCAGTGACAAATATTGAGATGGATCAGTTCGAGGTGGTGGTTTACTCTTATTATTGAGAGTATTTGATGTACATGTAGTTGAAGAATATTATTTTATGTCCATGTTATTATTATTTAATTATGGTTATGTGTAGAATGGTTTGAGAGCACGTGGGCTCACTTGGAGATATATATTTTTCTTCTCCGCTCCTGAGGGAGCATGGGGCCACCAGTGTGGTTTGCCTCTGCATGAAGTATTCATATGCTCGGGCAGTAGTGGTTTCGGTAGCAATCTGTGTTACATGGTGAGATTGCCAGTCCCATGCACAACACCATATTAGTCTCATTGGACGACATGCATGAGTGTGTGATAGCTGAGTGTGTACTCTTGCAGTAGTGGTTTCAGCAGCAATCTGTGTTACATGGTGAGATTGCCAGCCTCATGCACAACACCATACTAGTCTCATTGACGACATGCATGAGTATGTGTGTGTGATAGTTGAGTGTGCCCTTGCAGTAGTGGTTTCGGTAGCAATCTTTGTTACATGGTGAGATTGCCAGCCCCATGCACAACACCATACTAGTCTCATTGGACGACATGCATGAGTGTGTGATAGCTGAGTGTGTACTCTTGCAGTAGTAGTTTTGGCAGGAACCGATGTTACACGGTGAGATTGCCAGCCTCATGCACAACACCTTACCAGTCGCGTTGGACGACACGCATGAGTGTGTGCGTGTGTGATAGTTGAGGGTGTCAGGTGGCATGGAAGGACTGTTTGACAGGTGAGAGTATCGTTATTGAACAATGATTTTAACTAGCCCGTGCTTTGTTTGCGTTTCAGGATTATTAGGAACTGAGCACTAGCTAGGTGTTTTGTTTGTTTAGTGTTTGGTTTGTTTAATGTTTGCTTCGGTGTGCTCTTAGTCACTGAATGGGTTGTAAAAATAAATACAGCCCCTGCCTCAGAATCAAGAGTTTTATTGTTGTTCGGGTCGGTGCAAGTGTGAAAAGAGATTGATCACACATCACAATATAATCATCATCATCATCTCGCCAACCCTATCACATTCCTATCTTCCCTTTCAATATACTTGTCACATTCTGAAGTTACATATTGGATCAAAGCCTGACCCTCCATGTTCATTTCCTTAGCAGTCAGCACAGCAGCAGATCGAAACTTTGCCAGATCAGCCATTTGTACTATGCAACCTTTAAAATTTCCAACTATACAAATCTCTAATTATGGCTAATAATTTCTAATGATAACCAAGAACAACCACAGGCACTGATAGCTCAACTACTATTCAATTTCTCCAAAAGGAATGCTTTTAGTTTTATACTCTCTGAGATTCCTAATATACTTAATAATACTTTAAGAATTTAAAATCCCAGAATCAAACTACCCAATATAGCTGGTGTTAAGAGAAATTCAATCCCCAGGAGCGAGACTCCAATATATGTAATAAGTTAAAATCCCGGACGAGCCCCCAATATATGTGGTGGATTTGATGTTATGAATTTGTTGTTAGGTATTAATATGTTAATAAATGAGATTAGCTATGAAGGTCCCTGAATTTACCCAATAGTATTGTGAACTTTTTAGGGTACCTTTCCACTATCACCCCTTTTATCTCATTCAAAATGTATTTATTATTGTATTAAATGACTTCGTTTAGTGTCTAGGGTTATGAATGTAGAGTGTAATGTACAATAATCCACAAACATACAAAAAAATAGTTTATTATTCACAACAGCACACAGTATTACCACAATAACATACAAACGACACTCTAAAAGGCTATCTTATTTAAGACTGCGGTTGAATTTGTGTAAATATGATTTTTACAATTTTATTATCCTGATTCTAATTTGTTTGGAATCAGGATTGACAATTTAAAAGTGAAATCAAAATAATCATTTACATCAGTCAAATAGCACAATAGATCCTCTGTCCATACATAAAATATTTTTCTAATATACGTCTGTAGTGTTCTCCTAATTTAAGGTAATACTGGTAGTACCACTAGGTTGTTGTTTGAAATCATACCCTTTTAGTAATGTTTGTTTCTATTTGTCACTTGTGGAACTATTAAATATTTGTCCCAGTTTATTCACTGTCACTTTTTATATTTCTTCTTTAATTCTGTAGTTGAGCTCTCAGGTGTCGAACGAGAACTTATCTTGGCAGTAGAATATAGGTTGAACCTTTCCTCTGCTCGCTTGACAATCTGTTCCCTGTTTGATAGGCAATGGCCACTAGCATGGGCTCGCAGTAAACAGGCAGAGTCCTGAATCAATCAGTTTTCAAGCGTTTGGTACCACATTAACGCCAGTACCCAGGACCTCTGAAATGTGAAGGTATGCATCCTTCGTAATATCTAGCATACACTAATAGTCCACATTCTAGGACAGGTACATTACAAACAAACAAAAAGGGTCATATCCTTATACAAACCTATGCCACCATTTTCTTTTGATGTGACAATGTACACCAGTATTCCTTTCCCTTATAGTTACAACGCCACTGCAATTCCAGCTGTAATCTCTTCCATATAATAGGATAGGTGTTATGCTCATTTATGACAATCATACATATTCTTGTAGTTTTACACCTCTCTGACAGTCTATCACATGGTGGATCAATCTTTAGGCTTTGCCTCATGTTCGCTATAGACCCACTCATGTCCAGACATATATTATTATTTCACATTCAATTTTTATATAAAATACAGATTAATAAATGTCAATCTTACTACAATTTGTTCAATGAAATACACAGAGACGATGACTGACACAGTTTCGATCTGTTTTGTTGTCCAGGCTGCCCAGAAATTATATTTGAAAGCACAGCCTGATCTCATCTATCACTGGTGAAAATTTTTCTAGTAATGGCGTCCCCCCTAACGCTTATTCTGACAATATCGATTCAGTTAGCCAATCACTCTTAATTTTACAAGGGTAAACAGTCTTTCAAAAAATATCATTCAAACCTTTCTACGTTACTAAGCTATTTATGTTTATTCAAAGGTCAGCCAATAATATTTCGTCTCACTTCAATTGCCACCCAATCGGATTCACTGTACTATCCTAGCCTATCTGTCACCTACTTTTTTCCCCCAAAAATATGCGATCCAATCTAAGCAGAAATGACTTGACCTGACAGTATCTCTGATCTCTATGTATGGTTTTATCAATAGTTGATTTGTTAAGGGACTATTTATATAAGTAACACCATATTCTTAGTCAGCAATTCTTCAGGTACACGAATCTACTATTTTTAAGGGGCTATGTGGGTTGGTTCAAAATTCTATCTTTTTTTCTGTTAGTTGTTTATTTTTAAACTACCTCTCGTTCACTCTTTTTCCATGTAATATCAAGCTAAATACGAGAGCTCAGGTCATTCACAATAAGAGCTTACCATGTTTACATGACCGTAGTGTATACATTTCTAACTTTTTCATCGTATTGGGGAAACCCCTAAGGCAAGGCTTGCCACTGTGCTACAGTTGGCTTTTAGTTTGAAATCAACGCGAAACGAATTAGTATTTCATCTATCCTTGCCCCTCCCCGTTCCACAATGCATTTTAGGCAAATATTTTCTTAGAACTAGGAAAAGTGGTTGTTTATGTCAAGGACGAATTTGAAAAATTGGGTACCGTTTTGTTCGGCTATTCGTTAGCAAATAATAATCTGAAGGCGTAGGCGATACCAACCGTTCTAGCAGAAAATTCTTTTGTACTTTCTTATCTTTGCCTTTATGCCCTATACTGTTATATATTAATTTAGATATTGTATTTAGAAATCACTACACCTTGGCAGAGATATAAATAGAAGAATGATGCTTCCTTTCATGCAGCCTCACAGGATTTTAAAGAAAAGAAAGCATAACAAATGAGATTCTCTAAGCTATCATGAACTTATTATTCTTCCTCCCCTTCTGTGAGGAAAGGTATTGACTCGTATTTTTTTAGCCCCTAGCAACTATGTATTGACTAGCTCTGTATGGTGCAAATTTACCCAGTAATCGACCATAGATTTATATTTACATTTAACAAGTTTACAATTATGAGTTAACAGGATTAAAATAAATAAAATTGTTGATAAAAATGAAGCGATAAAATTTGTCCTCATTTGATGATATTACATTTTGGTGGATAAGAGGAAAAACTAGAAGTGCCCATTGGCTGTGCTTGTATATTACTTAACTGACGATGTGGAGTGAGTTGGCGTCTTCTGCAGTCGCTATTGGTTCCCACGGGTGTTTTAGACTGGTCCGTCTCTTCAACAGTCAAATCTGGTGGCAGTAGCACGTCCCTTGCATCAAGACCTGAGTAGCTTCTTAGGTTGTCCAGGCAAGCGTCTTCAAGACCTGTCTGATGTAAGCGTCTAGCGTCGACTGCTGTCAACTTATACCATACACTAAGAGGAAACAAGAGCCTCCTTTTGAGTATTGGGTCACCTGATAAGAACATCATGCGATCTCCGCTTCCATCCAAAACTTCTTCCTCAGACTTTTTACCCTTCCTGAGCATTAATTTTATACCTAGCAAGTCGGATGAAAGTTCTGTTGGACAGCGGAAGACGACAATTGAAATATAAACAAACATACATATAAAACTTACTAAAGTGTTAGTATAATAAGTATATACACCGCGATATCATCAGCCACTCCCTGCTCTCTCTGGAGCCTGGGGCCACCTCTGCTGTTTGTTCCTTCTTAGGTAACCCGCTCGTAGCAGTCACCAGCTCTTGCAGTGGTGGTTCGTGAGACAAGTCATTTTACACGACGAGGTTGTCACCCTCCTATTCAACTGTACATCCACAAGCCATTCACATATATCCAATTCGATAGCTGCTGAGCAATGTGGGGTCTTTATCAGGTTTAGGAAGTAGTTGTAGGTAACTACGTAACCAGTCTTCTAGCACCTCAGCGTTCTTGTACGCTAATGTTAAAATCCCTAACCACATTTATAATGCCTGTGACGTCCATCTGTTTTATGTGTTGGTACTGTACACTATCAGGACTGGGGCAATGTTTCTACTAGTTTCTAAAGTGCACACAACGTCCTCTTCAGATACGGTCAAAATAAATCTCGCCTATTATGTTATTTTCCAGAACACTGTACTTAATATTTAGACAGACATCTTATTCGTCGTTATCTATTTGGGCCGTTATATCAATCGAATAATGCTCGTCCCTTCTCTTCATTCGTCTTCAAGTTTATTCCTGTGGAGCTTTCAATGTTTTCTCGTATTTTTCTTATTCATTCTTCGGTGTAAGGACCTCTTTCGCCGAGCTTTAAATATATTGATGGCTCGCTTTTTTACTTCCTCCTTCTATTCAACAAGTATATCATCCCTCTAAACTCTCTTTCGTGCTCGCCTTCATTCCTTAGTCGCTCTTTAATTTTCAGCCTATGCTTTCACCACTGTCTCATTCCACTAGGGTGGTTGGTGTCGTAGATTTTTGATAGGGGAATTAAGACTTGGGTTGGTCCCTTCTGAATAGATTAGAATAAGCGATAGCAACAGTGAGAGATAATAATAGAAATAGATTTTCACGAGTGAGATGGAGAAATTAATTAATTAATAGAGTCTGTCCCTGAAATCGAGAATCTTCTCTCTTTCAGCCTATCTTCTACAACAGATCTAGAGGAGTCAGACAGTCTATTATAATATATATTAATATATATATCCACTCACATACACACACACATAAGTGACGACAGTTAGACGCACAGACGTGGAAAAACTATAAAAATCGAATATAGATATGTTGGAACGAGCTGACCGACACGCTTGAATAAAATACTAGGCAGGATAATTATACAGAGAATCTCAATAGCAGTAGACCACAAACTGAGGAAAGAACAAGCAGGATTTAGAAAGACCAGAAGATGTGTAGATCATATATTTACCCTCAGGAACATTATAGAGCAGTGCTCAGAATGGCAAAGACAGTTGTACATTAATTTCGTTGATTTTGAAAAGGCTTTTGACAGTATACATAAGGACAGTTTATGGAAAATATTGAGGGCTTATGGAATTCCAAGCTGCATAGTGTGAATCATAAAAAGTCTTTATGCCAACTTTACGTGCAGCATTGGGCAGAGCAACCAAACCTTTGAAGTGAAGACAGGAGTATGACAGGGATGCCCCTTATCAACCACTCTATTTTCAACAGTCATAGACTGAGTGATGCTCCAGACAACAGAGGGGAATCCAAGAGGAATAAAATGGACTACATTTTCAACATGGGAAGATCTGGAATATGCAGATGACATTGCAATGCTAGCACATTCACATCAACACATCCAGGAAAAAACGGATAGACTTAATAAGTATAGCCAGTGTGGTGAAGTGGGATGTTATAAATATTTATAGGGGACTTAGTGTACTGACTGAGATCAGCTGTGAAGGTATCTATATCTAATAAGAGTAGTGTATTATAGATAACCTTACTTGCTGCCACATATGTATACCTCAGTCAGAATTATTCTGGAATAGTGTGATGACTACGTTATATGTCTAGGGTATGTGTATGATGAAGTGTAAGTCATAACAACAACAGACAGATAAACAATTTAATTTATTCCACCACACTTGACAACACTGTGACACTCACATACATAAAACACTCTACGAGGATATCTTAAAGGAGTCACTGATAACTTTTCAAATAACAATATGTATTCAGTGCTGTCATGAATGTATATGTGTCCTGATTCAAATACAAAGGGAACCAGGAATCACAATCAATTTTAATTACAAGTTATATGTACAGAATTTATTAATATGAATCTTGTAGTGACATATATTATTAATAGTATCCTATGTGTGTCAGTTGTGTAGTAGTAATATGAGGTAATACTGGTTTTGTTTTGTTCAAGCTCTGTTGGTATTTGTCATCATGACTTCAATAGTTTGTTTCTATTGGAACTAGTATTGGAGATGTTCTCAGTTCCTGGTATGAAAACAATTAAATTCCCCTCTTAATTTTATTTTACAATGTCATTTTAAGATGGGGGTACATAATGTTGAGCTCCATGGCCACACTCTCTTATCTTTCGTGATGACTGCAGTAAAAGACTCCTCTGCTCGATTACTTTAATGAGTTCTGGAGCCACCCCACTGGTTGCTATATGGACCAAGGAGTATGCTGTCCACCTCTGGCTTCAGCAAAGCTCTGACCAGGTGCTGCTCAATAACTTTAAGACCACGGTCCCTGAAACAAGAAGGTTGTACCTTCTACGTCAGAACTAATTTATACTCTATTTCTACACTGAGCACAATACATCACAAACATTGAGTTCAGAGCGTTAGGCCAACTGTCAGCTTCATCTGAAATACTTTATACCAGTATTTCCCTCCCTAATGGTTACTACGCCTCTGCAATTCCAGCATTATTTCTTTCTAGTCAATAATCTAGGTGTCAGTGTACTGTTTGGCCATTCCATGCAGTTTTACTTTCCTCCGACACCTTCTGTTCAGGCTGGAGCACTATAGGCTTACATCATGTTCGCTACTGAACTACACATATATACAGACATAAATTATCAATTTACATTCAATTTTCATTAAAAGATATTGAATATTTCAAGCTTACCACAATTCATGGAAATAATAAACAGTTTCGTTGACTGGCAATGAATATAGCACAACTCCGATCTGCCGATGTCCCAGGCTTTATTTTATAAAAAATATACACTGGTGCTCAACGCACTGCTTCTTAGTAGGTTTATTACAAGATGTGGCAAGGAACAGACGCTCTGAATTGAGTATATTCGCAGCTCTACCCAATCAAACCATGTCTACACATCTTTTCAAAAAAGTACCCCTTTTCACGTTTCCCCTGACAACACAAGATAGTATTTATAGCCCGACCAATCATGTTTAGTCTTACATTTGTTGCGCTCCAATCAAATAGGAGTTAACATGGTAGGCTATTTCCGTAACGTAATGTTTTTTTCAAACACGTTATAAAAAAATTTTATGAGCAGAAATGATTTCATGCTGTCAGGCACCCCCACTATTTTATTTTGGCCATAACTTGGTAATTCCTAGACTATTTGCGTAACGTTTTACATATTCTTTGTCAGCAAACCCTAAGGAACCCAAATATACGAATTTAATGGAGCCCATATGCATTTTCTTCTAGGATAGTCGTGCTGTTACTACCTTCTCACTTCCAAACTTGAGGGTGTCTGGGTACTGTCATGTTTTCAAACGTAAACCGGTATAATGTCATAATTCCCAATAAGCGTTTTTCAGGATTTTAAAAACCTAACTCTGGTATGGGTAGGGTTTTTATCACTGACGATTTGAAAAAAAGCCAGTGCTTGTGGCCTTACACGCGTGATGGCAGCAATTGTGTATCGCGCGACGCGTGTTTAGTGTTGCATGTGTCCTTGCTTTCTGCCTCTCCCTTCTCTCTATCCTTTAGTCCATCTGTCTTTTAGTTACGCCGTGTATAAAATGGAATGAATGAAATATTAAATTTAGGTCATTGATCAGCTTGCGTATCTCAAGGTTTTTCCAAGAAATACAGTACACGTTTCATTGAAGAAAGCGGGTAATAATACAGTAGGCTTTTACTATCAACGTGAAAGCGTTACAATTTGCAGACGAAGGAGAACACAGGGGGATTTTGCGTACAGTCATTGTGACAGCACTGTTCTTTACCATTCTTCTTTCCTTTTATTAAATTTATTTGTTAGGCTTTGCATTTACGTTTTAATTTATATATGGGGATTAGAATAATTCACGACATCTCCCCTCTTAAAACAGACATTATATGTCAGTCCTTTATTCTATATACACATAGAGAAATTTATTATTATTTCTGGGGTTTACGGTGATTCTCATCACACGGATGGCGGCTTAAAAAATCCGCTCCCAAATTTGTTTTTCTAGATATATATTCAATGCTAAAATTATATGGAGCCAAAAGTAAGGACCATCGGAGTAACCTAGAGTTCTCATGCCTAGCCTGGGCTAGAAACGATAAAGGTTTGTGATCCGTTTGCAACTTAAATGCCTTCCCATACAGATAAATATTGAATTTCTTTATTGCCCATATTACTGCAAGACATTCTTTTTCGCTAGTTGAGTAGTTGATTTCAGCTTTATTGAACTTTCTGCTAGCATATGCCACTGGGCTTAATTCCCCATCCAATGCATCTGATTTCTGTAGTAGAGTTGCACCTAACCCAATATTACTGGCATCCGTCCTTACTATGAATTCTTGACTTAAGTCAGGTAATTTCAAAATAGGTTTACTTGTGAGCTTTTCCTTCAATTCTTGGTAAGCCATTTCACATTGTGGTGTCCATGTAATGCGATCTGGATGTCCTTTACGTGTCAAATCAGTTAACGGTGCACATATGGAATTAAAGTTTTTGATATACTTCTGGTAGAAACCACATAATGAGACAAAGGATCTCACGTCCTTCTTGGTTTGTGGTCTCGGGGCTTTCTTTAGTTTCTCTAAATTCTTTGGGTCAGGGGTCATGTTTCCCTGATAAACTGTGTGTCCCAAAAATTCCAATTCTTTACATCCAACGCAACATTTGGTTGGTCGGGCTGTTAAATTTGCTTCCCTAAGTCGATTAAACAGCATATTCAGAGAGTCAATGTGTTCCTCAAATGTTTCTGTTGCTATAAGGATATCATCCATGAAATTTGTTATATATGGATTATTCAGAGGGTCCAATAATTTTCTCATCATTCTAGAGAAGACACTAGGCGCATTCTTCAATCCAAATGGCAATCTATTAAACTCATAGTGTCCTTCTGAGGTACTAAAAACTAGGTATGGTCTAACCTCAGGCTTTACTGGAATCTGATAGTATCCTTTACTCAGATCCACTTTTGAGAAATATTTAGCTTTATTTAGCCTGGCAAACTACTGATTTGTATCCGGCAATGGATCCACCTGTCCTTCTGTAATAGCATTCAGTCTCCTGTAATCTATACAGAGTCTATGTTCTCCAGAGGGCTTCCTTAAGAGTACAACACCGGAACTATACGAAGATTCACTGTGTGAAATAATTCCTTCCTTCAACAGATAGTCTATCTCTTCCTTCAAAGCTTTCTCCTTAGCAAACGGAATCGAATATTGTTTCATACAGACAGGTGTGGGGTCTATCAGTTTCATATCATATTCCAATAGGTTTGTATGCCCTGGTCGGTCTGTTAACACCTCTGCATGATTATTTAGAACCTGTTGCACTCTCTCTTTCTGAGTTTTCGTTAAATGTGTACTGATTTTCACCTGTGCTGCTGTCTCACAGGGGTGTAATGGATATTCAAATGATGAAAGTGGTTCCTTTTTCATCTCCATGGCGATGGACAAGGTCAACAAGTGTGTCTCTTCCTGATGTTCTCTTTCCAAATATTTCTTCAGGAGATTCACATGATAGATTTTTTCTTTCCCCTTCTTATCTATCTTATAATTTGTTCTAGACACCTTCTCTAAAACTGTATATGGACCTTGCCATCCAATCTGTAACTTATTCTGACTCCCGGGGAGAAGAAGCAGTACCTTCTCTCCCACAGCCAAATCTCTGTCTTTCGCCTTCCTGTTATAATAGGCAGCATGTTTCTTCCTGGCTTGTTTCAAATTTTCATTGGCAAGTTTCCAGCCAGTTTTTAAACGAGTGGTCAGCTCATTCACATATTGGTATGAAGATGTAATGTTTTCCTCTGCCTTTTCATCAGTCCACGTTCTTAACAAAGCTTCGAGTGGACCTTTTATTTTGTGGACCTATTTGTCCATGCACCGGTATGCTCTCTTCCACTCGAAGCTCTATAGTGATGATTTTTCTTCCCAGAATTATCATGCATAAAACGACCGCTACCAATTTTTCTTTTGGGGCATTCTCCCCACTTAAAATTCTTGAGGAGAGATTTCCTCTCTACATCCTCTTCCTCCAGTTTGTTTAAGTCCGATTAAGGGATTTTCGGCTTATCCTGGGGTAAGACATCTTTTTGCACTCTCCGCATAGTGGCCATTGTAAAACAGTTAAGTGAAGCTTGTCCGTGAAAAGGGGCTTCCCATTCCATTTGGTCCACTTTATCAAATCTATTTTTCTGTTTATTATCAGGCCTAATTTTGCCCCGTGGCGTGTCCAGGTCCTGATCAATGTTCCCACTTGTGGGTGTTCCCTCATGTGCTATGCTACACCTTTCTACAAAATTCTCAATGTCCCATCTTGCTTTGGGCCAATAATAATTGTGAGCCACCTTTTGAATGATGGTACCTATCTTCTCATGGTCCCCATCTGGTTTCACATGTAGGCTCCTTATTAAGTCTGCCCTATATCTTTTAGGAAGTACCAGCTGTCCCTGACCTTTGGATCTAGCTCCAGTCTTCCTATACATCAACTTGTTTTTTCATGTAAAAATCTCCCTTGCCTGGAGTTGTATGACAAGTTGACAATTTTCTGAAACAAGGCTTGAGTGTTTTATCCCTAGCCTGTGCCTTCCTCATCTCTTCTGGAGTGGTATCAAATATAATATCCTCCTCCTGTCTTGAGGTCGACCTGACCTGAAGGGTGGCCATATACACAGGTTTCCTTCTGCAATAGTCAGTGTCATGATTGTTCATCTTACAATTCTTACACCACCTTTTTCCTTGGTTGAAAGATTTTCTTTCATTATATTTCCTTTCATCGAATTGTGGGGTTTTATTTTTATTTTCATACCGTGGCCTATCAAACTGGTGTTTACCTTTGTTTTGATCCCTAGGATCAAATTTATTAAAGTTCTGTGGTGCCCTAAAGTTATCCACTTGTTTCTTTTTATTACCTGTTACCTCTGCTTGAGCTGCTTGATACCTTTCAGCAACATTTAGCAACTCACCCAGCCTCTCTGCACCTTGTTCCATGAGAAACTTTCTCAGGTCTGGAGCCATGGACTCTCTTAATTGCTCTATAAGGACCATTTCCTTAAGATCTTGGGTTTTCCCCAGAGAAGTCCATTTCTCCAAGTATGTCTCTATTCGTGCTGAGAACTGGTGATAGGTTTCACCTGACAGTAGTTTAGCATTCCTAAATTTTTTCCTATAAAATTCTGCATTCTTTTCATATCTTAACAAAAGAGCCTGCTTTAGCATGTCATAATTTTCCTGATCACTTCTGCTCATTTTTGCAAAAACTTCATAAGCTGCCCCACGAAGTCCCTGAGATAACTTTAAGCTCCACCTTTCTCTCTCTAACCCATATGTGGTAGCTAATAGTTCATACCTATTTAGATAGCTCTCTATATCATCGTCTTTCTCAACAAAATGATCTAAATGAAAATTCATAGCTGAGGTTGAGGCTCCCTGGCTAGCAGTGGCATCAGAGGCAAAGGGACTGGCACCATTTTCAGGAGCATGGCCTTGAAACTCAAACTCCCTTAGTCGTAACTCATGTTCCCTTTGTAATCTCTTCTCCTCCTTTTCTGCTTCCCTCTCTGCAGCTAATTTCTTCTCTTCTCTTTCTGCAGCCAATCTTTTGTCTTCTCTTTCTGCCTCCAATTTCTTAGCCTCTTTGTCAGCCTCAATCTGCAACCTCTTAGCCTCAGCCTCAATCTGCAACCTCTTAGTCTCAGCCTCTAATTTTCTTTCGGCCTCTTTTTCTAATCTTCTTTCTTCCCGTTCAATATATTTGTCACATTCAGCAGTGACATAAGAAATCATAATTTGCCCGTCCATTCCTAACTCTTTCGCAGTCTGTACAGCAGCAGATCGAAATTTTGCCAGGTCGGCCATTGTCTAACAGATAAATGTCTAAAATATGTAACTAAACAATTTTATCTATGACTAATTAACTCAGGACAACACAGGCACTGTGAGCTCAACCTTATTTATTTTCACCCAAGGATACCTTTTAATTCTTATTATTCCCTGAAGTGAATTACCCCCAATATTTGTAATAGGGAAAGATTCAAAATCCCGAGGGCGAGCCCCCAATATATGTGGTGAAGTGGGATGTTATAAATATTTATAGGGGACTTAGTGTACTGACTGAGATCAGCTGTGAAGGTATCTATATCTAATAAGAGTAGTGTATTATAGATAACCTTACTTGCTGCCACATATGTATACCTCAGTCAGAATTATTCTGGAATAGTGTGATGACTACGTTATATGTCTAGGGTATGTGTATGATGAAGTGTAAGTCATAACAACAACAGACAGATAAACAATTTAATTTATTCCACCACACTTGACAACACTGTGACACTCACATACATAAAACACTCTACGAGGATATCTTAAAGGAGTCACTGATAACTTTTCAAATAACAATATGTATTCAGTGCTGTCATGAATGTATATGTGTCCTGATTCAAATACAAAGGGAACCAGGAATCACAATCAATTTTAATTACAAGTTATATGTACAGAATTTATTAATATGAATCTTGTAGTGACATATATTATTAATAGTATCCTATGTGTGTCAGTTGTGTAGTAGTAATATGAGGTAATACTGGTTTTGTTTTGTTCAAGCTCTGTTGGTATTTGTCATCATGACTTCAATAGTTTGTTTCTATTGGAACTAGTATTGGAGATGTTCTCAGTTCCTGGTATGAAAAACAATTAAATTCCCCTCTTAATTTTATTTTACAATGTCATTTTAAGATGGGGGTACATAATGTTGAGCTCCATGGCCACACTCTCTTATCTTTCGTGATGACTGCAGTAAAAGACTCCTCTGCTCGATTACTTTAATGAGTTCTGGAGCCACCCCACTGGTTGCTATATGGACCAAGGAGTATGCTGTCCACCTCTGGCTTCAGCAAAGCTCTGACCAGGTGCTGCTCAATAACTTTAAGACCACGGTCCCTGAAACAAGAAGGTTGTACCTTCTACGTCAGAACTAATTTATACTCTATTTCTACACTGAGCACAATACATCACAAACATTGAGTTCAGAGCGTTAGGCCAACTGTCAGCTTCATCTGAAATACTTTATACCAGTATTTCCCTCCCTAATGGTTACTACGCCTCTGCAATTCCAGCATTATTTCTTTCTAGTCAATAATCTAGGTGTCAGTGTACTGTTTGGCCATTCCATGCAGTTTTACTTTCCTCCGACACCTTCTGTTCAGGCTGGAGCACTATAGGCTGTACATCATGTTCGCTACTGAACTACACATATATACAGACATAAATTATCAATTTACATTCAATTTTCATTAAAAGATATTGAATATTTCAAGCTTACCACAATTCATGGAAATAATAAACAGTTTCGTTGACTGGCAATGAATATAGCACAACTCCGATCTGCCGATGTCCCAGGCTTTATTTTATAAAAAATATACACTGGTGCTCAACGCACTGCTTCTTAGTAGGTTTATTACAAGATGTGGCAAGGAACAGACGCTCTGAATTGAGTATATTCGCAGCTCTACCCAATCAAACCATGTCTACACATCTTTTCAAAAAAGTACCCCTTTTCACGTTTCCCCTGACAACACAAGATAGTATTTATAGCCCGACCAATCGTGTTTAGTCTTACATTTGTTGCGCTCCAATCAAATAGGAGTTAACATGGTAGGCTATTTCCGTAACGTAATGTTTTTTCAAACACGTTATAAAAAAATTTTATGAGCAGAAATGATTTCATGCTGTCAGGCACCCCCACTATTTTATTTTGGCCATAACTTGGTAATTACTAGACTATTTGCGTAACGTTTTACATATTCTTTGTCAGCAAACCCTAAGGAACCCAAATATACGAATTTAATGGAGCCCATATGCATTTTCTTCTAGGATAGTCGTGCTGTTACTACCTTCTCACTTCCAAACTTGAGGGTGTCTGGGTACTGTCATGTTTTCAAACGTAAACCGGTATAATGTCATAATTCCCAATAAGCGTTTTTCAGGATTTTAAAAACCTAACTCTGGTATGGGTAGGGTTTTTATCACTGACGATTTGAAAAAAAGCCAGTGCTTGTGGCCTTACACGCGTGATGGCAGCAATTGTGTATCGCGCGACGCGTGTTTAGTGTTGCATGTGTCCTTGCTTTCTGCCTCTCCCTTCTCTCTATCCTTTAGTCCATCTGTCTTTTAGTTACGCCGTGTATAAAATGGAATGAATGAAATATTAAATTTAGGTCATTGATCAGCTTGCGTATCTCAAGGTTTTTCCAAGAAATACAGTACACGTTTCATTGAAGAAAGCGGGTAATAATACAGTAGGCTTTTACTATCAACGTGAAAGCGTTACAATTTGCAGACGAAGGAGAACACAGGGGAATTTTGCGTACAGTCATTGTGACAGCACTGTTCTTTACCATTCTTCTTTCCTTTTATTAAATTTATTTGTTAGGCTTTGCATTTACGTTTTAATTTATATATGGGGATTAGAATAATTCACGACAGACAGCAGATGGGCTTGAACATCAACCTAAAGAAGACAGAGGTCATGACGCTCAATGTGAGCAACCCTGAGCCCATATCAGTAAGGAATCAGCAACTGGAACAGACAGATGCCTTCACATACCTAGGATGCATAGTAACACCAGACGGCGGAGCAAGCAAAGACATCAACAACAGAATGAACAAAGCAAGAACAGCCTTTTTTAGTCTAAACAACATCTGGAATTCCTCTCAGTGCAGCACAAGCACTAAATTAGGATTATATCAGAGCTGTGTGCTTTCTGTTCTTCTCTATGGCGCGGAGAGCTGGAGAGTTACAGAGAAGGAAATGTCGAAATTGTCCTCTTTTCACACAACATGCCTAAGAAAATTCTCCGAATCTTTTGGCCGAATATCATCACCAACCAAGATCTGCTTACTCGCAGCAAGCAAGAGGACATGCACACCATCATAGCCGGTAGACGCTGGAGATGGGTTGGCCATGTCCTCAGAAGAGACCCCGATGCCATCACAAGAACAGCTATGCCATGAACCCCTGAAGGAAAACGAAAGAGAGGCCGACCAAAAACAACTTGGCGGAGGACTGTGGAGGCTGAGGTGCAAAGAATGAACCAGAGTTGGAGCACTGTACGAAGGATGGCCGCCGACCGAGGAAAGTGGAATCAATTTGTTGTTACCCTACAAGACGCCACCAGGCGTAATGGCACTGACTGCTTTGACGGTCGGCGGCTAAGGATCTAAGAAGAAGAAGAAATTTATTAACGTAAGGAAAATTTACCACGACACATAAATGTTAATATCAAGCATAAAAAATACATATAAGGTAATGACTTACTACAAGTACAATAGACCCATAAGTGTAATCCTTTCCCTCTATGTAGAGCCCACGATCTCGTTAGAAGAAAAGTGATAGCGCCAAAGAGTCACAGATATTTACGCTATGTTCTATGATTTCTCCTATATAGTTTAAGAACAGAATTGATACCCTAATCTATCCTAAGAAGGAAAATGTCATTTGCAACAATCTTTGCATAAATGAAATTACAAAAAAATGGGTGCCTGAATATAAAAAATGAAAAAAAGAATCACTCGCTCTGCTTTCACTCTGTTCTTTCAGCAGGGGCCCCTGTCTCACTTTTCTTACCTAAAATCGTGCTGGTGTTCGCCGACTGGCGCAAACTTTAGGACACCCACACACTTTAATCTGTCTTTCTCTTGATGAAGCGGATCCCAGCTCTGCAGATTTTGGTTTCATCCAATGTTCTGGGGAGCCTCCTCTTCATGCGAATATTTTTTCAGACTAAGGTTAGTGTCACTTGAATCAGTTCAGGTAAGAATTAGTTTTAAACGGGCTCAGTGTCAGAATCACGAGGTTTCCCTTACTTAGGAAAAATGGCAGGTTTGATACTTCTCTCACTATAAAAAAATCTTGGTCACATCACAATTAGTCAAAAATGTCGTAATGTTAATGTTTTGTAATTTTTCTCGCCACTGGGCTGCATGTATATGAGAGTTTGTGAAAAAATATAATCTGGCTCAAAGGCCCAGTACAGGCATTTAGTCTTTAAAACCGTTAGTGAGATTTGTACTCTGTCTATTTCTGGAGGCACACACACTCTGCCAGACAGGTGTTAACTTGTAAACCCACGTGGTTAAAGATAAAAATGTTTCTTCTCTCAGTTGTACTAAAACCGCTGGTAAAAGTTGGACTGACCCAAAACTGTATAAGGAAGAGAAAATTACAAAATACTTAACCATAATATTCGCTTCGGTTATAACTTACATTATAACTGCATGCGTAGAGCTTGTCTTAACGTTAAAACTCCTGTGAAATAATTTTGATCGTTTAAAAAAATCAATCATCATGAATTAGAAATACCTACGTATTTCGTCAATACTCAATGATGACTCAGTGCAGTTATAAGTTAGTTACAATATACTCGGACTGGTTACTAGCAATTTAATTAAATTTTATTTACAGCTGCATGAGTTTAAGCTAGAAATAATAATTTATTCTGCTCTGCTTTCCACTGTAACACTTCAACTAGAGGATATAACATACTTATAATTTAATCCCTCTGCACAGAAATTTAACTAGTGAAAATAAAATAGGCGATTTACCACTTAAATCACTCCCAAAATACTAGATATAATATTACCTCAACACAGAACTACTAAGAACTATATCCAATTTAACCAACTAAATGATGCTTCTATTAACAGAGATCTTAGGAATCGAAAGCTAGATGGCAATCGACCAACTAAATGATGCTTCTATCAACCGAGATCTTAGGAATCGAACGCTAGATGTTCTAGTCTTCACTGCGGAGTACTGAATGAATTAAGTCTAAACTACTGGGGTTTATATCTTATGAAAAGAAATGCTTTCCTAATTCTCGAAAACCCGAAATAGTTCCCGTCTTAACACCTACATAAAACTCAGACGACGGCACTGAAACTGCCAGACGCGTTTCACACTTGCAGCTACCTATGGTCACTTACCAGCGATGCATGTTGGCGCCTCTCACACCTAACATCGAGAAACGTAACCAAGAGCGCCGTGTCAGATGAAAATGCTAGACGATATGTCTGCCCTCATGTCTGTCGAGAACGATTTTCACACTATTCGGTCTACTCAAGAACTTAGCTAAACAGCAATAAAAATGCGTTGCTAAATAAGAAAAGAGACCGGCGAAGGTATGAATGGGAGAGTTATATTTTCACAATCAAACTAATGCGAAAAAAAGAAAAAGGCTAAAACAGCGATAATAAAGTTGAAGACACGGGTAGAATAGAGAAAAAGATATCGAAATTTATTAATCATAAATCTCTCTGCGACAGTTGGATGAAAGGTATTCTCGCTATCCGTTGTCTGGTATTTTGCCTCAGTGTATGTAGAAGGATGTTATAATCTTGAAGGCCTGCAGGATATTTGAAGGCCTGTTTAGGTCTCCTGTGTCAGTTGACATAGATGATGCTTACATTAATAAGGACGTTGCAGCCTTAATGGACTGTGTAATGACATGTGATGTAAACCCTTGGCCAACAAGGTGGATAGCAGCTGCCTTATCGGAGAAATCAGTTGCATTTCGCACAGAAACATGGACATCAGAACCAGTGCACATTTTCCCAGGACAATCCCAGAGCTCTCCAGTGTCACCTGTGCTTTGTAACATTTATACAGCAAAAATAACGGCAATTCAACCAACAGGTCTGGGACAAACATTACCGTTTGCTGATGACTTGCTCATTTATAAGACTGGCTTAGATAGACAAGAAATGGGCAGAAATTACAAGCAACTCTTAAGGCGGTTTCTAACTGGTGCGTGGAAACCAGTTCCAAGGTGGTGCTCCTTGAACAACTTCATACTGAAAGCAGATCTTCCAGAAATTACTCTCAGGAGACATAAAATTGAAAGGCAAGACAGGCTGAAAAACCCAGAAGTAATATTCAATTGGTTACTATATTAAGATACAAACTTTAAGAGTTCTGTATCTCGGTATCAAGCTAAGTTATCTAAAATCGAATGTGTTACAAGTTTTAAAATACAATGATGCCCTCCCATTTCACCTTTAGTGCTCAACAAACAACAAAGCCTTAGGGAATATAGGAGTAAAATATAGCAAGGCCGCCATTTCCATGGCAACCATTAGCATTATATCATCAAATGCATTGGTATGAATAGCTATTACAGTCGTTAAGTCAGCCATGTGTATTTGTATCGAAATCCTGCAGTTGTTTATGAAAACAGCATTTTACTGGAGCTTACTTACTTTCTTATCCGTTCGTCTTCTACTGTGAGGTGTAGAGGTTTGTAAGAGAGAGCGCCATACTATTCTATCGGCTGTCTTCCTCCTGGCTTGGTTCCACTCTAGTCCTCGGTCCTTCAAAGACTGTCTAATGTTGTCCTCCCAGTGGACTTTGGGTCGTCCTGAAGGTCTGGATCCCTGGCTCTTAGTTTCCCATGCTTGTCGTGGTCTGTAGCTCCTCTTCTTAAAGAAACCTCCGCAACAAGAGCACGAGGTTTTGATGCAGGCTTCCTGCAATTGACAAGCTGTTGCGGCGACTCAATGCTTCGTAATAAGCTAAAAAGGCATTGAATGAACGAATCAAACTGTCTTTAAACAGGTTTCCAAATATGTACATTTAATTATTGAGTAATATACGAGTATATATATATATATATATATATATATATATATATATATATATATATATATATATATATATATATATATATATATATATATATATATATATATATATATATATATATATATATATATATATATATATATATATATATATATATATATATATATATGTACATGTACATATACATGTATATGTACATGTACATGTACATGTACATATACATATACATATACATATATATATATATATATATATATATATATATATATATATATATATATATATATATATATATCTTCTTCAAGTATGAAAATGAAAAAATCGTCATAGAAAACATTTGTTGTGACACAATCAAAAATAATCATGTGAGAAAATGCGCAAAGACTCGAAAATATCAGTGAGTGGTCTAACCATAATTTGACTTTGATATCTTTTATTGATACCCTGGAACGTGAGTTTACAGTAGCAATGACAGTCAAGCGATCCATATAATGTAATCCCTTATTTCTGGAATTTGTGCCTATATTAATACAAAACCAACAGTACTATTTACTCAGATCATTGAATTTTGGAACTTGTGCCCATTTTAGTGTATAGTCAAGAGAGTCACTTAATTCTGGAACTTGTGTACATATTAGCATATGGTCAAGGGTACTATATACTATTATCACCTAGTTTTGGAACGTGTCTATATTAGAACACAGTCCAGGTACCTTATACTGCGATCTTCTGGAACTTATGGCTATGTGAATACACAGTCACTAAAGAACAACTCATGATCAAACAAAAATGGAATCTATGCCTTCACTAGTACACAGCCAGGTGAACCATACACTATGAACTGCTCTGGAACATATTTAGGATTCTATAAACGCATCTAGTTTACATTTACAGATTGAGACGTTGACTCTCTTTTCCTTCCTAACACCTTACTCCTCTACTTAAAAACATTATCCCACTATTTATTTATACATACCATGTTGAGATTAAAAAATACATTACATTGTTGAGTCAAAATTCAAATTTATGATAAGGCCAAAACATCCATTATTTTGTCTTGTTTAGTTTAAAAAAAAAAATTATAGTCGCAATTGTTTGATAGATTTATATGATGATATATCATGTCTATTCTATTCTTCGTACTCTTTTTTAAGACCTCTGCTAACTGTTGCATGTGATAATCTCTCAAAAAATATCTTTTTCAAGTACTCTTTATATATTTTGTTGTCTACATTTTCCACAGTATAATGTTAAACTATCAAATACGCTCTTAGTTTGTTATTCATCTATCGTATCTCCTTTTCCTTCAAGTTTGACTGTTATCACAATAAATTCTAGCTGTCCCATTCCCATAAAATGGTCACATTACGTTTACTGTTTACTTATGATGCTTTAATATGTTTTTCCACATAAAAACTGCGCTAAAATTTTTTTCTTTCATTGACATTCAAAACCCTACACACAGCTGTTTTTTGTTTCTAAATGCTTCAGGCAAAAGCCATCCCCAAAAAACAATAATCTCATTTGGATACATTAAGCAAAGATCTAGCTGGTAATCACATTACACGCAGAAACAGGCGCATGCACAAATCATATCTGACATACGTATTTAGCACACAAGAAAATACATTTCACATATATAATGACACATACAAACATATATAGTGTATAATCTAGACAAGCATATACCAGCCAAACAACCTATCCGTTAACTACCAATCTACGTACACAACCAAACACTTACCAACCTATCAGCCCATCTATTTATCTCTCTACCTGCCTGCCTACCGTTCTACTGTCAGTCTGACACACATCCTATCTATCTATCTATCTATCTATCTATCTATCTATCTATCTATCTATCTATCTATCTATCTATCTATCTATCTATCTATCTATCTATCTATCTATCTGTCTGTCTGTCTGTCTGTCTGTCTGTCTGTCTATCTATCTATCTATCTATCTATCTATCTATCTATCTATCTATCTATATATATATATATCTATCTAAATATCTACCTACCTACCTACCCACCCACCCATCCCTACCCACCCATCCATCCATCTATCTATCTATCTATCTATCTATCTATCTATCTATCTATCTATCTATCTATCTATCTATCTATCTATCTATCTATCTATCTATCTATCTATCTATCTATCTATCTATCTATCTATCTATCTATCTATCTATCTATTTCTGTAATTGCACACTAAGACGTAATTACTCGTATATGTATTTACCTAGCGGACTGTTCTTTTGTATCTTCGTATTTGGTTTGGTCTCAGGTTCTGAGCTGAAGATACTGCAAATCCGTTGTTGTGCCTCCGTTTTTATATATTCTGTTGTGACTAACAGCAAACACGAACGAAAAATCGTAGCATACAAACAGTACGTTCTTTGGCTGCTGTCACCTTCTCTCATAGATTGAAGGTTTCAAGTTCTCACATTTTCATTTCTAGACAGTTGAGAAAGTGGAATATACGCCGTACGTGTCTGTCTACAACAAGGAGTCAAGTGTTAAGAAATGTTATTAACTGTAAACCCTCCCCACCCCCCCCCCTTCCCCCCCACCCCCAACCCCATAGTAAAACGAAGACAAAGCTGTAGGGATGTTTTCTCTAAATATTTGCACTTCAGTTAACCTCACATGTAATATTTGTAGTTTCCTCATTTACGTCTAACGATCTCTTCAATGGTTCTCACCATTCTTGTCAGACATATTTCTAGACGTAATGCTGGAAGCGTTGCTGTCAAGCATTTTATCGGTAGCATATTACGTATTTTATGTTTTTGTCTGCTTCCTCTTCTTTGATCCTTAGCTGCCGACCGTCAAAGCAGTCACTGGCTATCACGCCTGGTGGCGTCTTGTAGGGCAATAACAAATTGATTCCAGTATGCTCGGTCGGTGGCCATCCTTCGTACAGTGCCCCAACTCTGGTTCATTCTTTGCATCTCAGCCTCCACAGTCCTCCGTCAAGTTGTTTTTGGTCGGCCTCTCTTTCGTTTTTCTTCAGGGGTCCATAGTATAGCTGTTCTTGTGATGGCATCGGGATCTCTTCTGAGGACATGGCCAACCCAGCTCCAGCGTCTGCCAGCTATGATGGTGAGCATGTCCTCATGCTTGCTCCGAGTAAGCAGAACTTGGTTGGTGATGGTATTTGACCAAAAGATTCGGTGAATTTTTCCTAGGCATGTTGTGTGAAAAGAGGACAATTTCGACATTTCCTTCTCTGTAACTCTCCAGCTCTCCGCGCCATAGAGAAGCACAGAAAGCACACAGCTCTGATATAATCTTAATTTTGTGCTTGTGCTGTATTGAGAGGACTTCCAGATGTTGTTTGGACTCAAAAAGGCTGTTCTTGCTTTGTTCATTCTGTTGTTGATGTATTTGCTTGCTCCGCAGTCTGGTGTTACTATGCATCCCAGGTATGTGAAGGTGTCAGTCTGTTCCAGTTGCTGATTCCTTACTGATATAGGCTCAGGGTTGCTCACATTGAGCGTCATGACCTCTGACCTCTTTAGATTGATGTTCAAGTCCACCTGCTGGCTATACTTATTAAGTCTATCCGTTTTTTCCTGGATGTGTTGATGTGAATGTGTTAGTAGTGCAATGTCATCTGCATATTCCAGATCTTCTAATGTAGAAAATGTAGTCCATCTTATTCCTCTTGGACTGCTATCTGTTGTCTGGCGCATCACCCAGTCTATGACTGTTAAGAACAGAGTGGTTGATAAGGGGCATCCCTGTCGTACTCCTGTCTTCACCTCAAAGGTTAGGTTTCTCTGCCCAACGCTACAACTAAAGTTGGCATAGAGGCTTTTTGTGATTGACACTATTGTTACGTGCAGTCTTTGATATCTTACAATATTATCGAAGCATGCAAATTAGCAACTTCTTCTTCTGAATTTGCGAAACAGAAGGCAAGGCAATTTGCCAATAAGAAGAGATGCTTACGACAACTTTGTCCTGGTGACAAAGCATTTGTATTACTACCTTGTAGGGAAAACAGATTACTTATTTCTTGGAAAGGTCCGTACGATATAATATCGAAAATTTCCGATGTCGACTATATTGTCGATATTGATGGGAAGCATAAAACCTTCCACATCAATATGCTTACTGAATTCCATGAACGTCCGGATTATTTGCAACCCATTTTCCAAGCAACGGACAATTCTCCAGTACAACATGGTCATTACTCATCACTGTCCGTGATACAGGATGAGGAAACAAGTTTTTCAGATGTAAATCTTCCTCTTCCAATGATCCCACTTCATTCCAGTGAATCATGGAAGAACGTTACTGTCTCTCCTGATTTGTCTCTAGGAGAACAGCGACAAGTTTCAACTATGTTGCAAACATTTCAGGATGTACTCACTGACATCCCTGGACAAACGAATGTCATTCAACATGACATTGTTCTAACTGACCATACTCCTATTAGGGTTAGACCTTATCCTATACCTATACATTTTCAAGCACAGGTCGAGAAAGAGTTGGATGAGATGATAGATTTGAAAATAATCGAACCATCCACCTCTGCATATTCTTCGCCGATGGTTATTGTGCGTAAAAAAGACAATAACATACGTCTTTGCGTTGACTATCGAAAATTGAATCAAGTAAAGAAGTTCGATGCCGAACCTATGCCTTTACTGGAAGAGCTACTTACTCGACTCTCCAAATCTCATTTTTTCACTAAACTTGATTTGTCTAAAGGATATTGGCAAGTTCCTTTATCTGAACGCGCCAAACCTCTCACGGCTTTTTCAACACCTAGAGGTTTGTTCCAATGGAATTTTATGCCTTTCGATCTTATGAACGCACCAGCTACGTTCGTACGCATGATGCGCCGAATCCTATCTTATCGGTCAGATGTCATTGCATATCTAGACGACATCTGTCTTTTCAGCGATACTTGGGAAGATCACTATTCAGGGTTAGATGAATTGCTGTCTACTTTGCGTGAGCACAACCTGACAGCGAAACCCTCTAAAGCCTATATTGGTTTTAGCGAAATTTCTTTCCTAGGCCACCGAGTTGGTCATGGTTTCCTAAAGACAGAGGACCATAATACTAGTAAGATACTTAACATCTCAATCCCTAAGACTAAAAAACAGGTGAGAAGTCTGTTAGGTCTTATTCAATTTTATGGCAGATTCATTCAGAATCTATCCTCTATCATGGCACCTCTCTCAACACTTCTAAAGAAAGGTTCGCCTAATGTGGTCCACTGGTCTCAGGAATGCCAATGCTCTCTGGATAAGATTAAAACACTGTTTTCAACACCACCTATTTTAGTGCTACCCACTAAAGATAAGACATTCGTTCTTCGTAGTGACGCTTCATCCACTGGGATTGGAGCGGCACTAATGCAAGAGTACTCTGGAACTCTGCATCCTGTAATGTATATTTCCAGAAAACTTAATGCGGCAGAAAGGAATTATTCGGTTTTAGACCGTGAGCTATTAGCTATGGTTTGGTCGATCCTCAAACTACAGAGATTCCTTCTAGGCGCACATTTCATAGTAGAAACCGACCAAAAAGCTCTTACTGCTATACAGAGTAAGAATTTGAAGAGCTCGAGGTCTACTCGATATGCAATTGCTCTTCAACCTTTTCATTTTCTGTGCGAGCTATTCGTGGATCAGATAATGTGATGGCAGACATTCTGTCAAGATGCCCACATGATTCCACATAACTATTAGGGCTTAGACTTCTTGATATGTCTAGTTCTATAGTAGTTCCTTTTCTATATCATGATAGATACACATTTGTAATTTAATAATATAATGATTGTATCACTACATAGCGGTTCATGGATGTTTATTCACCGCTGTGCTTTGATGATTTTTTCTTCATAAATCATAAATTTAAGATATCTAATACGAAATGATGATATGAATTTTTTAGGCATTGTGTAATTGCCAGAATTGTATTATACTTTGATGACACCTTCCTGGAGAAATATACTTGTAGAGAAATAATTTCTCTCAGTTTATGAGACACATTCTCACCAGTCGCTCCATAAGTCGACTTAGCCTCATATTAGGCGTTATAGGTATTCCTGATATTTTCATCTGCGCATTATTCATGCGTTGTGAGCCTATTGTACGTTGCTCCTAGATGTATTTCAAAAAAAAAAAAATGTTCCATTTTTTTTTTTCCCGGGAGGTGTGGTAAGACTGTTACGTGCAGTCTTTGATATCTTGCAATATTATACATAGGTAATTTTTTAGTGCTTAAGGGAAAGTCATTATTGAGTTACTTCCCTTGAAAGTTGTGTCGGCTCTTTCGATCAAACTCCGCGGATAAATCCATTTTACTGCGATTTATTCGTTGTTTGGGTAATAATAGATTGTTCTTGCTTCAGAATATCTATGGCCTGAATTTATGTGTATTGTTTGTCTGAGTAGGACGAGTCTGTCTTATATCTGTATATCTTTACATATCTAAGTCGAACTATATGTTCTGTTGTCTCTAGAGAGGTCGAAGGCTATTCGGCGGATGTGTCGCTAGAGAGTGGTGTGATTTGGCTTCGTCCTGATAGGGACTGTGTGTTTCCTATGTCGGCCTGTCGCCGGGGAAAAAGTGATCTCAGTATTTGTGGGGAAAGTGATAGTCGTCTAGACCTATCGTGTATGCTTTACCCCAGTGTTTAGTCGTATTGCCAAGGAATGGCAGTTTCATATTTCCTATATCAAGGTAATCAAAGATACTCTTATGAACTCTCGATCGAAGCCACCATTTTCGATAGTTACGATTTGAATGTCTAAGAGAATATATTTGACTCGATGAAAACGACTTCGATTCCTAGCAGCACTATATCCTGTAGATTGCAGTCAATTGTTCATGATCAAATCTACAGAGCAATGAAATGTTTTATGAATGACTAACTTTAGGACAGATTCATTATCTGTATCCAAACGTGAGTGACAGCTCACGAGTGAAGCCATCTTGGATCCAAACATGTAGTGACTTTCAAGAAGAGAAAAGGGGATGCCCGTATTATCGCTTGTTTAGTCCAGAGATCACTGCTACACATGAGAACCCTTTATCAGCGGTTCAATATTATTATATGAAAAAAATATGTGCTGAACATTATGTGGGAGAATCGTCGCTAAACGAGATTAGGTTTAGAAGCCATCTGAAATGTTGTTTATAAGCTGACCTGCTCAGTCAGTGAAGTCAGATGATTTATATGTATGGGCGATGCTGAGGGCTTGGCTACTGACAGTCCATTATAATATTAATCTACATGAGTGCCCATGTAACATAACATTGCAAGACCAGTTATCCACTGTACTATGATGTATTATGCCAACCTGTGATTTGTCACTATCTGTGCTGTCGAGTGTGTACGTCCAATTAAACTTTAGAAAAGGTACACAGTCGTTGGTGTCGATGACTTCCAGTCATACATGAGTGTGAGAAAAGAACATTTGTCAACAACACGAACCCTTATCATCATTCGCACATTGTACACTCAATCCATGTCTACACACCACTGCGTAGGTCAAGTTGACATTCCATACACTACAGTGGAGCAAGCAACACCATAGAGATCTTATCAACTGATGATGATGATGATGTCTGCTTCCATCCACTTATATCTATCTTTTGGTGGATATCATTAACGGGAATAAAAATCCAACATTATTCAACTTTATCAACTATGCAGCTTGGAATTCCATAAGCCCTCAGTATTTTCCATAAACTGTCCCTGTGTATACTGTCAAAAGCCTTTTCAAAATCAACGAAATTATTGTACAGCTGTCTTTGCCATTCTGAGCACTGCTCTATAATGTTCCTGAGGGTAAATATATGATCTACACATCTTCTGTTCTTTCTAAATCCTGCTTGTTCTTTCCTCAGTTTGTGGTCTACTGCTTTCGAAATTCTCTGTATAATTATCCTGCCTAGTATTTTGCTGGGAACTGAGAAAAGAGTGATTCCTCTCCAATTATTGCAGTCTGTAAGATCTCCCTTCTTTGGCAATTTGACAATTATTCCTTTGTTCCACTTCGTTGGTGTTGTCCCTGTTTTCCAGACTTGTGCAAATAGTGGTTCTAATAGTTCTGCTGCTAGCTCAGGGTCTGTCTTAAATAGCTCTGCATTTAAGTTATCATGGTCAGAAGCTTTTCCATTCTTTAACCCTTTGATTGCTGTGATGATTTCTTCTTTTCGTGGAATGTCTGTATTAACAAACCAAGATATTAATATCACAATAAAGAAAGCTAGATTTGCCTTCAAGTCGTTTAAACCGTAATCGAACTCTACAGTTCTTTCCCGGTAAAATAATACTATGTTGTTAAACACGAACGTAATATCTGTCAAAATCTATGGCCCAGAAAAGTAGCTTGTCACCAGGCCTAAACTCCAGACATTCACCAAGAGATGACTAAGAGACATCTACGCATCAAATGATCAGAAGTAGCAACATACACAGACCTGGGGAATTGAACGAGACAACAATCTATGCAATTAGAGTTTAAAGAAAAAGTGGAGTGCACATTACATACTCTGAGGAAATCAACAACCGGTATAACAAGACTTGCCCTTGACTAGAACCCATTAAGGAAAAGACGAATGGGTAGACAAAGGAGAACTTGCAGAAGAGCGACTGAAGAGAAAGCAAAGGTAGATGGGATCTCCTGGGATCCAAAAATTACGACCCCAGCAATGTGTGTATATAATAACTGATGTAAGTATCTAAGTGTGTGTACGTACGTTTATATGCATCCATGTCTGCATGTTAGCTTATGTATATAGGCATTCATATCAGCCCGTCTTTATATATGTGTACACGGTATTGTCACAAGTGGAGAAAAGAGTCTGTCTGAGACCAGACAAAAGTCTGAGTAAGGAGTAAGACAAAGAGGAAAGTCTGAAAAAGCGAATGTGAATGTTGAGTAGAAGTGTGACAGTCAGGCGATCATAAAGACTCTTTTACCCTGCCACCCGGACTTATTTAGATGTCAACTCCACTCACCCTCTATTTCTCACCTATCAACAAATGAATAGATATATGAAGTAAGGGATTGATACACACCAAGCGGTTTTCACATTCAACAATCACGGATGTGAAGTTAGGAAGGAAGTTCTGATCCGCTGTTAAATAGTTTTCTAGGTTTTTTATTATATACATATAAATAAATGTATATATATATATATATATATATATATATATATATATATAAATTAATAAAATTAATAAAAATAAATAAATAAATCAATAAATCAATAAATCAATAAATCAATAAATAAATAAATAAATAAATATATATATATATATATATATATATATATACAGCTATATATATATATATATATATATATATATATATATATATATATATATATATATATATATATATATATATATATATATATATATATATATATATATATATCTGCGCGACGGCAGCAATTATAAAATCAATCCAAACAGCAGTATGATTATACTATCAATAAACACAAGAATAGAACCAGACAACCCCAAACCTATTTTGGTTAATAATCTAAAATGACAATCAAAGTTGTACGCAAAGAACCGAACCCCCCCCCCCCCCCCCCCCCCCCCCCCCCCGGCAACAACAAAACAATTTGGAAACCCTCACAATGGGTACTAGGGATTTTAAACACCGAATCCTAATCTGTGTCCCCGGTCAGCAGTCCCCAGCCTCAAATAGAGACGACTGCTAGCTAGGCTACACAAACAACACCCCACAGCAAAAGAACACACCACCAATAAACACAAAACCCCAACAAATGATGTAGATAGGTAAACACCCTCTTATAAACACAACCAAGCCCTTCTTAAAAGATTAATTAATTTCCGCCACACGTCTTTAAGGCAAATGTCCTGTATGTCAGTAAGGTTGTATCTCGTACACTTGAACCAATTATCTTGCCAATCCTGTGCCCTTCGGACGAGGTGAGAATTCAGATAAATCCAACATTGACTAGAACAGTGGGAAATATATTTTCAGCGTGACTCAATGATAATTAACCCCGATATCATGTGGGTTGAATGAGTCCAAACTCAGGTTTGCGAAAGCGTTGCGCATCAATATATTCGAGAGACTCGGCCAGTTCAATTGTGACAGGGCATATAATGAACAGGGCCCACCGGTCTACAAACGGAGACAGAATGGACGGTCTATTCTGACGTTTTCTTCTTCTTCTTCCTCGTTCGCCCTGAAAAGGACGGTGGTTGCGTTGTGTCTGTTTGCGCCTAAGCTGTGATATCTGCACCTTTCGGTCGACACATCCGACTTCTGCACGGCATTTTTTAGGGACCGGGTTTGTATTCTGACGTTTGATGAGCTTGAATGTTGGTGGTTTCAGGGGTTTAGCAGATAAAGGAGCAAAGGGTACCAGCAGCTGGGTAGTCAACTCTGCCTTCCTGGTAATGGTTTTGTTTTTGGATTTAACCAACTCGTCCCCACTCGAGAACTCGATCAAGCCTTTGAAACCAGATCTTTGACTTAACGTTGGTGCAGGCTTCCGTCTCCGGTAACGTGCGGATGTTTGCCTTCTCCGCTGTGAAGATACATTAAATACAAGCCATAAGCTAGTCGCCTAAATTAGGGTCCACTTGCTAATAATACCTTTATGCATACACATCGAGACAAGTACTGTTTACATACAAACAACCCCGCGCTCCCTTTATCCCAAGTTCTCTTGGAGCGTCAAATCAGGTTTTGCTGGCTGATTCAGCACCTTCACAACCGTCTCTCATTTCTGTGGTATGAGCAGCTGATAGCCACGCAAACCACTCGCACACTGAGGTTGCGTAACGGTCTAAGGCTTAAAATGTAAACAAACTCGCGGGTCTGGCAGACCAGCGACGTGAGGCGTCTATCCTTTAAACCCCCCATCGGTTACACTCTTCGATTAAATCAGTATTTACACACATGGCCCCTAACCATAACTTATCCGGGAACTCATAAGTATCCCGTTATACAAATGATTTGAATAAATCGTAAATAAGCACACACATATACATCTCTAGGGAAGAAAAGAAACTCGACATCTCTCAAGGAACTCGTTGCAATAAGAATGGAGTTTACTGTTGTACAACAAAATTGTTATCAACCAACTCTCACAGTCATTTGAATAAGAATATAAAAGGTCCCATCTATGTAGTTTTAGTGATACATAGCGAACTTAAACTTTATTCTCTTTCCCGTTATGAAATGAGATAGAAAAATTTACAGATATACGCGTTCGCCCACTGATGATTCATTAGTGATAGATTCTACCTACATACACTATCTAATATAAAATTAGCGCTCTTACCGAGATGCAATGAAATCCAGTAACACCACAGTTGCTGGTCGAATCTGCCAAATAAAGATGTCACGTCCACTCTACTAGAATTCCTGGAGCATTAAGCGCCAGACAACTAAAGAGTTCCGATTTTATAGTAAAACCCAGGCCACAGGTGTTCGGCCACCTGCGATTTCGAGTGACTCTTTCGCATTGGGTTTACAACATAACATGACGCAACCGCTACAGAACCCCGGGAACTAGTTTCCCGTGTTCCGCGGACAAAAACCGAGCTAACAGAGAGAGACTGCCATAATTAGCATAATGGGGTCTACCCGTGGACACACAAAAGGCGGTGGCTTTCCCTGGTGTCAAAGGCCAGGGAAAGTTTGCTGCTCTACTCCTAGAAACCGAGTGCGAGGTTCTAACTCGTGGTCAAAGAACTCTAAGAAATATTCCGCCAACCGCTACAGAGAGTCATGGACGCGTCAAAAATTTCTCTTACCAACACTGATAAAAATGGGAAGTGAACCTGTCCAATTTTAAAGTGACAGACCAATTACCTCACTTTACAACTACAGGAGTCCAAAAAAGAAATGAAATGGCCGGGCCAAATATATTTTAAAAAAATTAGGGGGACGCCTAAGCTCCACCCTAGTGCCCAACTTTTATAACCCATCGTCACCGGTATGTAGACATGTCTGTTCTTATTCTGTATGTACTAATCATTTTTGGTAAAGGGTCCACTTTTTGGTTTGCTTTTAAGAACATGCACAAAACATTGGATTTCGTTTTGTGCATGGGATATCCGAGGCAATCCCACATGTGTTATAATTTGGGTATATAGTGTTCATTTTTCTGTATAGTACTTTACATGTGTTGTTTTTCGAGACTGAAAATTCTCTGTCGTTTGGTGTGGCGTTTCCTAAGATGTGTTGGTGGTGTATCTCTTCTCTGTTTTTGAGTATTGTCACGGGATTATCCACCCCTGTGCTCTGAAGTAGTGGTCCACCAGTGGCCAAAACTCAAGAGTATCTAAAATGGGTCTTGGCAGAGTTGTAGATAGAAGGATAATGATACTTCATAAGGCAGAGCACTATTAACATATATCTGATCCGGCACCTTTTGTGAAGTTTTAAGCAATGGTGTGGCTTGTTCGAGCCCACAGCTGGTTTAATCCAGCGAAATTCCTGTTATAAGTATTTTTGGCTCTATGGCTGTAACTATATGTATATATATATTAATGATTCTCGATCATACATGCGCTCTCTTATCTATAACAATTGAATCAACCATGGATTTGTAAATTAACATATAGCAAATTAATAATCAATTAGTCTTTAACAAGTTAAAATAAATATGGATGAAGATGATTTTAGGTGGGTTTAAGAAATTGTCTTTAATTTCGCCAGTTAACAAATTTAACTTGCGGAGTACTGCAATGATTGGTGTGGTGAACTTCTAAATACAATATATAAATTAGAATATAACAGTATAGTGCATAAAGTCAAAGATAGGATAGTACTAAAAATTTTCATTGTTGGCGTCGCCTACGCCTTCAGCTTATTAATTGATAACGCCTTAGCCGAACCAAAAAGGGTACCCAATTGTTCAAATTCGTCCTTGAGACAAACGTAACACTTTCCTAGGTCAACTAAGTATTTGCCTAAATACATTGTAGAAGGGAGGGGCACGGATAGATAACCAACGCAAATCACGTCTCACAATTGTTTCTAAAAATAAAACTAACTTGCTAGTATTGCCCTTAGGCGGTTTCAAATTACGGTGTAAACGTGAGAAAAAAGTGGACACTACGGTCATGAAAACACGCTTAGCTCTTATTGCGAATGACGTAAATTCTCGTGTATTACGAGAGACTCTCGTAATTAGCTTGAAAGTACATGAGAAAAGAATTGAACAGGAGGTAGTTTAAAAATCAACAACTAACATGAAAAAAAAATATGGAATATTGAACCAAGCCACGTAGCCCCCCAAAAAATCATATATTCGTGTACCTGTGGCCTTGCTGACTAAGAATATGTTATCAATTACATAAATAGTCCATTAGATAATCAAATATTGGGGATAATACATAGAGAATCGGAGATACTGTCAGGTCAAGTCATGTCTGCTTAGATTGGATAGCATATTTTTTGGGAAAAAATTAGGTGAGAGAAAGGCTAAGATAGTACGATAAAAGGGATTGGATGAAATTTGAAGGAAGCCGTAATATTATTGGCTGACCTAAATATACAAATCTAGTTGGTAATAGTAACGCATAGGGTTTGATATAATTTTTTTTTAAATTCATTCAAAAAAAAGAGATGCTTGGTCTCATTGGCCAAAGCTTTTTTACATGATAGGAATAGTAGGATGCTCGCTGCCATTTTTTCAAAATATTTAGAGGAGCAAGAAGCGATGAACAGACTTGTGTTTTTTTTATTAATAATACTACCATCAGAAAGCAGTCTGAACAGAGGCAGTGATGAAAGTGTGCTATATTCTATTGCCTAATTCATCGTTACTTGTTTATATTTCCTTGATATGTGGTAAGATTGATTTTATTGACTTTTTAATTAACAAAGGGTTGTGTGTAAGAAAAGGTCATGAAAAAAGATTGTAATTAAATGGTTCTATAACAGACTTAGGCATGGCCTAGATGTTGACCCATCATATAAGGGACTATTTAAGAAGTTTAGAACTACAGAACTATATATATATGATGGTCATACAGGAACATTACACCTATCTTTTTGCATGGAAAAGATTACTGCAGGAATGACAGAGGCGTAGCATCCATTAGGGAAGAGAACAGAAAACTGGTAAAATTTGTTCCATCAAACTAAAGTGGAGAAGCAGGGTTGTCAGAGAGAGCTGACCATGTTCTTTTGTGTTGACCATATGTTAACATGTAAATTAGGAGGAATTAGTTTGATATTAAGACAGAACCATAACTTGCATCGACAGAGGTTCCTGTTGGTACTTGTCTGGTGCTAGTACTCGATCAGTGAAGAAGTCTGCAAGATTTCAAAGAGTCTCTGGCACCTAATTGTATTAAAGAAGTCAAGACCAGAGGAGACTGAAGTGTTTGGCCAAACCGACTACAACTGCGGCTTATTCCAGGAACCAGATAAGTGCTATATCTGGCCTGGGACAAATTATCACTATTAAATAATAATCTCCTGTGCTTACAAAAACATTCCTCCTAAAGAATATAAGGAACAATCATAGTGAAACAAAAGACAGTGGAATGATGACAATCCCCAACCTGCTTCCCATTCACAGTATTTAAATAGAGTAAGCAACATCAAAGTGAACATTTGTAACAATGTACTATGGACATATTGTCTGTTGCATGTAAATATCTTTTATATATATATATATTTGTAAATATATCTATCCATCTAAATTGATTCTCATTGAACTGTAGTCCTGACCAAAACAACTTTAGGCTCAGGACCAATAAAGTTTAACAAAAATATTTTAAATATAAAATTTAACAGCTGGAGTTAGTTGAGTTTATCATAGTACTTAGTATATGTTTGTATATGTTTTTGTATTGAGATTCTTTTACAACACCCTTACAATACCCTAGACACTGTATGTAGCTTTCAGTCACGCTAGTCAAAAAGAATATAACTTCGAGTGAGATCGTAAGGTGGTAACAAGAAAGGTACTCTGTAATACAGTTGTTCATTGTTTACCTCAGAGACCTTCACAGTTGATCTCACTCAAGTACAACTATACGCACACCATTCTTCTTAACATCAAAACCCACCACATATATTGGGGTCTCTAAGTCCGAGATTTGAACTTGGCATAGTTAGATAAATGTTTGAAATAGGAATCTCATACAGCATATATTGACTAACTCCAGGAATAAAAATTAGCAGTAGAAATACCCCCTAAGAAGATAAAAAATAATTAAGAGGAGATTACAGTGATAAGTTGTCACAGCCAGTAGTAATTAGTTAATTATAGTCAGTAATTAGTTTAGTTAAGTTTAAGATTGTCTTAGAACTTTATTAGACCTGCTTGAGTTAGAATGGCTGATTTAGCCAAGTTCAGATCTGCCGCTGTGCAGACTGCTAAAGAGATGGGCATGGATGGACCAGAACTGGTCCAGCATGTAACTTCAGAGGTCGACAAATTTTTGCCCGAGAAGATAAAAGATTAGAGAAAGAAGCAGAAAGAAAGTTAGAGGCTGAAAAAGAAATTAAGAGGCTGCAGATTGAGGCAGATAGGGAGGCAGAGATTAAAAGGCTCCAGTATAAAGAGAAGAAGTTGGAGGCCGAAGAAAAGAGACAGGCTGCAGAAAGAGAGGAAAAGAGATTGGCTGTAGAAAGAGAAGAAAAGAGATTGGTTGCAGAAAGAGAAGCAGAGGAAAAGAGACAGACTACTGAAAGGGAAGACAAGCGATTGGCTGCAGAGAGGGAAGCAGAAGATAAGAGATTGCAGAGAGAGCACGAGCTATGACTAAGGGAGTTGGAATTTCAAGGCCATGCTCCTGAAAATGGTGCCAGTCCTTTTGCCTCAGATGCCACTGCTAGTCAGGGAGCCTCAACCTCAGCTATGGGTTGTCATGTAGACCATTTTGTTGAGAAAGATGATGACATAGAAGGGTATTTAAGTAGATTTGAACTTTCGGCTACTACATATGGGTTAGAGAGAGAGAGGTGGAGCCTCAAGTTATCCCAGGGGCTTAGGGGAACAGCTTATGAAGTTTTTGCCAAAATGAGCAAAGATGACCAAGACAATTATGACATGTTAAAGCAGGCTCTTTTGTTAAAATATGAAAAGATGGAGAATTTTATAGAAAAAAATTTAGGAATGCCAAACTACTGACGGGTGAGACCTATCACGTTCTCTGCACGGTTAGAGACCTATTTGAAAAAATGGACTGCTCTGGGGAAAACCCAAGATCTTAAGGAAATGATCCTTATTGAGCAGCTAAGAGAGTCCATGGCTCCAGACCTGAGAAAGTTTCTCATGGAACAAGGTGCAGAGAGGCTGGGTGAGTTACTCAATGTCGCTGAGAGGTATCAGACAGCCCAAGCAGAAGTAGTTGGCAATAAAAAGAAACAGGTAGACAATTTTAAGGCACCACAAAACTTTAATAGGTTTGACCATAGAGAACAGAACAAAGGTAAGCACCAGTTTGATAGGTCACGCAATGACTATAAAAATAAAACCCCACAATTCAATGAAAGGAAATATGATAAAAGAAAATCTTTTAACCAAGGAAAGAAGTGGTGTAAAAATTGTCGGATGGACAACCATAAAACCGAAAACTGTTGAAGGAAAACTCCCAATTTCGCTGCAATGAAAATGGTGAGAAAGGGAGTAAAGGTCAACTCTACTGAACAACAGGAACCAAACCACCCCGAAGTGTGTGAAGATGTAACATGCAATGGAGTCACCATAAGGTGTTTGTATGATACTGGATTAGATTATGATTCAGTTGTGAGTTCTCACCTGGTGCAGGCAGATCAATACACCATAGAAACAGTAGAGATTCAAGCTGCAACCAAGGACGTAGCGACCATGACACTTCCCGTCGCCAGGATAAATGTGAAAACGCGATATGTGGAAGGAATCATAAAAGCAGCAGTGATAAATGAACCAATCTACCCTCTGATATTGGGGTGTAGATATGTCTTCTTGGGGAATCCCAAGAGACCTGTGATCATGGCAACAGTGCAGACCAGATCACAGTCTAAAAAGGAGGAGGATAATCCAATAAATACCCATCCAGATGAGATGAGGAAAGCGCAGGCGGAGGATAAGACCCTCAAGCCTTGTTTTAAGAAATTGCCCAAATGTCATACACCTCCAGGCAAGGGAGACTTCTATATGAAGAACAAATTGATTTATAGGAAGGCTGGAACTGGATCCAATGGTCACGGACAGCTGGTCATTCCCATTTCATATAGGACTAAAGGGTTGGAACTAGGGCATGCGATTCCCTTCAGTAGTCATATGGGAATCAGCGCAACAGGACAGCGTATAGCTTGTCATTATTTCTGGCCAGGAATAACTGAAGACATAAAGAGATGTGTAAAATCCTGTCCAGAATGCCAACGGGTAGCTCCAAAGCATTGGACTGCTCCAGCAACTCAGGGGGAAATGCCCATAGTGGGAACACCTTTTGAAAGAGTTGCCGTGGACATTGTGGGACCTCTCACTCGGACCAAGAGGAGGAACAGTTACATTCTGACTCTGGTGGACACTTCTATGTGGGGAGAGGCGGTAGCCCTGTCATCAATCGATTCGAAGCATGTGGCAGAGGCATTACTCACAATCTTCACCAGGTTAGGCTTTCCCAACCAAATTTTGACTGATAATGGCTCTCAGTTCAAAAGGAAACTAACTGAAGAAGTATTCAGGATCTTTCAAGCCAAACACTTTCATTGTAGCCCGTACCATCCCCAAGGAAATGGCCAAGTAGAACGATTTAACGGGACACTCATGTCGATCCTGAGAAAGTTGGCACATAAAAAAACCAGATACATGGGACCAATACCTTCCCGCCGCCCTGTTTGCCTATCGGTAGGTACCCCATAGTTCAACCGGTATGGCCCCGGCAACATTGTTATTTGGAAGGCCAATAAAAGGTCCATTAGAAGCATTGTTAAGGACATGGACCGAAGAAAAGGCAGAAGAAAATATTACCTCATCATATCAATATGTGAACGAGCTGACCACTCGTCTTAAAACTGGCTGGAAACTTGCCTATGAAAATTTGAGACAAGCCAGGAAAAAGCATTCTGCCTATTACAATAAAAAAGCGAAGGACAGAGAATTAGCTGTGGGAGAGAAGGTGCTCCTTCTACTGCCCGGCAGCCAGAATAAATTGCAAATTGGATGGCAAGGTCCATACACAGTTCTAGAGAAGGTGTCTAGAACAAGTTATAAGATTGATAAGAAGGGGAAAGAGAAAATCTATCATGTGAATCTCCTGAAAAAATATCTGGACAGAGAAAGCCAGGAGGAGACACACCTACTGACCTTGTCTGTTGCAATGGAAATGAAAAAGGAACCACTCACCTCTCATGAATATCCTTTACATCCCTGTGAGACCGCTGCACAGGTAAAAATCAGTACACACTTAACGAAAAATCAGAGGGAGAGAGTTCAACAGGTTCTGGATGATCATACAGATGTGTTAACGGACCGACCGGGGCATTCAAATTTATTAGAATATGATATGAAACTCATAGACCCAACACCAATCTGTATGAGAGCCTATTCGATTCCGTTCGCTAAAGAAAAAGCGTTGAAGGAGGAGATAGATTATCTGTTGAGAGAAGGAATTATCTCGCACAGTGAATCTCCTTACAGCCCCAGTGTGGTTCTGTTAAGAAAACCCTCTGGAGAACACAGGCTGTGTATAGATTACAGGAAACTGAATGCTGTCACAGAAGGTCAGGTGGATCCATTACCTGATATAAATCAGCTATTTGCCAGGCTGAATAAAGCTAAATATTTCTCTAAAGTGGATCTGAGCAAAGGCTACTATCAGATTCCAGTAAAGCCGGAGGTTAGACCTTATTTAGCCTTTAGCACCTCGGAAGGACATTATGAATTTAACATGTTGCCATTCGGGCTGAAAAATGCATCGAGTGTGTTTTCGAGGATGATGAGAAAATTACTGGATCCCCTGAATAATCCATGCATCACCAACTTCATGGATGATATTCTCATAGCGACTGAAACATTTGAGGAACACATTAACTCTCTGAATATGTTGTTTAATCGACTTAGAGAGACAAATTTGACAGCTAGACGGACAAAATGCTGTGTTGGATGTAAAGAGCTGGAATTCTTGGGACACACAGTACATCAGGGAAACATGACCCCTGACCCCAAGAATCTGGAGAAGTTGAAAAGAGCACCAAGACCACAGACAAAAAAAGATGTGCGATCTTTTGTCTCATTATGTGGTTTCTACCAAAAGTATATTAAAAACTTTAACTCCATATGTGCTCCTTTGACTGATTTAACGCGCAAAGGAAATCCTGATAGAATTACTTGGTCAGCGCAGTGTGAATTAGCCTACCAAGAGTTGAAAGAAAAGCTCACAAGCAGGCCTATTTTGAAATTACCTGACTTGAGTTAAGAATTCATTGTGAGAACGGATGCTAGTAATATAGGTTTGGGTGCAGCTCTATTACAAAGGTCAAATTCACTTGATGGGGAATTAACCCCAGTTGCTTATGCTAGCCGTAAGTTGAACTCAGCAGAACAAAAATATTCAACAAGTGAAAAAGAATGTTTAGCTGTCATATGGGCTATAAAAAAGTTCCAGATTTATCTTTATGGTAAATCATTTAAGATCCAAACAGATCATAAACTACTCGTGTGTCTGTCACAAGCAAGGCATGAAAATGATAGATTATTACGTTGGTCGTTGCTCCTACAGCCATACCAGTTTACCATAGAATATATTCCAGGCAAAACCAATGTAGGTGCAGATTTTTTAAGCAGACATCCGTATGACGAAATTCAGAGTAGTCACCAGGTATAGGTAGTAAATTTATCTATGTGTATTTAGAAGAAGGAGCTGACATATGATAGTCTGTTCTAAGTGGGGAGATGTGTGGTGAACTTCTAAATACAATATCTAAATTAGAATATAACAGTATAGTGCATAAAGTCAGAGATAGGATAGTACTAAAAATGTTCATTGTTGGCGTCGCCTACGCCTTCAGCTTATTAATTGATAACGCCTTAGCCGAACCAAAAAGGGTACCCAATTGTTCAAATTCGTCCTTGAGACAAACGTAACACTTTCCTAGGTCAACTAAGTATTTGCCTAAATACATTGTAGAAGGGAGGGGCACGGATAGATAACCAACGCAAATCACGTCTCACAATTGTTTCTAAAAATAAAACTAACTTGCTAGTATTGCCCTTAGGCGGTTTCAAATTACGGTGTAAACGTGAGAAAAAAAGTGGACACTACGGTCATGTAAACACGCTTAGCTCTTATTGCGAATGACGTAAATTCTCGTGTATTACGAGAGACTCTCGTAATTAGCTTGAAAGTACATGAGAAAAGAATTGAACAGGAGGTAGTTTAAAAATCAACAACTAACATGGAAAAAAATATATTGAACCAAGCCATGTAGCCCTATAAAAATCATATATTCGTGTACCTGTGGCCTTGCTGACTAAGAATATGTTATCAATTACATAAATAGTCCATTAGATAATCAAATTAAATATAAAATTTAACAGCTGGAGTTAGTTGAGTTTATCATAGTACTTAGTATATGTTTGTATATGTTTTTGTATTGAGATTCTTTTACAACACCCTTACAATACCCTAGACACTGTATGTAGCTTTCAGTCACGCTAGTCAAAAAGAATATAACTTCGAGTGAGATCGTAAGGTGGTAACAAGAAAGGTACTCTGTAATACAGTTGTTCATTGTTAACCTCAGAGACCTTCACAGTTGATCTCACTCAAGTACAACTATACGCACACCATTCTTCTTAACATCAAAACCCACCACAGTTGGTTGTCGAGACTTTCGTGATGAGGGCTCTTCTATAGAGGCGTTTAGATGAACTCCACTCCTAACTCCTAATGTCAGTGTGGGTGTTTTCACAATTTGTCCACTGTAGGTAGTTGGTGTCGACCCCAGCTATTGAATCACAAGATGATGGCGAAGACTCTTACTTCAAATTGGTCTCTTGTAAGTGTAACTTCGTACCATGAACTTTATGAAAAATAAAAGAACAAATGCCTCTGCTATGTAAATTTGTGGGCTGAAGATTAACAGTCGCATTGTCTCGCTGTCCACCCACAATGTTAGCCTCTATGAGCAATTAGATTCTTTGAGTACACAGCTAATTCAGGGAAGATGTGTCGTGAAGTCTGATTCACAACACGTCATTCTTACCACAACGGTACGCCGTACTTTATAACAGTGTATTCTTGACGGATCAATTAAACGGCGTCTCCATTCGTTTGTTTACAATATGTATAGGGCATTCAACATGGAGTCTCAAATCTGTGTAACCCAGTTGGGTATGGAATTAAACTACAGTATTATGAGCGAAGTACCGCCTGGAAGAGGTTAATAATTCACAAATTGGAATGTCCATTTGTAAGTATGTGCAAAGATTTCCAAGGGAAGTGATATATTAATGGAGAAATCTCGAGTGGAATGCATCGAGACATCAGGCAAGTCGAAAACTTTATTGTTTAGACTACGCTTATGAAAAGAGGAATGTAGGAAAGTAAAAGACAATTAGCTAGATAGAAAAAGAATAATCCAGGGCTTACTTGAACCTAAGATGAGGGAAATCGGTCCAGGAATAACGAAGACTTTTAAAATCTTAGTTTTTCATTATTGCACATCTCTGCTAAATTATGCCTGGATTTGAGTATACAACAAACTTCAGTTTTACTTTTTCCTGTGTCGGTCAGCCCTGACCTATATAAGGACTTGACCTCTTGCAAAAGCAGGGAAAAAAATTTTGAAAATACAGCGAGAGCGCTAGGCTGTCAAATAGACTTTCTTTGCCATCTGCATCTGAGAGCAGACTGTATGCCCATTAACAGCTCGACTGTATGTACATGAGGGTAAGAAATAATGTGGATATATATATATATATATATATATATATATATATATATATATATATATATATATATATATATATATATATATATATATATATATATAATTCTAATTAATTAATTAAATTGTGCGTAAGGAAGTGTGTTGATGTGTTTCAAACTACTGTGTAATTTCTGGAGGTAAAAACCAAGCCTGTATGTATTCAAATAATTTGAGAAAGGCAGCGGACAGTCTGTTTATAGTTTTAGAAAAGCATTTAAAGAATTATTTGTTGATGGAATGGGACACACACCAGGAACAAAGGAAAGGATGAAAGGAATTGTATTACTGCATTGTTTAAGATATCACATAGTATTTTCCACCAAAACCTAATAACTGTATAGAGGCGAATGATGGACAGAAAGTTGTAACCAAGGAATTGGAGAAAGATTATCTTCACAGGGAACTGGATTGTGTTATTACTGATTTATTATGCCCTGTGCGTCTATCTGCACTCTGTCTGAAACTGTCTCTCATCCCCTACATCTGTGCTAGAGAGATGGAGATGGACAATAGAGTGGTTAACAATTGTTTTTCAGGTTACATACTGTAGCCTAACTAAACGTACACTTTAAGGAGCCAGCCACAACGTATAGGAGCTAGTGGTGCGAGAGCCCTTTTAAAATCAAGAGGGACAGCCACAAAGTACCTATTGCCTGGAAGAATCTCAAGTGATGTTTCTATCCGGAACAGAAGTGTGACAGGCTACAAAACCAAGAACTGAAGCTAAGTAGCCACACAAGGCTACTGTCCAGTATACACTAGTATTACCACAATCAAAGACAGTTATATCAAATGATGATTATTCATTGCAGCTAGATAGGCAAATTCATATTCAATAATTGACAGTAAGCCAGGATACCTTTCTTTTAAAATTATATTCCCCTCTCGTGACACTGGTGTTTTAGTCCGGGATTCATGTACTACCCTGGGGTCTTCTCTTCGAGACATTCAGGCTTATAGGGATAACTTATATCTTCTGAGTTAGCAGTAGGAGATTAATTTTAATAATAAATAAAGTCAGTAAAAAGTAGAAAGTAAATTAATTAAATACAATATTAATATAATTCCCAGACCTAAAGGTCTTTTATATTTGGACATGCGCCCTAATATAACCGACAAGGTTGAACGGGACGCGTCTCGCCGAAACGAGGCAAAAGTTTTACATAAAAAAAAGAAGTAAATAAAGCACTTTGAAGTACCATTGAGTACAAACCTAAATTGTAGTGACTGGATACACTGACAGTAGTCTTTAATTAATTAGTGTTTGTATTAATTTTTGGTTTGGTCTAATAAGAGAGTTTGAGAGTCTGCAAGATATTATTGTATGAGTATGGCAGACTTGGCAAAATTTCAGTGCAGACGGCAAAGGAGTTTGGGTTAAGTGGGAAGGCCCTTATTCAGTATGTCACTACTGAGTTTGACAAGTTTATTGAAAGAGAAGATAAGATGTTGGAAACAGAAAGGAAACTTCAGGTGGAAGCCGATAGGGAGGCTAAGAAACTGGAGGCTGAGAGAGAGGAAAAGAAGTTGCAAATAGAGGCTGAAGTTAAGAGATTGCATATAGAAGCTAAAGCTAAGGAAAGGGAGGCTGAGAGATAGGAAAAGAAGTTGCAAAGGGAGCATGAGTTGAGATTGAAAGAACGTGAACTTCAAGGAAAAGTTACTGGTAATGGAAGTAGTCCAACTACCTCTGATAGTAATGCCAGTCAAAGTACCTCAAATGGAGCCATGAACTCTCATTTGGATCCATCTGTGGAGAAAAATGATGAAATAGACGCATATCTTAATAGGTATGAGAGAATGGCCACTAGCTATGGCATAGAGAATGAAAAATGGAGCCTTAAGCTATCGCAGTGGATGAGGGGAGTTTCATATGAAGTGTATGCAAAACTCGGAAAAGAAGACCAGGAAGATTATGAAATCCTAAAGCAGGCATTGCTGGTTCGTTACGAAAAGAACTCAGAATCTTATAGGACGAAATTCCGAACTGCTAAGCTTCTTCCTGGAGAAACCTACCACCAATTCTCTGCCAGATTAGAAACCTATTTGGAGAAGTGGACTACTCTGGGAAAATGTCAGGACCTAAAAGAAATGGTCATGATGGAACAATTGAGAGAGTCTATGCCTCCAGACATGAGAAAATTTCGTATGGAACAAGAAGCAGAGAGATTGGGGGAGATTTTAACAGTTGCTGAGAAATATCAGGCAGCTGAGAAAGAAATAGCAGGAATTAAGAATAAGCAAGGAGAAAATAGTAGGCCACCACCAACCCAACATAAGTTTGATAATAGGGACCAAAAACACAAATACAAACAAGGTTATGACAAACCTAAATCTGACCATAGAGACAGGAACCCTCAGGTACAAGACAAGAAACCCTATAGACAGGGTGAAAAGTGGTGTAAAAATTGTAAAATGAACAACCACAATACTTTGGACTGCGGAAGGAAAAATCCTCCATATTACGCTGCATGCCTTATAACAGGGGACAAGGGAAGGAAGGATCTGGCAGCCAGTCAGATAGACCTCCATCATCCCCTCACCTGTGAAGAAGTAACATACCACTGAAATATTTTGCCTTTATGATTCAGGATTGGAATTCGACTCAGTCGTGAGTGCATCTCTAGTGCACCCTGATCAATACACCACAGAAACAGTGGAGATAAAAGGGGCATTGAAGGGAACCGCCATATGACACTTCCCATAGCAAGGATCAATGTAAGGACTCGCTACGTGGAAGGAGTGATTACAGCAGCAGTGAGTGATGATCCTATTTACCCGCTGGTAATAGGAAGCAGATACGTCTTCTTGGGTGACCCAATAAAACCTGTGATCTTGGCAAAACTCCAGACCAGGTCTAGCCCTAAGAAGGAGGAGGGAAGTCCAATGAATATTCATCCGAGAAAGATGAAAAAGGCACAGGCTGAAGATAACTCTTTGAACCCTTGTTTTGGCAAATTGCCAAAAAGTCATAACCCCCCCCCCTTTCCCCAAAGAAAAGATAATTTTATATGAAGAAGGATGGATTGCTGTACAAGAAAGCTGGAACAGGACCCAATGGGCATGGACAGCTAGTACTGCCATCTTTTTACAGGGATAAGGTTATTGAATTAGCACATGTTGTAGCAGACGGTGGGCATATGAAAATTGGTACCACTTGTCAAAGGACATCAGTGCAATATTATTGGCCAGGCATCACTGAAGACATAGCTCGGTATGTGACTGCCTGTGCACAATGTAGCAAGGTAAAACCCACACGTTGGGAAAACCAACAGGACCTAGGGAAGCATTGGGGCGGACTTAGGCCTGAAAATAAAAATCCAAAGGTAGATATAGTAGGTAGGAGAAGCCAATCCCACAAAAAGTCTACCAGAAAACCAGTTACCATGGCGACTCTCCGTATTGTACAGGGAGGGGATACAACACGTCCCATACCGACAAGATTTTGTTCGGAACACCAAGTACTGAATAAAAATAGAAGTGTGGTTAGTCAGCCACCTTTGATAAAGAAACTGCGGGGAAACCCCAGGAAAATAGGTTTGGAGATTAGGCTGTGCGAACCATTTGACTGATGCACAGTCTACTTCACTATACGGCTATTTAAATTAGCATAAGAAAGGGCTCCGGCAACGTTGTTAGTTGGCCGGCCCATAAACGGTCCTTTGGAAGTATTGATGCGGACATGGACTGAAAAAATAAGAAACAAGCTTCAAAGGGAGGATTGATTTCTTGATGTAAGAAAATTTCATTTCCCCAAATGAATCACCTTATAGCGCCAGTGTGGTTTAGCTGAGGAAACCCTCTGGTGAACCTAGACTCTGTATTGATTATAGGAAATTAAGTGTTATCACAGAGTCACAAGTGGATACATTACCGGACACGAATAAGCTGTTTGCCAGGTTGAATAAGGCAAAATATTTTTTCTAAAGTGGATCTAAGTAAAGGGTATTACCAGATTCCCGTCAAGCCTGAAATCAGACCATTGCTGGCCTTTAGCACTTCGGAGGGGCACTATGAATTCAATATGTTGCCTTTTGGTTTGAAGAATGCTCTGAGTGTTTTCTCCAGGATGATGAGGAAATTACTGGATCCCTTACAAAACCCAGCTATCACCAATTTCATGGATGATATCCTCATAGCAACAGAAAAATTTGAGGAACATCTATCATCTCTAGAAATGTTATTGGACAGACTCAGAGAGGCAATTTTACCGCTCGCCCTACTAAATGTTGTATTGGTTGCCAGGAACTGGAATTCTTGGGTCACACGGTATATCAGGGTAATATGACCCCTGACCCAAAGAATTTGGAAAAAACTTCAGAGAGCACCAAGACCACAAACCAAGAAAGATGTGAGGTCCTTTGTCTCATTGTGTGGTTTCTACCAAAAGTATATTAAAAATTTCAAGAGTGTATGTGCTCCTCTGACTGATTTAAGTAAGAAAGGCAAACGCAACAAAATTGAATGGACGGCGGATTGTGAGGAAGCGTATTCAGAGTTGAAGCAGAAACTCACAAGTAGGCCTATACTGAGACTTCCATATCTGAGCCAGGAATTTGTAGTGAGGACTGATGCAAGCAACGTAGGGTTAGGGGCAGCATTACTGCAAAGATCGCAGTCACAGCCCGGAAAATTGAACCCAGTTACTTATGCAAGCCGCAAATTGAATAAGGCGGAAAGAAATTATTCCACTGTTGAGAGAGAATGTTTGGCGTTGGTCTGGTTCATAAAGAAGTTCCAGATATATCTTTATGGTAGACATTTCGTGGTCCAGTGTGATCACCAGCCACTTGTTTTTCTCGCTCAGGCTAGACATGGTAACGCAAGGTTATTAAAGTGGTCTCTTTTGATCAAACCTTACTCGTTTACCATTGAATATATCCCTGGATCTCAGAATGGTGGGGCAGATTCCTTAAGTAGGCACCCACCTGAAGGAAACCAGGAGAGTAGGTAGGAAGAATAACCTCCTATTAGATTAATGCCTTTTTTGTGAATCCAGAAGGAAAGCTCCACCAGATGGTTCACATTTTGAATTGGGGGGCTCTTGACGTGAAGTCTGATTCACAACACGTCATTCTTACCAAAACGGTACGACGTACTTTATAACAGTGTATCCTTGACGGATCAATGAAACGGCGTCTCCATTCGTTTGTTTACAATATGTATTAGGCATTCAACATGGAGTCTCAAATCTGTGTAACCCAGTTGGGTTATGGAATTAAAGTACAGTATTATGAGCGAACGGTGGACCCAGGACATCACAGAGAGTCTTAACTTGTCTTTGGCTGATGCAGGTCGACTTGCCCAGAATCGTGATGCGTTCAGAGCAGCTGTAATGGAGACAACGTTCTGGAAAGAATACGTCACATGATGATGATTATGAGCGAAGAACCGCCTGGAAGAGGTTAATAATTCACAAATAAGAATGTCCATTTGTAAGTATGTGCAAAGATTTCTAAGGGAAGTGATATATTAATGGAGAAATCTCGAGTGGAATGCAACGAGACATCAGGCAAGTCGAAAACTTTGTTGTTTAGGCTACGCTTATGAAAAGAGGAATGTAGGAAAGTAAAAGACAATTAGCTAGAAATAAAAAGAATAATCCAGGGCGTAATTTAAGCCTAAGATAAAGGAAATCGGTCCAGGAATAACGAAGACATTTAAAATCTTAGTTATTCATAATTGCACATCTCTGCAAAATTATGCCTGGATTTGAGTATACAACACACTTCAGTTTTACTGTTTCCCGTGTCGGTCGGCCCTGACCTATATAAGGACTTGCCCTCTGGCGAAAGCAGGCCATACAATTTTGAAAATACAGCGAGAACGCTAGGCTGTCAAAGAGACTTTCTTTGCCATCTGCATCTGAGAGCAGACTGTATGTCCATTAACAGCTCGACTGTATGTACTTGAGGGTAAGAAAGAATGTATATATATATATATATATATATATATATATATATATATATATATATATATATATATATATATATATATATATATATATATATATATATATATATATATATATATAATTCTAATTAATTAATTAAATTGTGCGTAAGGAAGTGTGTTGATGTGTTTCAAACTACTGTGTAATTTCTGGAGGCAAAACCAAGCCTGTGTGCATTCGAATAATTTGAGAAAGGCAGCGGACAGTCTGTTCATAGTTTTAGAAAAGCATTTAAAGAATTATTTCTTGATGGAATGGGACACACACCAGGAGCAAAGGAAAGGATGAAAGGAATTGTATTACTGCATTGTTTAAGATATCAAATAGTATTTTCCACCAAAACCTAATAACTGTATGGAGACGAATCATGGACAGAAAGTTGTAACCAAGGAATTGGAGAAAGATTATCTTCACAGGGAACTGGATTGTGTTATTACTGATTTATTATGCCCTGTGCGTCTATCTGCACTCTGTCTGAAACTGTCTCTCATCCCTAACATCTGTGCTAGAGAGATAGAGATGGACAATACAGTGGTTAACAATTGTATTTCAGGTTACATACTGTTGCCTAACTAAACGTACACCTTAAGGAGCCAGCCACAACTTATGGGAGCTAGTGATGCGAGAGCGCTTTTAAAATCAAGAGGAACAGCCACCCAGTACCTACTGCCTGGAAGAATCTCATGTGATGTTTCTATCCAGAACAGAAGTGTGACAGGCTACAAAACCAAGAACTGAAGCTAAGTAGCCACACAAGGCTACTGTCCAGTATTCACCAGTATTACCACAATCAAAGACAGTTATATCAAATGATGATCATTCATTGCAGCTAGATAGGCAAATTCATATTCAATAATTGACAGTAATTCAGAAACTGTGAGTAACCTTTATTGCTCCTAAAATAAAGATAGTCTACAACCAGAGTGAGTTCAGCCAAGAGAGAAGAACTTTCCTACATATTTAAAGACTGTAGATAATTTTGAACATTTTACATGTGATTTTATTCTTTTTATGTTGTAATCAAATTTTGAGTTAAGTGAAAGATTTTCACAAAGAAAAGAAAACTTGTATAAAATAAAGTGTAAATATTTGCAAACAGACTTACTTGGATTATTTAAGTTAAGTTACAGTTCTTGTTGGTAAATAGTTTAGTTAATACCTCTAGCAGAGCTTAACATTATAAACAGAGGAGGATCTTGAGAGGAGCATTTAGGAACCTAGGATAATACACTATCATCATACCTAGGAACTTATACAGCTTGATCCTACCTTTGATGTTCATACACCCTTACTCTTTTCAGAGAACGGGATATTGCTTATAAGACCAGTCTTGATCTGGCACTATCCTGGTATCACCTGATACAACATTGTCTCCAGGATATCTTTCTTTTAAAATTATATTCCCCTCTCGTGACAAGATGATTAGAAATCACCAATATTCTTCTGGGTATTTGAATGGGAAATATGTGCTTGACAGCGCGAGTGCAATGATTTTACCTGGACTAACATTATAAAAGTACACATATCTCACAAAATGACACTATACACTTTATGCACATGTGATGTAATCATCACTCCTCACTTTTCCATTCTGAGTCTGGAATTACCTCTACTTTCGCTATCCTGAGTAAATTAGCATAAAGCAAATATTAGTCCTTGCTGTAGTGGTTTATGAACATACTATTTTCATATTTTGAGATTACTAGCCCCCTGTGCTTAGTATCACCACTTAGCAAGTACAGACATGTCAAATTAACATTGCAAAATAAATGTTCACAACTTACCCCAAATAACTTGGGAACACATTCTCCTGGCATAGTAGAATGGACACAGCAGTTTTGATTAGCTGCTTTGAACCTTTGGTCTGGGGTAGTTTCAGAATGCCTCTTATGACTTTTGCTTCCTTAAGTTTCTAGTCTGCATTTAAAATTGCGGGTTCTCTTTTAAGTTATAACGACGCCCAAATACTTCGATCTGTCACTTTTAATTTTGGAATTCTGTGTCCAATCCTTCTCTCTGGCTACTGGGAATTTTAACTTGACGTTGTTTAAAATGCAGTCTGATTTATGTCTCCTACTCTTTTAGATTATATTTCCATTTCTCAGTCCACGTCCCAGATTGGTATTTTTCGACAAACTTGGCAATGAGAGCTAAAGTTTATGTTAGGCTCTCGATTTAGACCAATCCTGTCTCTTTAGAACTATGTGAGTTGGGGTGTTAAATCATTACTCTCGCCCGCGTGTTTTAAAATATCAATTTTAAAATTTAAACTCGTAACCTCTGTCAAATATGGCAGTAATAGTTCCGACTGCACTTGTGCAAACTCACAAACACATCGGTGAACTTATTTCCTGGCTATTACCTTTCCCACCATAATCTCCATAGATCGGTTATCTGTATTATTTATAGAGATTGTCCAGCGGAAGTATTACCTCATATCACCCGTGTTTACGTACATCTCCCAGACGGATTTCTTAGACAGACTATCTGGCTTTCTTTCTATCCATCGTGCAAGACCACCTTGTGTCAACAATTACCGTCTCTACCAAAGGTGACTAGGTGACTTAAGTGATAAAAGTGTTATCCATTGACCTGTCTAATTAGCATTGTAATACTACGATTCACATGGTGAAACGTAAACAAGTCAGGGAGTGACTAGGCACTAATGTAGGTGCATAAAATATGCCAAATAATTGGACGATGAGTGAGGAAAATGAAGAAATAAGAGGATAATGCAGGAGAAAACGAAAATGATGAAAAGGACACAACTGATCTCGTCACAAGTATATCTTCTGTCACCCCGTTGAGTTTTGAGATGTTTGCACCTTGATTTATTGTTTGTTACTTTATTTCCTGAGTATACAGTATGCTCTGTCACCCTGTTGAGCTTCGATATGTTTATACTCTAATTTAGTGTGCGTTACCTTCTTATTTCTTGAGTATACAGTATATCCTGTCACTTTGTTGCTCCACCCCATCTCCGTCGATGTTACCTCACGTCTTCTGAATGGCGGGCATTGTCACGCCTTAGAAAACGTGATGATATTGTTATCAAACCAGCAGACAAAGGTGGTGCAGTGGTTGTTTGGCGTAAGGACTGATACATTCAAGAAGAAGTTACGCAGCTAGGTAACACGACCTTCTACTTAACTTGTTCTGGTGATGCCACAGTCCGAAATAATCTTACTGTTTATGAGTCTATCCGTGGCGTTGTCCATGATGATCTTCCTTCTGATGCTTTATCTCTCCATATTTTTGACAGTAAGGTGCATAACATTACTATCCCTGGTAGGCCTATTGTTTCAGTCTGTTCTTGTCCCACTGAACGTATTTCTGAATTCCTTGATAGTTTTTTCAAGACTTTAGTCGCCAATCTGCATTCTTATTTGAAGGACACTACTCATGCTATCACTACCTTTGATTCGATCAGATTCACGCCTGGCCATACTTGCCGTCTTTTCCTCCTAGATGTGTGTTCCCTTTATACTTCTATTCCACATTCTGACGGGCTCAAGGCACTCCAATTTTTTCTCGACCACCATACTGATCTTACTATCAGTACAGGTCCGCTTCTTCGCCTTGCGGAGTTAGTTCTTAATCTTAACTCTTTTGAGTTTAATGGCCAATTCTTCAATCAAATAAGTGGCGTTGCTATGGGTAGTAAAATGGGCCATATTTACGCTTGCCTGTTTATGGGCCACTTTGAGTATTTGGTCTTTCAAAGTTACGATGGACCGATACCTGAGTTTTACAGGCGCTATAGTGATGATGGAATTGGCATTACAGACATGTCTGAGATAGACCTCCATCGATTTATTGACTATGTTGGTAATTTTAATCCTGGGGTGTTGAGTTTTGAGACGTTTTTACTTAGATTTATTGTGTTACCTTCTTATTTCTTGAGTACACAGTATGTCCTGTCATTGTTGAGTTTTGAGACTTTTTTACTTTGATTTATTTTGCGTTACCTTCTTAAGTACTGACCTTGAGATTAACTCACGTAGGTCTATTGGGTATGCGCTGCTTTGTAATGATTAATAATTTATTTTACTTTTGTTCTGAACATTTGTGGTAAACAATTTTTTTACGTCCTTGCTAGAACACATAGGCCCACTTGAGGCAAAGGACAATGTTCCTACCATTTTCTGCTCGTTCTAGCTCCAAGCAGAAAGATATAAATGTAACGGTCTTTCATATCTACAGCTATCGGCCATGCTTTTAAATTTAAGCTCACGCTTTTAGTCACATGAGAAGGTAAGAAGAGATGTTTGTGGCAGGCAGAAATGTATTTACATAATTTCAGATGTCTATCTTGTCCTGCCAAATTTATTTTGCCAAATTAAAAACGTGACGATTCGGCCAAAACCCATTGCAAATGGATGCCACGTGTATACGTTGTACATATTCTTCTTAAGATCATTGTAAATTTAACGTTTTCCAGGACTGCCTGAAATCTTTAAATTGTATCCAGCTTTTCCTTTTTACCATCCCATTCTTAATGAACTAATTATTTGCCCTGATTGCGTATTATTAAAAATATGGCATGTGTCAGGCCTGGCTATTATGCAGTAAATTTCAGAATTATTTTTTGCCAGTTTGAAACAAACAAAAAAAGATTTTTCCGCTGAGACATTGACTTTGTAAGGAATACATTTTTAGTTGTAGTGTTCAGTCTTACTAGCAAAAAGACAGAAGTATTGGTCGTCTCAAAGAAAATGGCTTCCCCAGAACGTACTATCAAAGTAAATCGAACAGTTTTTAAAATGGCACGTTAATAACAACGGATGGAAGATGCATTTCAGAAGTGAAGAGTAGAATAGCTCAAGCAAAAGATGCATTCTATAAAACGAAGAGTATTTTATGCAACGGTTCTTTATCAATGGTAGCAAGGAAGAAAGTTCTATAGTGTTATATAAAACCAATTCTGACGTATTCTGACGGCATTGCCTCCCCTGCTTTGCAGTAGTGGTCTGATGTGGCGAAAACTCAATAGTATCTAATATGGGCTTCAAAGGTGTCTACCTTCGCACAAGATTACTCATGGCGGAGATGTAAATAGAAGAAACAAAACGCTTTTATCTTCAAGGAGTCTCCACAAGATATTCAGAATAAGCGAGAACAATACTGCTTTGGCTGAGTATATTAACTCTGTAATTCTGCCGACACTTTTGTGAAGGATTTAAGCACTTATTAATTTCAGCTCGTTCAAGCCCCCACCCCTGATTTACTCAGTGGAATTCTATTATTTTAGTATAGCTCTGTTCAGAGTGTGTGCAGTAAATTGACTGAGACAAACATGCAGTAACTTTAAAATGATTAAACCGAAGTTAAATTTGTATAATTACAAATAACAAAATTTAACAATCACTTAAGTTTTAACAGTTGGAAAATAATTTGAATAGTTATGGATCGAGAAAAGTTATCATCACGGTCGTTATGGATTGTGAAATGTTACAAGAAGTTCAAGTGGGAGATTAGATTTGAACTTAGCTGCCAATGACGGTTCTGCTCCTTCTTATGGGTTAGTTCTTTTCACACTGCTCACGCTCGTCCCTGGTCAAGGTTGTCGGGTGTAGCTCGTTTTCCAGAAATGTCAAGGAGAGTCTACCACGTTTGTCCTTCGTCTGAAAGCTTAGGCCACTGTTCCCTTCTTGTTCCAGAGATAGTAATTTCTGCTTGTACCACCAATAACTATGGTAATAGAACGAAACGCTCATCTGAGTATGCCGTTTTCCACCCCATGGTTATGGGTTCCTATCTTCCCATACCACCATCCCATTAACTAAGAATTTACCCTCGATGAGAATTAACTTTAATCCCTAGGGATAAAACTTTCTTTACATTTAAATAGAATAGCTTTAGCTTTACATTACATTTAATGTAAAGGTTAATAATGCAGATAGAGTCTGATACATCTCGACTGATAGAAAAGATTTCACAATATAAATTGAATATATTTTCATTTATGTTAACACTGATTGAAACGTTTGAAACTTCCATTAATTTTAAAATGAATATTTTCACATAAACATTTACACTGGTTTGAGACTTGAAAACTTACATTAATTTTAAACTGAATATGTTTATATGGACATTTACACTGTTTTGAAAATGCAAGTATTGTACGTAGAATGTACATAATTTCTTTCATCTTTCTCTCCCTGCTCCATACGGAACCTGGAACTACTTTATGCTTTTAGCTCTCTTTACGAAACTAGCAATAAAGCAATCACCAGCCCATGCAGTGGTAGTTCATGAATCATCATTCTATACGCTGAGGTTGCCAGCATCAAATGACTTTGACATACACTAGCGAGTTTCCAATATTAAAAATCACATGGTAATATATACATATATATGTTAGTTCACATGTTAGTAATAAAATCATCATCATCATCATGTGACATATTCTTTCCAGAACGTTGTCTCCATTACAGCTGCTCTGAACGCATCACGATTCTGGGCAAGTCGACCTGCATCAGCCAAAGACAAGTTCAGACTCTCTGTGATGTCCTGGGTCCACCGTCGTCACAACTTACGGCAATCCTAGCTCACAGACATTTTGCTCAGATGAATAAAAGAGACTTGAATCGGCCTCTTACACACGTCTCGGGTGTCGTTAATTTAATACGTTCCCTCTCTGACTTCGTGTATGGTCCTTCAGTTTCCTCAGTCCCTGTTTACTTTTTTAATATGAGAGACTTCCTGGGCTATAAAAGTCCGTCCAAAATTCTCCAATAAAAGGTGTCCGGTATGTTACGAAGGAATTCTGAATTCTAATTGTTCAGTCTAGCAAGGTCTGGTATCTCGGCGAGCGATTTCTCAAGTGAAAAAGCTTGAGAAAATGGTCAGATTATATTCATTGCCTTCCCACGCATTTGTAATGCGCGCCTCAAAGGATCAGCCAATCTGATTTAAATCTTTTGCATGACTCGGCATATGCAAAATTTCAAACATTACTTTTCTGAAAATGAGTTGTAAACATCTGCTTGTCCTTGGGTACAAACTTACGAACACGTCGCTAACCTCATACAACAACGTGTTCCCAATGTAACAATCATTACTTTATCAGAAAGTAATCTCTTATCTGTGTCTGTCCATCAGTTGTCTCCCCGTATTCCAAGCTTTGGTGATGCGCGTACATGCGTCTTATAAGTGATTAAGCACTGCGCTGAGGCGATTTACCTGTTAATACGTGTTCTGATATCCGCTGCGCCCACGATAGCCAACATGATTAGGTCGCTGCCACTCCTTGCAACGCAGGGAGAAATGGATAACAACCAGACATGTCTACTTATCCCTGAGAAGGGTGTAAGAAGGAAAATACATAATATCTGCTACACATAGCAGAAAAAGATATACAACAGATATTAATACGTATACACACGATATTTATACATACCATATTTAGACATCATAGATAACAAAGACCAAGATTTTGTTAATAAATGTGTTTAATTCTTTTAAAAGAAGACGAAATGTCAAGCTAAAGTGGTGACTTGGCGGTCAAATTCGGCGAGGATTTCGCCCTGTAAAGCCAACAAATGTTCAAATTCAGGGCGAGTCAACGTAAGGCCGGCTTTGGTAGGCAACTTTATATATGATTCACCAAAGTATTTTCGCACGTGTAGTAAAGGTTGGCCTCGGTAAAAACTTACAGACGCGACCTTCAGCCCACTAGCCAACGGTTTAAGCATTTCATCACTTCTACGCAGGTACACCCAGTTTGTAGGAACAGAGACAGGGGTAGTCATCTTCAATGATTTGTGAACGTGAGTGTCTGGGCGTTGATCTCCCTAGTGTCTGTTTATATTAAGGAAAACTAGTTTAATCTGGTTTTTGAAACGTGTCCAGATTTGAAACGCGCTAGTCAGGGTATGATTAGTCGAAAAACTAATCGATAGTTGACGCGTTGTCGCTGTGAAAAAAAAAAGTTGCGCGGGGGTATTGATTTTGGCAGGCGGGGTGATGAGGGGTGAGAGAAAAATCAACGGGTTTATATAAGTCAGCAGTGTGTTGGTGTGTTTGTTTATACAATATACGAAGACATGTAGACAACAGTTATACAATATAGATAACAAAAGATCAAGGTTATATAAATAGAAGTATATATGTATATTTTATTTTTAAACAGCAGATAAAAACATTATATGAGCAGGGTCACATATTGGAAGACGGTTAGATGGAAAGAGGAAGGCGTGTGCAATTTTTTATATTTATTTTCAAACAACAGTAACAAAGGGGACATAACGGAAGAGAGCTGTTTTTAGCTGGAAAGAGGCGAAGTGGTAAAATTGTCGGCTTGTGCCTGTCTTGTTATGTAAAAATAGGACAGGGAATTTCCGTTGTTGGGTGAGTGCAGCTAAAAGGCTATCTTATTGTGATGTTTATTGAGCTCCTTAGTACAGTTGTCCTGCCCCGCGCTTGTTGTTTAGTGAGAACCGCCAAACAACATGTGTTTGTCTAAGGTGTTGTGGTGTTTATTGAGCCAATTAGTATTAGATTTATCGTGCTCCCCGAAACAACCCAGGGGTTCTCTTCTCGTATAACTTCCTACCGTAGCATTTCGGACAAACGATTCGGGTTTTACCCCACTAGTAAGAAACTCGGTTCGATGGTCCACGCAAACCCCGCTGAACATACTCTAGATGTATATTTATCTAAGAAAAACATTATACAAACAGGACACACAATAGAAGAGAGCTATTTGTTTAGAAGGGAAGAGGTGTAGTGGTTACGTTATCGTTATGTACCTGTCTGTTTATATAAAAATAGAACAGGGAATTTCCGTTGTTGGGTGAATGTAATTACATATTGATACAGGTGCTGGGCCATGGGGTAGTTTTCTTTATTATTTATAGTATGTTACGAGTAATAAGTCTACACAGGCCAATGCACAGCTAGTGGTATGTAAGTGACCCCACACACACACACATAGAGCCGTATTCTCCAGGAAATACCACAAGAGCTGACGTAATTTTATTTGGTTCTTATTACAACGACTAATTGTGTTACCACTAGTTTTGGAATCGGATCGATAACCCGCGCAAAACATCGCGCGTAAACCATGACTCGTGTATAAAATTCCGGTACCATAGAGGGTGACGTCAGGGCTAAATATAGTTATCTAGAAAAGCGTAATACAAAATCTAACATGCAGAGTTTTGCGTATTGGCAGACGAAAAATCCTATCTGCAACGGGATTTACCTTTGTAAGACTAACATTTTACCTTTGTAAAACTAACCCTGCTGCTTATTTCTGTTCACGTCACAAGTTCAAAACACAATCGATCAATAGTAGAAATTTATAAAAGAAACATTCCTTCGTTCGTGTGCTCGAACCCCCCCTACTTAAGGTTTCACTTTTTTCACACGGGCGACATCTGGCGATAGGTTTTATATTGTCTCCCAAGCGGTTCAAACATGCGGCGACCACGGAAATGTAGTACATTATATAAATATAACTAAGTATGTGTTCCAGTTATCAAACGGGTATCTACGTTTTGTCATGCAATTTTCAAACTATAGTAAAAGCTTTTCTTCCAAGCAGCAAAGATGATCCCAAAATTTTCTCCCAGGCCTACGCAAAGGGTCCAACCTGTAGGTAAATAGATCAACTGGCAAATACTTCTTTAAATATCTCTTGCAGTTTTCCAAACTTTTCATTACATTTTTTTTTTCATTAAATATTTTTTCCTGTTGTCAAAAATTTCTTCAACTTGGCAAATATTTCTTACCGTTATCAAAATATTTCTGCCACCTGGCAAAAAATTTTTTTCCACTTATCAAAATATTTCTTCCACTTGTCAAATATTTTCTTACGGTTGTCAAAATATTTCATACCAGTGTCAAAATATTTCTTCCACTTGTCAAATATTTCTTGCCATTGTCAAAATATTTCTTATTTGTGTCAAAATATTTCTTCCACTTGGCGAAAAATTTCTTCCACTTGTTAAAATATTTCTTCCACTTGGTAAATATTTCTTACCATTGGCAATATATTTTTTCCACTTGGCTAAAATTCCTTCCACTTGTCAAAATATTTCTTCGACTTGTCAAATATTTCTTACCGGTGTCAAAATATTTCTTCCACTTGGCAAATATTTCTTCAAGTTGTCAAATATTTCTTCAAATATTTCTTACCGTTGCCAAATATTTATGCAAATGTTTTTGTTAGCTGTCAAATATTTCTTCAAACGGGTCTTCCAGTTGTCAAATATTTCTAACGGTTGTAAAATACTGCTAACAGTTGTCAAATATTTCTTAAAATATTTCTGCTAGTCACCAAACATTTCTTCAAAGGCGACCATCTTTCATGCGGTGGATATGGCCAAGACAGCGTAGGCTTCCCTGTCTCAGCCGGCTATACAGGCTTTGAAGGCCAGCACGTGACAACACCTCAACATTTGGCACTTTATCTTTCCACGAAAGGCCGAGGAGGTGGCGCAGACACGGTAGATAGCAGGTATTGAGCCTTCTTTCTTGCTTAGCATAGATTGTTCAGGTCTCACTAACATATAGAAGTGTACTGGTGATGCAGGTGTTATATACCGCAGCTTTGGTCTTCGTTGTGAGTTTGGCGTTTCCCCAAACACGTGATGTGAGGCGGGTAAAGGTAGCTGTAGCTTTGTTAATGAGGCTATCAATTTCGGTGCCCAGAGATAGTTTATCATTGATGATATACAAAAGGTATGTGTGAGCCACGTGGTGTTAAGTCCGCCGAAGTGACGCTAACTGTGTTACCGCTAGTTATGAAACCAGATCGAGGGTCGGGGCAGACTTCGCGAGGAAACCATTGAGCGTAGACCGCGTAAAACTCCGTTAGCATAGAGGGTCGAATGGTTTCGGTTAGGGTGGGTGACGTCAGAGCTAAATATAGACTATCGGAAACAAGTTTATGTTCTTTTGAGTTTGTATTATTATTTTATTATACATAAACTTGTTTCCGCAACCAGACGATACGTCAAGACCTTAAATGCTACCCCCTGCAGACCCAAGTAGAACAGTCCCAATTACGATGGTTTGGCCATGTCTGCAGAATGGGAGAAGATCGGATACCACGACAAGCATGGGAAACAAAGAGCCAAGGATCCAAACCCCGAGGACGACCCCGAGTCCGCTGGGAGGACAACATTAGATATTCTTTGAAGGACCGAGGACTAGAATGGAAGCAGGCCAGGAGGAAGACAGCCGATAGGATAGTCTGGCGCTCTCTCTTCCAAACCTCTACACCTCACGGTAGAAGGGGAACGACGACTAAGGAAGAAATATTTTGCCAATGGTAAGAAATATTTACCAAGTGGAATAAATATTTTGACAAGTGGAAGAAACTTTTTTGCAAAGTGGAGGAAATATTTTGACACCGGTAAGAAATATTTTGACAACGGTAAGAAATATTTGCCAAGTGGAAAAAATTTTTGACAACAGGAAAAATATTTAATGAAAAAAAAATTTAATGAATAGTTTGGAAAACTGCAAGAGATATTTAAAGAAGTATTTGACAGTTGATCTATTTACCTACAGGTTGGACCCTTTGCGCAGGCCTGGGAGAACATTTTGGGACCATCTTTGCTGCTTGGAAGAAAAGCTTTTACTAAAGTTTGAAAATTCCAGGACAAAACGTAGACACCCGTTTGATAACTGGAACAAATACTTAGTTATATTTATTTAATGTACTACATTTCAGTGGTCGCCGCATGTTTGAACCGTTTGGGAGACAACATAAAACCTATCACCAGATGTCGCCCGTGTGAAAAAAGTGAAAACTTAAGTTGCGGGGGTTCGAGCACACGAGCGAAGGAATGTTTCTTTTATAAATTTCTACTATTGATCGATTGTGTTTTGAACTTGTGACGTGAATAGAAATAAGCAGCAGGGTTAGTCTTACAAAGGTAAAATGTTAGTCTTACAAAGGTAAATCCCGTTGCAGATAAGATTTTTTGTCTACCATTACGCAAAATTCTGCATGTTAGATTTTTTATTACGCTTTTCTAGATAGGTATATTTAGCCCTGACGTCCCCCTCTATGGTACCGGAATTTTATAAACGAGTCATGGTTTATGCGCGATGTTTTGCGCGGGCCATCGATCCAGTTCCAAAACTAGCGGTAACACATTTAGTCGTTGTAATAAGAACCAAATAAAAATACGTCAACTCTTGTGGTATTTCCTGAAGAATACGGCTCTGTGTGTGTGTGTGTGTGTGTACGTGTGTGTGTGGGGTCACTTACATACCACTAGCTGTGCATTGGCCTGTGTAGACGTATTACTCGTAACATACTATAAATAATAAAGAAAACTACCCCATGGCCCAGCACCTGTATCAATATGTAATTACATTTACCCAACAACGGAAATTCCCTGTTCTATTTTTACATAAACAGACAGGTACATAACGATAACGTAACCACTACACCTCTTCTCATCTAAAAAATAGCTTTCTTCTATTGTGTGTCCTGTTTGTATAATCTTTTTCTTAGTCTAGAGTATGCTCAATAAACACCACAACACCTTAGACAAACACACGTTGTTTGGCGGTTCTCACTAAACAACAAGCGCGGAGCAGGACAACTGTACTAAGGAGCTCAATAAACATCACAATAAGATAACCTTTTAGCTGTACTCACCCAACAACGGAATGTCCCTGTCCTACTTTTACATAACAAGACAGGCACAAGCCGACAATTTTACCACTTCGCCTCTTTCCAGCTAAAAACAGCTCTCTTCCATTATGTCCCCTTTGTTACTATTGTTTGAAAATAAATATAAAAAATTGCACACGCCTCCCTCTTTGCATCTCACCGTCTTCCAATATGTGACCCTGAATTTGAACATTTGTTGGCTTTACAGGGCGAAATCTTCGCCAAATTAGACCGCATACAGTCAACAAACACAGATACCTGTCCTACTACTTGTACCAGTAACACGTTTGACCACTACATCAACTCCAGTTGTCATCAACCAATATCCCCAGAACCAAGCTGGTGTCCTAACGCCAACCCTTGTCCCCCTACAGCAACCACCGACAACCACCTGGCCGATGTCTCTAATCTACCATCGAAGTTACCAAACACGGAGACCTGTCCTACTACTTGCCCCAGTAACACGTTTGACCACTACATCAACTCTAGTTGTTATCAACCAATATCCCCAGAACCGAGTTGGTTTCCTAACACCAACCCTTGTCCCCCTACATCAACCACCGACAACCACTTGGCCGATGTCTCTAATTTACCACCGAAGAAACAGTGACCTACAAAGCGGCTGAGACTAGCGCTTTAGCTTGACATTTCGTCTTCTTTTAAAAGAATTAAACACATTTATTAACCAAATCTTGGTCTTTGTTATCTATGACTTCTAAATATGGTATGTATAAATATCGTGTGTATACGTATTAATATCTGTTGTAAAATATATATTGTATAAATATTGTATAAAAAGACAACACAACACACTGCCGAATCATACACAATACAACAGCACGCAAAAACCCAAACCCATCAGTTACACCACACCACACAACAATTAAAATACCTACACATAAAATTATTTGATAATTGTTTTGTAGAGTGTGGTGGGGGTAAAAAACAAAAGTCAAAAAAGTTTTTGAAAACTGTTGTTTCAACCGATTTTGGCGTGTGTTGGAAAAATCTTTTTCACAATTCCTACCCAAAAACCAATTCAAGTTCAATCAAATTAATTCTCTCAAACACCAATGACACACTCTACACCCCTCCCAGTGGTCGGGTGTTGGGTACAAAAAACTGAAAAAAATCCTGTCGTCAGAAATGTTTATATAAAATACCAGTACCTAAAAAAATAACTCAAAAATGTCGGGCGGTGACTAACAGGGGGTAATTTAGATGTAGGTGCGCAGGGTAATTGTTTAAAAAATGGTAAATTCAGACGGACAGTGTGCTACAAAGTGGTTGGGGTGGTTCAACAAAAAAAACCACGGGGGGTTACGGGTGTTAAGCCTTTCCAATTCACACCAACTCGAAAAAACAAAAATAAAACAAAATAACAATTAAAAGTTTGCCTAGACGTGGTTTCAAACCTGTTCAAATAAATAAAAGTGACCCAAAGGAAAAAAAAATGGTGCTAAATTTCTTGGGGGGTTTCTGACAAAAAAAAAAAGATTATACAAACAGGACACACAATAGAAGAAAGCTATTTTTTAGATGAGAAGAGGTGTAGTGGTTACGTTATCGTTATGTACCTGTCTGTTTATGTAAAAATAGAACAGGGAATTTCCGTTGTTGGGTAAATGTAATTACATATTGATACAGGTGCTGGGCCATGGGGTAGTTTTCTTTATTATTTATAGTATGTTACGAGTAATACGTCTACACAGGCCAATGCACAGCTAGTGGTATGTAAGTGACCCCACACACACACGTACACACACACACACACACACAGAGCCGTATTCTTCAGGAAATACCACAAGAGTTGACGTATTTTTATTTGGTTCTTATTACAACGACTAAATGTGTTACCGCTAGTTTTGGAACTGGATCGATGGCCCGCGCAAAACATCGCGCATAAACCATGACTCGTTTATAAAATTCCGGTACCATAGAGGGGGACGTCAGGGCTAAATATACCTATCTAGAAAAGCGTAATAAAAAATCTAACATGCAGAATTTTGCGTAATGGTAGACAAAAAATCTTATCTGCAACGGGATTTACCTTTGTAAGACTAACATTTTACCTTTGTAAGACTAACCCTGCTGCTTATTTCTATTCACGTCACAAGTTCAAAACACAATCGATCAATAGTAGAAATTTATAAAAGAAACATTCCTTCGCTCGTGTGCTCGAACCCCCGCAACTTAAGTTTTCACTTTTTTCACACGGGCGACATCTGGTGATAGGTTTTATGTTGTCTCCCAAACGGTTCAAACATGCGGCGACCACTGAAATGTAGTACATTAAATAAATATAACTAAGTATTTGTTCCAGTTATCAAACGGGTGTCTACGTTTTGTCCTGGAATTTTCAAACTTTAGTAAAAGCTTTTCTTCCAAGCAGCAAAGATGGTCCCAAAATGTTCTCCCAGGCCTGCGCAAAGGGTCCAACCTGTAGGTAAATAGATCAACTTTTTTTTTTATCAACCCCCCCAATATGATTTAGGGGGTTCCCCCATAATCAATTGAAACGGTAACAACCGCAAATGAAATATCATTGTCTTACTTAAATTTCTTTTACAAAAACTTTTGGCTAAATTTACATTCCCTAACCTTTTCACCTGACAACTCGTTTTGATAATTTGTCGACCCCTGCCTATGATTATTTTGTTGAATATGCCATCCCCAAAACAAAAAAAATTCTAGCCACCCATTTTTTGCGTCCGCCCCCATTTTAGTTGGATTTTTTTTTCAACCCCAACATCAAAAGCAACCTTCCAAG
>JAMPIV010012727.1:0-82500 GCA_024509875.1 Oreohelix idahoensis
ATTTTTGGTGTTTAAGACCCATATACATCCTGGTAAATCACTGATCGCAGTGGCAGGATTGGTGTCACCGGTATCATATGATTGTATTATATTTACCACGTTCTATATTGACAGTTACGAGAGCGTACAGCTCCAGTTCACATTTTTTAAATAATAAATTTATAGATTAACATTGCCATGTATGTATATTCCCATGTCATAATATATATACGAGCTCGTATATTACATTTTTTTGCGTCCCACGGTCTGATGTTTGACCATTAGTTCTATGCTGTTAGGCTGATGTTCGTCGCAGCTACTACATTTAAGATTGTTAAATACTTAATGAATATTAGTCAATTCTGTTAAATATTGCCAAAGTATTTTTTTTGTTTTGTTTTTATTTGTGTTGTTTGCACAACCCATGAAAATCGTATGCGATTATTTTTTTTATTTTATTTTTTTATATTTTTTTTATTTAAATGTTATCATTAAGTATAGAGGAGTGCAAATGTTAATTATTGTGTCGTGTGAAAAAAAAAGACGGGTCGTGTGAAAAAAAGGCGGGAAAAAAGAAGAAAGAGTATAAATAGAAGAGTTGTGGGCGATAGGCAGAGATTTTAGGATTTATGATTCCAAGGATACCATGATTTAGGCTAGAGGATTTTTACAAATAGCGTTAGGAGAACTTCGTCTTTGAGGATACCAAGACAAGTTTTTTTCTTTAGTAGACAAGTGTGTATATTATTCAGTTGGATTATAGATTGTTCATTTTGGATAAACAACCATCATTTTGTGAAATTTACAGTGTTTGTCTAATGTCATCAATAAACTCTAATAAAATTTTCTACATTTGCTGTTTGTGGAAATTTACAGTAATTTCTTTCGGATATTAGTTGTTGTGCTGAAACTGTTTTGCTTATCACCAAACTCAAAGGGAAGAACATTCCTGGGTTGAAAAAAATAACAAAAGGTCAAGTATCACCATCTCTGGCGGAAGGCCAGTTATCACTTGAACCACCACAACATATGAAGGATTAACTCTGACTAAATAAAATCAATATAACTACTAGTGCCGTATAAACATATACGGCCACAGGTGTACTTCAAAAATAAATATCTCGCGACTTGAAGTATTTTGGGAAGAAATGCGCGTTTATTCAACAGCCGCCAAATTTAGTTGCCCGGCCGCAAAACGCCATGAAAAGATTGCAACTTTGGTGAGTAAAGACGGAACTATCGTTGCCGATAAGGCAGTTAGTGTGGTTAATTTTTGATGAAATGGCGTAAACTTATGTTTCTCGGCCTATCATGTAACTCGGAAATGGGGGGGGGGGGTGTCTTCCACATCCGTATAATTCAGCTGGCTTACGAAATGTGATATTATGAGTGTGATAAAGTACATTGATACAGCGATAAAATTATTCATTATAAGTATAAAAGTCAAAATAATATGAGTAGAAATAGAAATAGTAAAGTTGTAACGCGTCTTCTTTCTTCGCGCCAGTCATCGCATTGAGATAAGAACGTAGTGTGAAACCTTATTGCCGCGCCAGTGGTATTGGACGTTATAACTCCGCCTGTCAAGGGTTAACGGTAAAAATTTTGAAAACGACAAGCTTAGTTGTTCCAAGAAAGATAGTAAGAATAAAACAGGGCAGGCATAAACGAACGCATAAAAGTGAGAGAGAGCGAACACATGCCACAATTTTCAAGCGTTAGATTCTTGGACTAGCTACCCAAGACGACAGTGCGAGACGATATAGTTAGCAGGTGTTCGGTAACGTTGTCGCAAGCTTTGTAGAATTTAAAAATACCCCGCAAAACCCAATATTTTTTCGGACTATAGGCACACTAAGGAAATATATAAACACACAGACAGCGCTTTCGCTGCAAAAGAGTCCATTTTATGACGTAACAGACTAGTAGTTTCAGTTTTGGAAAACGCAAAAGCGGGAAAGAGATGGCGTGTTTATGTAATGTTAGAAATTGAAACTGATATGGAAAATATATGGAATTCGTTATTACTATATTATATGAACCCAAAACTAGTTAGTCTGATGGCTTATCTTCTCCTGATAAATAATATGTTTAAAAATACAAATCCCCCAGTAGATAAGAAAGTTATTGACAAAAGACTGTATTTGTTCGTGCAGACAAACGGACAGACTGGCGGTTTTGCATTCATTTTGCATTCACTAACGATTACAATTTTGAACGCGTTGTTGGAAATGAGACAAGAAAGCATGTATTCTGTTGGAGGAGGGGTAGACAAGGGGAGAGAAATTATGGGATGGCTTAACACTAAATATATTTTAGCAGGGGAAAGTCTAAAAGTGAGTGAGGAAAGAACTTGTTAGGTCAAAAATAAAGTCTGTTTTTAGTTTTTAATGCAAAAATGTGACCGACGTACATTTTAAATTGGGCTGGAATTTTGACTTTATTTTCAAATTCAAACTGAAAAACTTAGTAGTTGGATCTCATTGACCAACGCATTTTATATTAAGGAAAACTTAGATAGGCTATTCGCCATTTGTATAATACAGTCCCTTGAACAGGACGTTTGAAATTCTGTGAAGTGTGACTTGCCTTAGTAACTAAATCTATAAATAAAACCATAACAGGCGTCATAGTCCAGCCAGCAGGACATCTGAAGTCTGCTAATCAACGTACCTGTGTTTATTAATTGAATTTATGGTAAGGCAGAAATTACTCATATATATTTTGTTTAAAAATGTGAGTGAGAGATACTGCCATTCCGACAGTAAGTACATAGGTCCTTAGCTGATTTATGCAGGGCCTAGAGGTAGATTTATGCTATAACACATTGCCAGTTTTGTAAAATGCACATGTTTTGTGAAATAAAAAAGTTTTCTTAGGTGGCCAGATGGACACAGCTCACCTATCCTATTGTATGGAAGAAAAGAAAGATTAATAATATTATTGTAGATGCAGGGCCGCCTTGAGAGGAGAGACATGTGAACAACACTGGTACACTTTGTAATGGATGCGCTGGGTTGGTCAATTAGATATGACCCAGATCTTTATTTCTTATGTATTATAATTTGTAGAAATAACAGTTTAAGTATGATATCAACAAGGAGACATTATTGCATTGTTACAGGGGTTTTATCTGGCACTAGCCCGGTGCCAGATGTCTGTGAAAAGCAGTTGAGGAGTCTTTTCATTTCCAGTAGTGACAGGGGTCTACAGAGTCCACCCTGTTACTTTTGGACCAGTATCAAAGTGATCGTTTTACAGCAAGAATACGGACAGTTCAAGTTGTGCCAGATAAGTATAATATCTGGCACATGACTTTTCATCAGCATCAAAGACTAGTGCACCCTTGTATAACATAATAAAAATATTCCCCAAAGAATTAAACATTGAAAGATGTATTAAAGAACTGGGGATGATTAAAGAATCCCAAACAGCCATCCAGTGTTAGAAACCAGTAATATTAAAAATTTAGTAACACTATTAGTATAGTTTAACAGTATTTGTTTGGACAATTGTCCCTTTAGGTTAAAAATTTGCATTTTATGTATATATCTTGAGTTCTTTTTAATTTTGAAAGTCCTGACCAGAAGAATACTAGGTTCAGGACCAATAAAATTGTATAGAAAATATTTACATATAAAAATTTAACCCAGGTGTTAGTTCATTTGATCATAGACTTTAATATTTGTTTATGTGTGGGTGTGTTAGTGTTAAATTACCATCACACCACACTGGCATAACCCTAGACATTAGACATAGCTATCATACATACTAGTCAAGAATAGGTCTGATTGAGGTCATAAGGTGGTAGCAGAAAGGTTCCCTGATAACTCAACCCAAAATTTGTTATAATCAGGGATCTTCACAGCTGACCTCATTCAGTACAATAGTAATAAAGAACAATAACATTGCATAACATCAAAACCCACCACAATGACACATATAATGAAATATGTTCAGTATTTATCACACTTCCTGCCTGTTGGTATTTATCACACTTCCTGCCTGTTGGTATTTATCCCACTTCCTGCCTGCTGGTATTTATCACACTTCCTGCCTGTTGGTATTTATCCCACTTCCTGTCTGCTGGTATTTATCACACTTCCTGCCTGTTGGTATTTATCACACTTCCTGCCTGTTGGTATTTATCACACTTCCTGCCTGTTGGTATTTATCCCACTTCCTGCCTGTTGGTATTTATCACACTTCCTGCCGGTTGGTATTTATCACACTTCCTGCCTGTTGGGATGATACAAGTATCTGTACTGTACTTGGTGTTTTTTGTCCTTCAACTGAGATTTCGTGCGTTTCAAACCAGGTCATTGAACTGGAAGGAAATCAAGAAAATCGGTTAAAATCAACCTACATTTGGGAAATAAACAAAGTGTGTGCGTGAATATGTCTGTGCGTGTATATGTGTTTGCGTGTCTATATGTGTGCGTGCGCGTATATCACGCGTCATGTTCGATTTATCGCCAACACTGTACAAAAGTTATTTTTGGAACATGGAGTTCCGTCGGTAGGACAAACCTTGGTCCCAGGTTGATCCACAGATGCCGGAGTTCGCTTCACCAAAGTGAACAACTACCGGATAATTGTCGAAAATTAAAGTCGCCTACATCTATCATGCACTAGATTGCTCCTAGATCGATATGACGCACCACAGCATTGATGTAATGGAATGTGTCACGTCCGGTTGAAGAATATTCCATCACATTCTATTGATTATTTTAACGCATGCGGATAATAAGAAATAGAACGATCAGGAAACGGTAAAAGGTGGAAGAGATACAACAACATTTGGAGACGCCGAATTGTTTTGGAGACAAATATTGAGATAGAAGCAAAATTATGTAAACAATCGTACAGACATGGTTACACGAAATGTAATAAAGAATGAAAGTTAAAATACTGGGACGAAACTTAACTGGCTAGAAGAAGACAAACAGTGAAATAGAAACAAAATTATGTGAACAAGTGTACAGACATGATTATACGAAGTGTAAGTAAGAAAGGAAGGAAAACAAAAGGACACTACTGAACTGGTTGGAGGAAGACAGAAACTGAGATAGAAGAAAAATTATACCAAACAAAAAAAATCGGTAAGGTTAGTCCCATAGTACATAATGCCTTAGAGAAGTGAAGTGTTAGAGACTTCACCATAATAGGTCTACATTTATGTGGTGGGTGACCAGTTCGTTCCACTTCTATCCATGCCTTTGCCACCCTTAACTCAAGAGCACAGTCAGGTACCCATTTACAGCTGGTTAGACTGGAGTGTAACGCTACCAGATTTCGATCCCGGAAACGAGTAGCTTTGCCATGAGAGGAATCACTTAGCCAATCACACGCTGTACAAAAAAAGTGCAGATAAATGGTTACACCAATGTTAAAAAAGAAAAAGAAAAGAAACGAAAGTAAAACAATAGAACAAAATTGAACTAGCAAGAGATAAACAGAAATAACAGAATGAAGAAGCTAAAGTGTTCTCAATGCTGGTCCAAACGCTACATATTTCTGTAGGAGACCAGCTGCATTTCTTTATTCCCCTTTCAATCGTTTCCCTTGTCATAAATTCATTTTGTTTCCCCTGACAGGTACTCGTATAACCGTTCATCAGGTTATATTTCACCTTCTTCAACATCATCGACTTGGTCCTGTGTTTGCAGGATGGAACCAAGTGGCACTTGTGAGAAATAAAGAAGTAGAAAACAAGATGGAGCGGCCGCAGTTTACACGTGGCTTCGGTTACTGGTGCACGCGAGAAAACGAAAATTCGCGTGAAATGAAATCAGGTGTCTCCGCACTAATATTTAGCGCGTCATTTTAAATTTGTTACGCATATAATATTAATATTATAAACAGAAATAATGCGGTATGGGACGCGTTATTTTAAAATCTGATATAATTTGCTTACTTGTTTGTAGTATCAGATGGTGTTTTTACTTGTTTGTAGTCTTTAATGGTCTTATTTTGTTTTTAGTGTGAGATGGTGTTGTTTTGTTTGTAGTCTGAGATGGTGTTTTTATTCGCTTTGGTCTGTGTTAATGGTTACTCGATTTGAATGATCGGTTATTCCCGTTGCTCAAGATATCAGGACAGTGTAGCAAATGTAACAAAATTAAAATCGGGACATTTATTTATCAACTAGCAATAACCCGTCCAAATTGACAGGTTTTTAATTATAGTGTGTTGCAGAGGCGTCCCTAAAGTACTTGGCACCGGGGGCGGTCTTACCTTCGACACCCCCTGCCCTAATAAAGAAACACACGCGCAAGTACATTTTTAACAGTAAATACTATACTACTGGACACAAGTTAAGGGCCACCATTCAGTTTAGACAAGGTTTATATAATTGATTGGCAAACTGTAAAGACAAGTGAAAATGTCATTAAAACTGAGCTCAGGGAAATGTGTATACATTTCTGTGTGCACTAGGTTAATTTTTTTTAAATGTCCCAAAACTGGGTCACTTTAACCCGCACGTGAAAATTGCCATTGTTGCTGCAAAAACTCGTGGTTTTTGCAACACGCCCCACTAGTTCAAAAGGTGAAAAAGTGAGTTGAATTTGAATGCACGTGGAAAATGATCATCGGTAAAGAGTGTTCACCGTTGGTATGCAATAAATCAGTATGACAAGTGGTCGAAATGATCACTGCATTAGCCATGCCACCAAGGAGAAGTCTCAGTACTGTAGGCCGTGGTCGAGCCATGGCATGGATTCAGGATGGTCAATCTGTTCGTCATGTTGCAAGACGTTTAGCAGTGTCCCACTCTACCATTCAGAGACTTCTTGAGAGATTTCAAGCTACCGGACATTTGGAAAATCTACCCTGCTCACGAAAATTTACATAAACCTTGTCTAAACTGAATGGCGGCCCTTAACTTTTGTCCAGTAGTATATCTTAATAGTGTCCGATGTCACCCCTATCCTGGCTGTCCTGGCGGACCGCCCCCATCGCACCCCCCCCCTTAGTACGCCTCTGGTGTGTTGTTTCTGTTACATGTCGAACCACCACCAAGTCATTATTATGGATCATTTTGATCAATAATAATAAGTCTGCAATACTTTAAATTAAAATTTTGTCTTGAAGAAACAATCAAAAACTTACATTTTAAGGTTATTTTTAAGAAAACCTCTACACCTCATGGTAGAAGGGGAACGACTAAGTAAGTAAGTGTGACGTACGTCTAAGTATGACAAATGAATTTCCCTGACTCGATGGATGATAACAGAATATCGGCCTCTCATAACTTTAGAACCCCTGATCATCTGTTGTAACTTTTACCGGCATGCAGCATTTCCACGAGAACCTTACACGCTGGATCATTAATATGTAGCCTGTTATCTTATGTGAACGTTTGAGATCGCATGGCCTTTGATGGGAGGTTAAATCCCGCCCTCAACCATTTCTGAGAACGATTTATAGCAATCTTTTCCTTAACGCCGGCCCAAAAGAGGACGGGCCACAGACTCACTCCTGTTTCTAGAGCAATAAACAGCAGATCATTTTCTTACCTGGCTGTCACCCCGCCTGGTGGGAGTTGCCAAAGCTCTCAGAACAGCGGTACCATCAAAGACAGACAGATCTCAGAATTCAATCGCAGCGGCACACGATCTAAAGAATCAGGGGACTTGCAGCTCACAGAGTTAGCTTCTCGGGAAATTTTCGCACTCTTATGCGAGCAGCCTGAGACGGAAGAAAATCGGTAGACCGGGGAAAACGAAGGAATCGCAACGTTTAACACATCGGCGAGGTACCCCGGGTTTTTGCTCAAGTTCAAGAAAGGTGCGAAAATTTAACACGCCCTATTCAAGTTACATTCGAGAAGTATAAATAGAGTACTCCGAAAAACTGCATTTTATCGTTCGCTCTGACAGAATCCTAGTTGCACTAGCATAGTCGGATTCCTGCTGGATTTCATCTACCTTCGTGACTATTGGAGTGTATTCTTTCTGTGCAGACGGTAATTTATACATTAGCTTCGAGTGATCAGTGGTCGAGTTATTTCAATTGATTTCAATGGATTGTGGTGTAAATTTAACCTTATTAAATAAACCCATTTTCAAAGTTCTAGTGCAAACTAATGTTACAGCTAAAAGTATTTCCTAATACAATTGACGCGTAAATTTATTTTGCAGACGTTAAAGAGAATTATAACTTTAATACAGTTTAGTTCTGTATAGATAGATGTGCTTTTAATTGTTTTAACTCACGGTAGGTTTTCCTGATTTGTTAATTGACGACGCTAATAAGTAAATAGGCTAACTGTAATTTATCGCGTCAGATTATAATATGATTTGTAATGCATTTCTTGTTTTGATTATCTTTCATTCAGAACGATCATTCAACCTGCATCCCAGCAATTATTAATTATATACAGAGTTCTGCCAAACTCAATTCGATAACTCCAGTAACATATGAACTTTTTAAAGCTAAACTTGTGGCGACCTGTAATGGGCCCCCGCTCCTCTGAACGTAACTGAGAAAAAAGCCATTCAAGAAACACTTTAAAAATACTAGTTCATATAGAGTCCTTAAAGAAAACTGGAAGCAGAACATATTTTATTCACTGCCCCTATTTGTGAAGAAAAAGCATCGATCTACCTGAACACTGTCTGTCACGTATATTCAGTGGATTTTACCCTCCCTTCCCCCCCCCCCCCCGAAGAAGAACTTACCTCAGTGTTTTTCTTAACTTGTGACATTACGGAAAAAGGAAGTTATCTCCACCAGCTGTGCCAATTTTAGGAACCACACCATACCTCACGCCTAGCCAAGTGCCTGTGACATTCTTTAGGAACTTTATCTAATAAATAAACAGTACCGTTAAACTTCAACGTCCAGCGATTTCGGGACACTTTGTTAACTTCAACAACTCGCAAATCTGGGGCTGTACACGGAAGAAAATACTTTTACCTAAGCCAAGGTTTAGTGCTGTTTTTTGATGTATTTCCTATGAAGTGCCAGAATTCACCTTTCGGTAAGTCTGCGTGTGTGTTTGTGGGGATGGCCAGCCCTAGTGTGTTTTTTTTTGAATGAAAGGAGATTTATCTTTTCTTTACCCTTTTAATTAGTTCGACCTTGTACTAAGGTGCATTATATTCCTTGTACGGGATCTCTCCTAGCGGGATCGGGTAACTGTGTTTCTTCCCCCTCCCGTAAAATTTGTTGATTTAAAGGGAGACAATTGAGAACCCTAGCTTTTCCTCTACACCCCCCCCCCTTTTTCTGTAACCCCTTGCCTCAGAGTAATAAATTTACCAGTGGGTTAAATTGCCTATCTCTGATCACCCCCCCCCCCCCCTTCTTGTCTTTGGACCCGGGTCCTTGTCTGTTAGTAAATATAAACGGGAAACGGTGGATGGGATATTTCTCCTCAAAACCCCTCTTCCCTAGTTATATTTGTATTCTGTAACCTTTGATTTTTGACTGTAAATGTACAATTATGTGTGAGTCCTTTATGATAATAAAGGTATTAATCATTATTGTGTTTGTTTGTCGGTTGGCCTAAAACTCCAAACATTTCCATCTGTGTAGGCTGTATTCATGTACGTTGAGCAACAGAATCACCAAATCGGTGAGTGCGCCTGAGCGACTGGAACTGACAAACAATTGTTTGTGCAGAAGAGAGATAGGAGTAGTCTGTGAGAAAACAGATATTGTCGTAATAAGAGACTGTCCTTGCTCCTTCCCAGCGCTTGTGAATCTACTACCTCATTCTCCCAAATCCTTATTCTCACAGAGCCTTCAATATCACTTTACACTCTAAAGGGACCAATATTCATCAGCACCCTCTCAGATAAAAATTACGACAATATATGGTTAGCTCGTTCGAGATTCTGAACTTAGTTAAAATAGAGTGTGGTTGATTGTCTTTGTGAAGTAGGGTATAATCTTTAAAAGTATTACTTCCCCTAGACCAAGCCGTTCAGTATTTTGGGCCAACCACACAATAATTAAGACAGGTTTGTTTTTCCACAGGAACAGGCAGTTAGTGATAATAAAAGATTGTCACATTTGTATTCTCTGGCAGAGGGAATTGAAAATTTTGGTTATATAATTGCTGGGACTGCGTGATTGTTTTACAATCACTAAAGGTTATGAAGCGTTTGAGTTGAGCTAAGCTAAAGACGGATTGTTCTGATTTTTTAAAATTAAGTTAACTACGTCTCATCTCAAAAATTGTCTTCAGGGACGGAGTTTGTTGTTAGAGAATTAACATTTTCTGGGAAATTTTTTTTGTTTTCCTTTTAAATTGTTTAATATAAATTTTTCTCTACTGTTAGTAAGAGTAGATTGTTTTCTAGTGTAATTTACCATTTAATTGGCATAGTTGCTTGCGTTACGAGTCTTAAGTGACAATAATAGCGGCGATAAGTTAACACACGAGGCCATTCAGTAAATTTTTTTTACTTTGTTTTTCTCGTAGCGACTTTGAGTTTTTCCCCTTCTTGTTCCATCTTACTATTCTCTAGTCTTAGAAGCATCCAGTTCTTTGACAATGGCTGAGAGAATTAGGATTATATCCATTTTGAGACAGGAAGCGAAAGACTCAGGATTAGACACAGAAGCCGCGAATCTGTTTATCACCCAGGAACTGCAAATATATGACGCGGAGCAACAAAGTGCAGAAGCAGAGAGGAAGGAAGAGAAACAAAGGGCAGAAGCTGAGAGGAAGGAAGAAAAAGAGAGAGAAGAGAGGGCAGAAGCTAGGAAGAAGGAAGCGGACGATCGTCAATTGGAACAGAAGAAAATTGAGGCAGAAATGGAAGCCCGCAGAGAGAGAGAAAGAGAGAGGGAAAGACAACATGAATTAGCGCTCAAGGCTTTAGAGAGTCGGAGTGCCTCTACTTCAAATAATGGAGAGCCGTCTTCGCCCCAGTCTCAAACAATGGATCTCTCCAGCACTCAGTCTGCCCAATTAACTGCGATGTCTTTTGCTTTAGAGTCTTTTCCTAGCCCTAACGAAAAAGTTGATAGCTACCTAGAAAAATTCGAAAGGCTCGCAAATCTGTATGGGTTAGAGAGTTCCCGCTGGGCACTGAAACTCTCAACGTCACTAAAAGCGAATGCTTATGACGTATACACAAAGCTGGGACCGAACCAACATGATTACGACATGCTTAAGAAGGCCTTGCTAGAGCGGTTCGAAATGACCGCCCGAAAATTTCTGCAAATGTTCAGAAACAGCCGAAAAGAGAGCACGGAAACATTCCCACAATTCTGTTCACGTCTCACGGGCTATTTGACAAAGTGCATTGAATTATCTGACCTACCTCTTACATATGAGGGACTACTTGAACTTGTTCTTGTGGAACAGATAAAGGCAACTCTGTCAAACGAAACCCGTAGATTTTTGGCTGAACAGGGCGCAGTCAGGCTTGAGGACATACTCAATAAGGCCGAACGCTATACCAATGCAATGGCCGAACTTCCCAGCACTAAACGTAAACCCACAGATGAGCCATCTCGTAAACAAAATCTAGAGCAGTCATCCTATTCCTCTAATTCCTCTCAGAATTATAATCAACGAGAAAATAATACCCAGAGACCTCCCCAGGAAAAATCGAAATTCTACAAAACCCGATACCCCCCCAACAACAATTCTGATCAACCCACCAAGCCTACGTGGCAGCGCGGCCACCAAGGTCAAGGAAAAGGAAAGACCCCTACACCAGGAACGTCTGATCAGGGCAAACAAACCTGTCCAAACCGCGTTGGATGTTTGCATACAGCCTCGAAAGGTAGAGTCAATGTCAGTGATTCTCAACCTGAGGGGGACCGACCCTCAACTCGAGGAACTGTAATTTTGAATGGTACCTCAACTACTTGTCTCTTTGACACTGGACTAAGCTTTAGTTGTATTGTTGCTAGACACCTAGTCAAACCAGGTCAGGAGACAGAGGAAACCGTCAAACTTAGTGGAGTGTTTAAGAGTGATGCGCCCAGGACGCTGCCTATCGCACTGGTAGAAATACACTCTGACTTTGTCAGAGGAGTTATAAAAGCGGCCATTATGGATGATCCTATCTACCCAGTTATCCTGGGATGTAGATATGTGTTTATTGGGAGACCAAAGGAGCCGATTGTGGCAGCGGTAACCACAAGAGGGCAAGCCAAGAAGGAGAGGGAGCCTGCGCCAAATTTGTTGCCGAACGAACTGAAGGAGGCGCAACAAAAGGACCCTACTCTGGAGCTCTGCTTTTAAAAACTGCCCATGGCTAAGGACCCCAGACACAACGGAGACATCTTTTCTAAGGATGGCGTATTGTATCGTAGAACGGGCAACCCGGACACGGGGAATAACCAGCTCCTAGTACCGACGCAGTACCGAAGCCAGATCTTAGAGATGGGGCACTCTCTTCCCTTTAGCGGACATATGGGGCAAAACGCCACTATTCAGCGAATAAAAACCCACTATTGGTGGCCAGGAATGAACTCTGACATTATCAGGTATGTGAAATCCTGCGCCCAGTGCCAACGGGTAGCACCCAAGCACTTGACACCCCCAGTACCCATGGGGCAAATGCCAATAGTAGGGACTCCATTTGAACGGGTTGCTGTCGACATCATTGGACCCCTGGAAAGGACCAAAAGAAAGCACAGGTTCATCCTGACTTTAGTCGACACTTGCACAATGTGGGCCGAAGCTGTACCGCTAACATGCATAGATTCCAAGCATGTTGCAGAAGCCCTCGTGCAAATCTTTACACGGTTGGGATTCCCTCAACAAGTTTTGACGGACAATGGATCCCAATTCCGTAGCCTGTTAATGGAGGAGATCTTTAAGATCTTGAGGGCCAAACATATCCACACAAGTCCCTACCATCCGGCCGGAAATGGGCTCGTGGAACGTTTTAATGGCAGCCTCACCACCATGTTACGTAAGCTGGGTCAGGAGAAACCGGAAGACTGGGACCTATATATATCGGCTGCCTTATTCGCCTTCCGAGAGGTTCCCCAAGCGTCTACGGGATTCCCGCCTGCTACACTTTTATTTGGCAGACCTATAAAGGGGCCATTAGAAGCCTTACTTCGGTCCCTGACAGACCAAAAGGCTGACGAGACAGTCGTCTCTGCAAGCAAGTATGTATCTGAGCTCAAGGAAAGGCTAAAGCTAGGATGGGATCTAGCTACAACCAACCTTACGAAAGCCCGCGCTAAACACGCTAAAAGATACAACAAAGCTGCAAAAGAGAGAGAGCTCCAACCAGGGGAGAAAGTTTTGTTGCTACTCCCAACCGGAAGCAATAAACTTTGCATCGGATGGCAGAGGCCGTTTACCGTCCTTAAAAAGATCTCACGTACCAATTACAAGATCTCCATCAAAGGAAAGGAGAAGGTCTTCCACATAAATCTGCTAAAGAAATATTTGGAAAGACCGGTGCCATCCTCCGAGCATCTCCTGGCTGTCGCCATAGCAACGGAAGACGAGGAAGATGATGATGGTTGCATGGAGTATCCACTGCAACCCACAGAATCCTTTAAAGATGTCAAGTTCGGTGACAATCTCTCACCAGAACAACAAACAGAAACCAGGGCTCTACTAAAACAGTACAGTGCAGTCTTAACGGATGTACCTGGTCGAACAAATCTCATTGAATTTCATATGAAATTAACAAACGAGACCCCTGTTCAAACCAGAGTTTACCCCATCCCGTACGCTAAAGCGGATGCACTTCGCGGAGAAATAGACAAGCTGCGTCAGGCAGGAATTATCAGTGAGTCTACATCTCCTTACAGCTCGAGTGTAGTGCTGTTGCAGAAGCCCAATAAGGAAGTTCGGCTGTGCATTGATTACAGGTTGCTAAACGCTGTAACGGAATTCCAGCCCGAACCTCTCCAAACTGTTTCTGAGTTGTTCACCAAGCTCAGCAAAGCAAAGATCTTCTCCAAGATTGACCTCAGTAAAGGTTATTATCAAATACCAGTCAAGGAGGAAATTAAACCTTTGTTAACTTTCAGCACTAGCGAAGGACATTACACATTTAATGTGATGCCGTTCGGTTTGCATAACGCACCAGGAGTGTTCACCAGGATGATGAGGAAGCTTCTAGAGCCTTTGCAAAGTCCCCATATCCATAATTTCATGGATGACATATTAATTGCATCGGAAACCTATGAAGAACATATTGCTACGGTTGCTATGCTCCTCAGGAGACTACAGGAAACGGGTCTCACAGCCAGACCTAGCAAATGTCTCATCGGGTTTGAACAGTTAGACTTCCTGGGGCATACTATTTCTCACGGATGCAGTTGGCATATTAAGAAGAACGTGGAGAAAATTGTGGCAGCAAAAAGACCCCGAACGAAGAAAGACGTACGTTCCTTCATATCGCTATGTGCATACTATCAGAAGTACATCCAGAACTTCAACGGACTGACGGCACCTCTGACTGACCTCACAAAGAAAGGTTGTCCTGATAAGGTCATATGGGATCAAAAGTGCGAACACGCGTATAGCACTTTGAAAGGACAGTTGTCGGCATACCCCATCCTAAGGTTACCTGACCTTAAGAAACCTTTCATACTGAGAGTTGATGCGTCAGGTCAGGGCATCGGGTCAACATTGCTGCAAGCCGATGACAGTGACCTGAACATGCTATTTCCAGTTGCCTATGGCAGTCGGAAACTGAATAAAGCGGAACGCAACTACAGTGTCGTTGAAAGAGAATGTCTCGCTCTTATTCATAGCATCAGACGCCATCATGAGTTTCTGTATGGTACTTCTTTCACGGTGCAAACAGACCATGCTCCACTAGCTTTCCTGGGGGCCAAGAAGGAATTCAACGCAAGGACAATGCGTTGGGCCTTGCTATTGAGTGTTTATTCCTTCAAAGTGGAATATATTCCAGGAAAACAGAATGTCGGAGCTGACTTCTTGAGTAGAAACTGGACCACGGAGGAAGAGGAGAAAATCGACGATGCCAATCATCCAAAAGCTACCGATCAGGGCAGCTTCATTGTCATAAATGAAACATGAAAACGAGTTTCCATGTCTCAAAAGTGGGGACGATTGTGACGTACGTCTAAGTATGACAAATGAATTTCCCTGACTCGATGGATGATAACAGAATATCGGCCTCTCATAACTTTAGAACCCCTGATCATCTGTTGTAACTTTTACCGGCATGCAGCATTTCCACGAGAACCTTACACGCTGGATCATTAATATGTAGCCTGCTATCTTATGTGAACGTTTGAGATCGCATGGCCTTTGATGGGAGGTTAAATCCCGCCCTCAACCATTTCTGAGAACGATTTATAGCAATCTTTTCCTTAACGCCGGCCCAAAAGAGGACGGGCCACAGACTCACTCCTGTTTCTAGAGCAATAAACAGCAGATCATTTTCTTACCTGGCTGTCACCCCGCCTGGTGGGAGTTGCCAAAGCTCTCAGAACAGCGGTACCATCAAAGACAGACAGATCTCAGAATTCAATCGCAGCGGCACACGATCTAAAGAATCAGGGGACTTGCAGCTCACAGAGTTAGCTTCTCGGGAAATTTTCGCACTCTTATGCGAGCAGCCTGAGACGGAAGAAAATCGGTAGACCGGGGAAAACGAAGGAATCGCAGCGGTTAACACATCGGCGAGGTACCCCGGGTTTTTGCTCAAGTTCAAGAAAGGTGCGAAAATTTAACACGCCCTATTCAAGTTACATTCGAGAAGTATAAATAGAGTACTCCGAAAAACTGCATTTTATCGTTCGCTCTGACAGAATCCTAGTTGCACTAGCATAGTCGGATTCCTGCTGGATTTCATCTACCTTCGTGACTATTGGAGTGTATTCTTTCTGTGCAGACGGTAATTTATACATTAGCTTCGAGTGATCAGTGGTCGAGTTATTTCAATTGATTTCAATGGATTGTGGTGTAAATTTAACCTTATTAAATAAACCCATTTTCAAAGTTCTAGTGCAAACTAATGTTACAGCTAAAAGTATTTCCTAATACAATTGACGCGTAAATGTATTTTGCAGACGTTAAAGAGAATTATAACTTTAATACAGTTTAGTTCTGTATGGATAGATGTGCTTTTAATTGTTTTAACTCACGGGAAGTTTTCCTGATTTGTTAATTGACGACGCTAATAAGTAAATAGGCTAACTGTAATTTATCGCGTCAGATTATAATATGATTTGTAATGCATTTCTTGTTTTGATTATCTTTCATTCAGAACGATCATTCAACTTGCATCCCAGCAATTATTAATTATATACAGAGTTCTGCCAAAGTCAATTCGATAACTCCAGTAACATATGAACTTTTTAAAGCTAAACTTGTGGCGACCTGTAATGGGCCCCGCTCCTCTGAACGTAACTGAGAAAAAAAGCCATTCAAGAAACACTTTAAAAATACTAGTTCATATAGAGTCCTTAAAGAAAACTGGAAGCAGAACATATTTTATTCACTGCCCCTATTTGTGAAGAAAAAGCATCGATCTACCTGAACACTGTCTGTCACGTATATTCAGTGGATTTTACCCTCCCTTCCCCCCCCCCCCCCCCCCCCCCCCCCCCCCCCCCCCACCACCCGAAGAAGAACTTACCTCAGTGTTTTTTCTTAACTTGTGACATTACGGAAAAAGGAAGTTATCTCCACCAGCTGTGCCAATTTTAGGAACCACACCATACCTCACGCCTAGCCAAGTGCCTGTGACATTCTTTAGGAACTTTATCTAATAAATAAACAGTACCGTTAAACTTCAACGTCCAGCGATTTCGGGACACTTTGTTAACTTCAACAACTCGCAAATCTGGGGCTGTACACGGAAGAAAATACTTTTACCTAAGCCAAGGTTTAGGGCTGTTTTTTGATGTATTTCCTATGAAGTGCCAGAATTCACCTTTCGGTAAGTCTGCGTGTGTGTTTGTGGGGATGGCCAGCCCTAGTGTGTTTTTTTTAATGAAAGGAGATTTATCTTTTCTTCACCCTTTTAATTAGTTCGACCTTGTACTAAGGTTCATTATATTCCTTGTACGGGATCTCTCCTAGCGGGATCGGGTAACTGTGTTCCTTGCCCCTCCCGTAAAATTTGTTGATTTAAAGGGAGACAATTGAGAACCCTAGCTTTTCCTCTACACCCCCCCCCTTTTTCTGTAACCCCTTGCCTCAGAGTAATAAATTTACCAGTGGGTTAAATTGCCTATCTCTGATCACTCCCCCCCTTTTCTTGTCTTTGGGACCGGGTCTTGTCTGTTAGTAAATATAAACGGGAAACGGTGGATGGGATATTTCTCCTCAAAAACCCCTCTTCCCTAGTTATATTTGTATTCTGTAACCTTTGATTTTTGACTGTAAATGTACAATTATGTGTGAGTCCTTTATGATAATAAAGGTATTAATCATTAATTGTGTTGGTTGTCGGTTGGCCTAAAACTCCAAACATTTCCATCTGTGTAGGCTGTATTCATGTACGTTGAGCGACAGAATCACCAAATCGGTGAGTGCGCCTGAGCGACTGGAACTGACAAACAATTGTTTGTGCAGAAGAGAGATAGGAGTAGTCTGTGAGAAAACAGATATTGTCGTAATAAGAGACTGTCCTTGCTCCTTCCCAGCGCTTGTGAATCTACTACCTCATTCTCCCAAATCCTTATTCTCACAGAGCCTTCAATATCACTTTACACTCTAAAGGGACCAATATTCATCAGCACCCTCTCAGATAAAAATTACGACAGTAAGTAAATTCGTTTCTCGAATGAAACTGGACAGAAGAGTATCTTGATTGTCTGTTGATTTAATCTGCATCTCCGCACCTTTCTATATCCAGTTAATGTACTGTTTATCAATTGTGTTGTTGGCTTCTTTCCATAATCAAACTGTTCATGCACACCGTCCGACCTGTGGTTGAAAGTTAATGTACTCTCTCGAAAATAGAAATGTTCGCAAATGACGGTGTGCGTGATGTGACCGACCGACCGACAGACGTACTTTCGACGGGAATTATGATATTGGATAAATTTATTTCAGTGCTATTTGTCGGCTTCAAGATAAATTTACACATTGCACGGTAAATGATAGCTGCACCTATAGAAACATATATACAAGATGTGCACTCACACGCGCATCACGGTGGCAATATAAACAAAGTTGGAGGACTAAACAATATCTAACTGAGAATATAAAAGGTAAGCGGAACTGTCATTGGTTTGAGAAGTATCCCAACTAACATAATTACTGTAGCGAAAGGTTTTTCTGGTGTGATGATAGTGATAGAGAAGAAGTAGAATCTCTCTCCAGAAAGTATGAAGTCCCAGTGCCAGAGAAGTACACTCGTTTCACAATTGAGTTACGGCGGTGAATACTCTGAGCTGGACAATAGATTTAGGCTTCAGACGTATACTGTGCAACTTTCGCTATAGTAACCCTATGTGATAATATAATTAAATTAGAAAAAGTAACTCAAAATTTAACAGTTAAAAATTTATCAAGTCAAATGAGTACAATTTCATAATTTATTATGTACATCTATATATTCTTGTAATGAGAAATGGGTGTCGGAAGATGGTAAAATGTATGATTATTTATAGTGACAAATTAAAATAAACAATAGAAAAAAATCTTGGATGAATCTTCCAATGAAATTAGAACATTCTGTCACAGTATATTTTTGATATGTATATCTTGCTATCTAGTCTCTAGCTGTTATCATCATCGACAGTTGTTTTAGAAACTGCTCACAGGATTTGTTGGATTGAACACAGAAAAACTTATCTTGTGTTTGTTCGAGGTTCCTGAGACACACTGATGATCAGGAAGACTTTCCTTCAGCCCGCCCTATAACTACGGGGTACTAAGGTGTTGAAGATTGACCACTAGGCTTCAGTTAGCAGGATCAAAGGTCCTCAAGTCTTTAGTTTAAACTCGAACATGAGCTTGATCAGGAATGATCATAAAACTCGATCATAAAACCTGGAACAAAAGGTAATAGGTGGCCATGGTGTTCCAACAATCTCACCACCCACTGCTGTTCATGAGGCGACCACGTCTTCAGTGTTTGTATATAAATGAATGATTCATGGTAGTATGTTACACAGATAGCATGATAAGATACTGTCCACTGTGCAGAATTAACAAAATACGTGAATAAATCACATGTTATGATACATGGGTACGATATAACCTTTGCCTTCCACTTATGGATGCCAAGTCACTTATGTACTTGCTGGTATGTTGTAAGCTTCCAGGCAAGAACTAGCCATGATATATTTGGCTAACTTATTAATGGTTATGCTTCCTGACAATGCCGGTGGAGGTTATCTCTGGTTAGCGTCATTCCCTTTTTATTATGTCTGATACAATCAAATCGTAAATAAAATCTGAAATACAATGATATTAGTCATACATATATCTTTAATAAACTTACATACCCTCTTAGGATTAATAAGTTCACGGTGAGGCTGTATTGTTGAAGTCTATCTGCCCTGCATGCAGCGTGAAAAAAGAACTTTTCTTGCAGATACCGTCTTCCAGTTTCTCACTCTGGCTTCTAGATTTGGTGTGTATGATTTTCAACGCGCTGCTCTGTCATTATATTTGGGCGTCTCTCCCGTACGAGAAAGCACCGTCTGAAGTCCGATAAGAATTTCGTTTTATCTCCTGGTTTGAGGCGATCTGTGCTTTTTCGTACTTGTTTTCTCTTCTTTTCACAACACACTTATATCCTTCCTTCCTTCCTAGGTATCCTTTCATTTTCCCCATATGAAGCTTTCATTCTATCCAAGTTTTATTGAAATCCGTTTAGGCATGTACGTATAATAAATTTTTAAAGATTATTAGCTAACTTTTAGCAGATGTGATGACGATGAAAAATGTTAATTATTTTTAAAACTATTTATATTTGAATAATATCCTTTTGGATATCCTTCATAGTCTATCTCCTTTGGTGAATTATTATAGTTTTAATAACTTCCAACCAGGCTTGCTCTTGTAGCTTTAAATTTTCTTTCCTGTTAATGCAAACTTTTAAAGTCGGCCATTCCTATATTCGCTATTTCCTCGTTCTTCAATACCGTTCCGGCTAAACGTAATTCACATTTTTCCGCATTCTTCAAACTTCAAAGCAAGATCCGTCGCGTGTTATCCCTGCACTGTGTGTGAATGTGTGTGTGTGTGTGTGTGTGTGTGTGTGTGTGTGTGTGTGTGTGTGTGTGTGTCGCGTTACACATCCTTTCACAAACAAAGCAAGAGGTACCAAATCTCGCTACAATTACCGATGTATGTTACGTCCGTCGGTCTCACTCAAAATAGTAACTCGCGCCAGAATAAAAAGTGCGCAATGCACGGTGTGCAACTTGCGCGGCGTGGGTGTTATATAAAACAAATACTTTTTTTGTATTCGAACGGTTTGACACATAATGATCAAGGTGATAAGATGGCTGCCCAATATAATCTCCCGAAAATAGTTACAATCAACAAAGAAAAGCGTTCAAATGACGGTGTTCATGAACAGTTTGATTACACTGTCTAATGGGAAGAAACCAGAAACACTCTAAGAATGTAATGTACTTCTATGTTGAGATATTTCTTAGAGGTTCAACCTCAGATGCGTTCCTCTCATGGCATAAGAATGTACTTCTATCTGCTCATCTGGGAACGGAAACAGCCCACTATAATTAAAAACCCGTCAAGTTTGACGGGTTATTGCTAGTATAGCAATAAAACTGAAATCAAATTTTAACATATTAAAATCTTAAGCTTAAATGTTAAGGCAGACATAGTGTGTAGCTCTGAAACAAGGCAAACTATAAAAAACAACCAAGAAGTTATAGACATTCACAAATGAGAATTTGCACAGAACAGATAAGTTTACATTAATATGGCAACTGTGTCATGCAGAACTGATGTAAAACAACCCGAAACACCAATGGAGCATAAGATGAGGAAGCAGCATGACTTTATTTGCCCACATATTGAGAAAAACCAGCTGACATTATTTCGAGGCAGTTCTTGTCATGGAACTCTCGCGGTAAGAGAAAACATGAGATCTCTTAAAAACACGGAGAAAAGAACTGGAGAGAAATTTAAAAAGAGATGAAAAGAATATGGAAAGACCTGGAATGGATGACGGGAAGGCTGTTGTTGAAGGCTGACGGGAACCCGATAAAGGTCTATGCTCCACGAGAGAAAAGATAATCTTCTGCCCTGCAGGCAGGCCGGGAGCAGTCAAGGCCTAGTCAAGGTCTTCCGCACGGCATTTTTTGGGGACCGGGTTTGCCTTCCCTCTTCGATCCTTACTCTCTCGGCCAGACTGCAGTGATGCAGCCTCTTTCCAGGACTACCACTTGGAGGTGGAGTAGAGTCTTGGTCAGCTCTTGTTTGCTGACCCTGACGCAAGCAGTCAAGCTATGAGTCGCTGACTGCATTCATCTCTTTTGCTGCGTCTTCGGTCCCAGAGCAATACAATAAGGACTGAATCGTCATTTGAATTGAAGATTCTTATTTTTGTGTAGGACTTTATTTCTGTTGATCTCCGTGTGTTTCCCAAAACAATGAAAGCTCCTATTGAGGATGTCATATGCGTAAGGAAAAAGTGTAGCGACGTTCGCACATGAATGCCTGAACGCATACTTCCTGCAAAGGTACAATCCGAAGATGTGGCGCCATAAGAGACGTCACCGCTGAGAAAACAACGGAAGGGTGCTCATCGCGTGGGGTCCCGCCAGACTTATCAGAGCGCCATACCGCTACGAGGAGAGAAAACGCATATAGCCGTTAAGGTGCGAGTCTGTGACAAGCGTGTTGGACAGCCAGCAGCTTGAGATGGGTATCTGCTTTCGTCAAATGCTTTAACTTGACTCTGTGAGTGTTAACATTAGAAAAAAAGAAGAGAGGATACGATAGAGAGTAAAGAGAGGCGGTACAGAAAGTGCATTCGCTTTTTTTATTTTTGACTCAGTCCTGATATGTTCTGTCAAAATAGGAAGCGCACTTTGAGCATGTGCAAGGGTAATTAGGATAAACATGGGGAAGTTTCTTAAGATGTTTTCCTTATCAATTTTTTTTAACATCTTAAAGCTTAAAGCACGTGTCGAACTTTAAAACTTGTGATATCTCACCTCGTCTCTTCTTTTTGAAGAGCTATACGTCTGGCGAGTGCAATAAAGTCCCTCCGTAGCTATCTGTCTCTAATGCTGTTGTCGACTTTTTTTCATGCCATGATGCTACACTCGCCCGTGTATTACCGGCGCCCGTGTATTACCAGCACCCGTGTATTACCGGCTCCAGTGTATTACCGGCGCCTGAAAGGGGAACAAAGAATAGTAGCACTATAACCAGCCAAGCATGTCGTAAAGTCAACCAGGGAGGGTCATTTCAGCGAGGTGCTAGTTACAAGAGATTTGCGAGAATTGCAGCTAAAATACTTTGGCCACATAAAAAGGCATAACACCTTGCAGAAGACCATCACAGAAGGGAGAGTTGAAGGCAAACGTGCAAGGGGAAGACAACGCTATAAGTGGGAAGATAACATCAAGAGATGGACAGGAAAGAGTCTATCAGAGTGCACCACCAAGACAAGAGACAGAAGATGTTGGAGATCCATTACAGCCAACCTTCGTTGTGGAGATGGCAACTGATGATGATGAGTGAAAGTCATTTCACAGTATTTTTAACAGTTTTCGCCATTGCCTCGAAGATCTGACTTTCAGATCCTCGAGTGTGGTATACGGCATGAAGGACAATAATAGAGATGTGAATGACCAATATGAAACAGGTACTGACATCTAAATTTATAAGTCAAAAATTTAAACTGAGAGTTATTAAGTTTTATATAAACTCTTCGTTACTATATGGGGCAGAACCATTGACAATGAACAAGCAGTTGTAAGAAAGAGTTTAGGCCCTTGAGATGTGAGTAAGTAAAAGAATTGGGCACATCTTATGGAGAGAAGAAAACAAATACAGAGCTCATAGAACAGCTAGGAATAAATCGAGAATTAATGAAGGAGATCAAAATTAGGCAGCTGAAATATTTTGGTCATATAAAAGACATAAGACCTTGCTGTAGACCATACTGGAATGAAGAGTGGAAGACAAACCTTCAAGAGGAAGACAGCACTAGAAATGGGAAGATAACATCCCGAGATGGACAGGTGTCGTAAATTTTATCAGATAGGTAATAGATGTTTATAGTCCTGTCTGAGCAGAGGTGATAGTGATGACAATGTGAAAGTAAGGGGTAGGAAATAGTTTTATCACGAGGTGATCGTGTAAGAGAAAGGACAGTCTCTGGATAGAATAATTTATCTAATCCAGCCTATCTGGACGACTAAATTTAAATCAGACACACTTTCTCTCCTTGTACGAAAATACAAGTTACACTGCACTCACATGCACACAATTCTGTGACAAATACGCACGAACGTGAAAACAAACTATGAATAACATATAATGGATAGGGGTTGACCGACACGATAACTAAAGGTTTAATAAAGTTTATTATCAATAGAAGATCACAACAATAAGCATATACATCACTAGATCATGGTTTACAGACAAAATTGCAATAGAAGAAATTAATCAAATAGGTTCTCCCCCTCTGGTAACGGAAAAGAAAAGACGATCCCAACAGAGGTTAATTAACCCAAAAGATCAAAAGTTAACAATAAGTTATGAAATAGTCAGTATAGGAAAAGAATAGGTTCCTAAAGTAATCTATTCCGTGACTACTCAGATTAGTGAGATAAAAAAGAAAGAAGAAACACATAAGTATATGATGTTCACAAAAGACATAAGTTTCTTTCTCCGTTCATTCAATTCACACCCATTCAGTGGCCACTTTCAGACTTTTGCTTACCCCAGTAGTTGTCGCAGGCATTCCAAGGAAATACACTAATAAGTAATAAGACTATTTAGTGTCAAATTAAAGTTTTGCCAAATCCAGCCCCAGACTCGCCGTAGTTGCTGACTGCAAATTTCACGGGAGTCGCTAGAGTCGGTGATTTAATTTGTCCTGGATACAATAAGTTATCTATGCCTTCAGTTGGTTTGAGTAAGGTTCATGCGTGGTGATCGCCGACGTAGGATGAATAGAACATACATTTATATATATAGTTCCTATGTGGTTTAGCCTCAAGTAGCTGAGACGCTAGGTTAAGTTACACAAATGTTGCTGACAATATATTTTGCCACAGCTGGCTGATGAGATTGATATAAGTAAATCTGGTAATAGTTCTGGTCCAGTTAATATTATAATTTAATGGTTCTATTCTGGTTTCTCTCATGAAAATGAGGAAAATTGGACCACACAGGTCACAGCAAGAAGCTCATCAATATTAAATATCCCTGGATGCTTATAATATTATGATTTCGTATGATCATAAGTTCATATGGCCATTAAAAAACCACTAGTACTCAGGTTGATCTGCCTAGATTTTAGGAAAGAAAATATAAACATTTAACCAAATTATCAATATCATATCTATTACGTGTTAAAATAGGACCTCTTCGCCACTCCGTTATAAATTAGATTTAAAACACACGTGTCTAGCTTATCCTATCGTTTTTAACGCGTGATATGAACACTAGTCAATTTCAAAAAATTACATAAAATGGATAGAAGTAAATAATATATATGGTCAGTAGACAGTTATTTAATGTATGTACTAGTCAATTTAAAACATCTCTTACTGGGAAATAGCGAGTAATTATATTTACTTTACGGCTGAAAAGGATTAAGCTAGTTATTTAATTAGCACAGAAAATCTCAGTGAAATATAATGAAAACTTTAAACACACTAAATCACTTAAAGGTGTCGTAGATTTTTTGATAGGTATTTAAGATCAATTATGGTCCCGTCTGAATAGAACTAGAACAGGTGATAGCTCAGTGGGAGATAAGGTAAAGAAATAGATTTTTCATGAGTGAAATGGTGAAAGGTAAAGTCTGTCCCTGGATTTGAGAGATAATCTATCCAGCCTATCGATTACGACTGAGATTCTTAGATCAAACAGTTTTCCTAAATATATATATATATATATATATATATATATATATATATATATATATATATATATATATATATATATATATATATATATATATATATTTCAACCACTCACCTCTACACACACAGATAAGTGACGATAATTAGACGCACAAACGTGAAAAAAATCTATATTAATGGATGTAGGGATATGTTTGGACGAGCTGACCGACACATGTAAATAAAGTTTATGTAAATTTTATTTATCATAAAGAAACTTCACAACAGCAATATTTTGAATATCAATCAAATACAAATAAACAATAGTTAATGAATTAATTATAGAGTTAGACTCATAGGTGTAATCCTCCCTCCCTCTGTTGAGACAAGATCCCGTTAGAAGAAAGTTATTAACCCCCAAATAGTCAAAGATTTATACGCTATGGTCTAGGATTTCCCTCTACAGTAAAGAACAGAGTTTATACGTTACTTTATTCTGAAAGGGACAGCAATAGCAAAACTTGCATAAAAAATACACAAAGTGAGTACATGGATTCTACAAGATTTATATATGAGAATTATTCATTCATCCTTCCTTTCTTCTCAGGCAACCGTGACCACGAACATTCTTTCTTACCTAATACTTGTGTTGTATCTTCTGGAACAATCTTTAGGACACACACACACACAGCAAATCCAGTGTTATTTTTGGCAAAGAGAACCCCAGCTCCTCAAAGACAGGTTAACTTCACTTCTCCGGGAGCGTTCGCTTTGTTATTTTTATTTAGGATTACTGTTTGTCACATTTAATTTGTCCAGGTAAGAAATTTAACAGCACTCGCAGTGTCAATAGCTTGAGGTTTCCAGTACATAGGAAATGACAGGTCGGTAACTTCTCACAGTATAAAAACTCCTTGTCACAACACAAATGGTCAAACGTCGGGAAATGTTAATGTTTGTTAAGTCACCGCAACGGGCTGACTGTAAATGAAATTGGAAAAGAAATCTGGATCTATATGCCCAGTTACAAAGTCACTCTTAATGTTCTTTGGGTTGGTATTCTGTCTCTTTCTGGGTGTAAACACAACCTCAGACAGGTTTACCTTGAAGAAACCCAGATACTAATTAAATTGTTCTTTTGTATGGTTACTCTGAGATTTATATGGAAGCCGCTGGTAAGGTTTAGGGTTTGACCCAATACTGTGTAAAGGAGAAAAATACAAATACTTAACCATAATATAGTATTCACTATCCTATCCTTCTTCTTCTTTCTTCTTCCGTCCTTAGCCACCGACCGTCAAAGCAGTCAGTGGCCATTACGCCTAGTGGCGTCTTAGGGCAACAGCAGATAGGTTTTCTTTGCCATTGTTTCCCATCACACCTATTGGCGTCTTTAGGGCAACGGCAAATCAATCCATTTGCTGTTGTTTCCGTAATCGAAGTGACTGGCAAACGGGTGATCAGCCCGTTGGTTATCCTATCCTTAACCAGCGTAAAATATAATATTTATCCACTTCGGTTATTTAACTTTAAAATTATAAACTACAAGCTTAGAGCTTGTCTTATCGTTTAAAAACTCCCGTGAAATAAATTCTAGTCATTTAAAAAAAAAAACTTAATCATCATGAATTAGAAATAATTATATATTTCGTCAATACTCATAATGAACAGTGCATTTACTAGTCGGTTAAACTATTCTCTGACTGGTTACTAGCAATTAATTAAATTTATTTTATAGCTGGCATAGTTTAGCTAGAAATTATTATTTGTTCTGCTAGCCACTGTAACACAGTAAAACCTAGAGAAATATAAATGACGGACCTATCTAGTAAATCACTCTAGACAGAAAAAACTAGTAAAATATAATTGATGATTTTACCACTTAAATCACTCAAAAATACTAGTAAATATAATTACCTTCACACAAACTTCTAAGCCTATCTCCAACGAAAAACTAAGAAACTTCACTAATACAAGAGGTTCTAGAAATCGAAGCTAGATGTCTTTAAAATCTGTGGAGTACTGAAAAATGGATTTTAAAAGCTGGCGAATTTAAATTAAATTTCCAGAACTTCGCTCAGCCTTGTTACTTTTAACACCTACGTTTAGATTTCGTCTTTTCCTCGTTCGATCTGCGAATCAGAGAGAATTTTCACGCCTTTTACCGCTTGCAGTCTCTGGCAATCGAGCGAAATTGAGCGAAGCCCGTCCTTTGATCTGGCGATTCTCACCGTGTTTAATTACCTATCAAACGAACGGATTCAGGGAACGGTAATAGAAATTGTCTCCCCTTTGTTCCAAAATTATCTGCTCCTTCTTACTCAAATTATTTCCCTTGATCGCTGTCTAATCCTATTACCACAATTTTCAATCGCTGGCGTTTAATTACAGGTAACCGGCTCTACGTTAGCTAATAGGTCTGCTGGTAAACATTCATCAAAGGAAATAGTAAACAGAAATAAATTAGGCGTGCTAAATTAGAAAAAGAGACAGATCTCTGATTGTAGGAGGGTTTTGTATTAACAAAACGAGCGTAAATGAAAGCTAGGTAAACGAAAAGTGTAGATAATGAAATAGATATATGAAAGCTATTATCATAATGTGTCACAGACGTCCCCGCTTAAAGATATGAAACCATTTTGATGTCTACGTTATGGAAATAGATTTCCTATATCAGTAGCTTCCTGGTGACTGTTTTCTTCACCCTCATCTTCCCCCTCCGTCTTTTTCCAATTTCTACTCATGAAGTCTGCTCAACGTCTTCTTTTATTGGAATGTATTCCGTGTGCGCTTGAAAGAGTGTCGCCGAGTTTGACATCGTTGAAAGATTCCGTGTGTTTGCAGTGGAAATTCCCTGCCACTATCGTTATCTTCGTTATCCTCGGTAGCTATGGCAACCACCAAGGAGATGTTCGGGGGACGGCAAGGGTCTTTCCAAGTATTTCTTTAACAGATTTACATGGTAGACCTTCTCCTTTCCTTTAATAGAGATCTGGTAGTTAGCCCTTGAGATCTTTTTAAGGACGGTAAACGGCCCTTGCCATCTGATACGTAGTTTGTTGTTCCCGGTTGGGAGTAGCAACAAAACTTTCTCTCCTGTTTGCAATTCTCTTTCTTTCGCAGCTTTCCTGTATCGGTTAGCGTGCTTTGCGCGTGCTCGCTTAAGGTTGGTCGTTGCTAGGTCGCATCCTAGTTTTAACCTTTCCTTTAATTCCGACACATATTTACTGGCTGAGACGACTGTCTCATCAGCCTTCTGGTCTGTCAGGGACCGAAGTAAGGCTTCAAGCGGCCCGTTAATAGGTCTGCCGAATAAAAGAGTAGCTGGGGAAAATCCTGTAGAAGTATGTGGGGGGGCTTCCCTGTAAGCGAATAAGGCTGCAGGAATAAAAAGATCCCAATCTACAGGTTTCTCTTGTCCCAGTTTACTTAACATCATGTTGAGGCTTCTGTGGACACGTTCTACTAACCCACTTCCAGCCGGATTATAAGGGCTTGTGTAGATGTGCTGGTTCCTCAAGATCTTAACGATCTCATCCATCAACAGGCTACGGTATTGGGATCCGTTATCCGTCAAAACTTGTTGAGGGAATCCCAACCGTGTCAATATCTGCACGAAGGCTTCTGCGACATGCTTGTAATCCATGCATGTTAGCGGTATAGCTTCTGCCCATAAAATGCATGTGTCGACTAAGGTCAGGATAAACCTGTTCCTTCTTTTGGTCCTTTCTAGGGGTCCAATAATATCGATAGCAACCCGTTCAAATAGTGTTCCACTATTGGCATTTCCCCCATGGGAACGGGGGGGGGGTGTCCAATGCTTGGGTGCCACCCGTTGGCACTGGGCGCAGGATTTCACGTATCTGATAATATCAGTATTCATTCCTGGCCACCAATAGTGAGTCTGTATTCGCTGATTTGTGGCGTTCTGTCCAATATGCCCGCTAAAGGGAAGAGAGTGCTTCATTTCTAAGATTTGGCTTCTGTACTGTTTCGGTATTAGGAGCTGGTTATGACCTTGTTCAGGCTTGCCCGTTCTACGATAAAGTACGCCATCCTTAGAAAAAATGTCCCCGTTGTGTCTGGGGTCCTTAGCAATGGGCAGTTTCCTAAAGCAGGGCTCCAAAGTAGGGTCCTTTTGTTGCGCCTCTTTAAGTTCCTTGGGTAATAAATTTGGCGCAGGCTCCCGTTAATTCTTGGTTTGCCGTCTTGTGGTTACTGCTGCCACAATTGGCTCTTCCGGTTTCCCAATAAACACATATCTACCGCCCAGTATGACTGCGTAGATGGGGTCATCCATAACAGCCGCTTTGATCACACCTCTGAAAAAATCAGAGTGTATCTCCACCAATGCGATGGGAAGCGAAATGGGTGCATCTCCTTTGAAAACCCCACAAAGTTTGACGGTTTCTTCTGTCTCTTGACCGGGTTTGACCAAGTGCCTGGCAACAAAGCAACGAAAAGAAAGCCCGTGTCAAAAAGACAATAAGTTGAAGTCCCGTTCAAAATAACAGTACCTCGCGTAGATGGCCTCTCCCCCTCAGGTTGAGAATCACTGACATCAATTCTTCCTTGCGAGACTGTTAGCAAGCATCCGATGCGTTTAGGCTCGGTGTGCTTGCTCTGATCATATGTCCCGTGCGCAGTGGTTGGGTTGATCAGAATTCTTATTGTTGGTAGGGTACCTGTTTTTATAGAACTTAGATTTTCCAGGAGGCGGATTCTGGGGTCCAGTTTCTCTTTGGTTATTTTGGTGAGAAGAATGGGAAGACTGCTCTAGATTATTCTTTCGAGAAAGGTCTTTTGTCGGTTTACGTTTTGTGGCCGGCAGTTCGGCCATCGCATTATGATATCGCTCAGACTTTTCCAAAATGTCTTCCAGCTTTTCTGCGCCTTGCTCAGCCAGAAATCTACATGTGTCACTTGACAAAGTGTTCTTTATTTGTTCGGCTATAACGAACTCCTCAAGTCCTTCATAGGTAGAGGCGAGCTGCGAAAGCTCCAGGCACTTTGTCAAGTATCCCTTCAGACGAGAAGAGAACTGCTGAAAAGTTTCAGAGCTCTCCTTTGTGCTGTTACGGAACAGTTGCAAAAATTTGCGCGCGTTCATTTCAAACCGCTCAAGTAAAGCTTTCTTCAACACGTCGTAATTGTCTTGTTGTCTGCTTTTCAGTTTAGCGTACACATCAAACGCAGACCCTTTTAAAGCCTGGGAAAGTTTCAAACACCAACGCGACCTCTCTAAACCGTACAGATTTGCCATTTTCTCAAATTTTTCTAGATACATGTCAATCTTCTCATTAGGGCATGGGAAAGATGCTAGAGCAAAAGACATAGCGGTGAGTTGAGGAGATTGAGTGTTAGAAGGATCAGTTAGCTGTGATTGAGGTAGAGAGTCACCATTACTGGAGGTAGAGGCAGCCCCACGGCTTTGGACTTCCATAGCCTTAAGAGCCAATTCATGATGTCTCTCCTTCTCTCTTTCCTCCCTCTCCTTCCCTCTTTCCTCCCTCTCCTTCTCATGCTGTCTCTCCTTCTCTCTTTCCTCATGCTGTCTCTCCTTCTCTCTTTCGTTCGCCCTGCGGATTTCCATTTTCTCCTCAATCTTCTTCTGCTCTCTAGCTTCGGCTGCTTTTTCCTTCTCCCTAGCTTCTGCTTCTTTCCTCCTAGCTTCTTCTTCTTTCTTCTCCGCATCATATCTGTCAAGTTCGTCCCTGACAAAAGCTTTCGCTTCTTCTCCTTCCAGTCCCTCTTCCCTTGCTTCCTCTGTGAGCATCTGCCTAAGCTTTGCAAGCTCTGCCATTGTAAATAACTGACTGAGACTTACCCGAGAAAGAAGGAAGAAAAAGGATACACTGGTTTCCTACCACTTACGAGAAATTACAAAACAAAAAAAGAAATATTGTTATTTAACTGGGATACCTCCTCCTTATAATTAGTTATCTAACTATCGCTGCTATTAACTGGCAATAAAGGCTCCTAATGCAGACGACTACGCCAAATAAATGGTAGTTCACATTAATCAACTAACCCAAAAACTAAGTTACTACCGTGGAAACAAAAAAAAATTGTTTTGCAAAAATTTTAGGAGAAAAAAAAAATTCCCTTATTTTTAAGTCCACTATCAGGTCACCCCTGAAGTCAGTTAGGGTAAGGGAGGCAATTAACTGGACGTAATAGTCCAAACGCACTCCTTCGCTTAGATCAAACACTTTTGCTTAAATAAAACCCTGTGATAGTTACACAATCACACGCTACCAGCGGCTTTGTATTTCAAAATCAATACATAACATAACTCCGACAAAAATCACCCTGTAAATCTAATTTTATATACTCAACAATGCTGTGGAAAAAAATTGATATTTTTTTGTGGTCAGCAAGCCAATAAACAGATCGTTTGTCTAGGGGATAATTACTTTAAATGTTACTTAATCTCACGAGACAATCACACTCTTGCTCTATCTAGATTAAAGAAAATATTATCCTACAGACGAGCCGACATTTGTCGTACTAGCTCACAATTAGAGTTCAATTCCCGGAAAACGAGCCCTCATTTGTCGTAGATTTTTTGATAGGTATTTAAGATCAATTATGGTCCCGTCTGAATAGAACTAGAACAGGTGATAGCTCAGTGGGAGATAAGGTAAAGAAATAGATTTTTCACGAGTAAAATGGTGAAAGGTAAAGTCTGTCTCTGGATTTGGGAGATAATCTATCCAGCCTATCGATTACGACTGAGATTATTAGATCAGACAGTTTTCATATATATATATATATATATATATATATATATATATATATATATATATATATATATGTATATATATATATATATATATATATATATATATATATATATATATATATATATATATATATATATATATATGTATATATATGTGTATATATATGTGTATATATATGTGTATATATATGTGTATATAAAAAGTAAAGGAACCCGTTACACGCCCATTGAGGCATATTGGGAATATGGTGTTAGGCCCATATTATCTTGACCGTCGGCACACTAGGGGTGATGTGGTCGGCATCAAGCCGGCCGCCTTAACCTTCCCAGAGTTGCTCTGGTACCCATTTGGGGCTGGGTCAAGCCAGGAGCCGTTTGTGGCCTAAAAAATTCCCACCTCATCTGGGGATCGAACCATAGACCACTGCGCTAGGAAGCCAGTGCACTAACCACTATGCTACCGCGGCTCCCTTATGTGTATACATATGTGTATACATATGTGTATACATATGTGTATACATATGTGTATACATATGTGTATACATATGTGTATACATATGTGTATACATATGTGTATACATATGTGTATACATATGTGTATACATATGTGTATATATATATATATATATATATATATATATATATATATATATATATATATATATATATATATATATATATATATATATATATATATATTGTCACGAACGGTTTATAGAATGAATGTCAGTACTCATGCTCCGGTGGGAACTAGATATGTTTATGTAAGTTGTGAGTTGAAGTGAGTGAATGTTAAGTTTGACTGCGGGCATGAATGCATTAGTAGCAGTAAGCGCTAATGTCGAGTTCACGGGCATGGCTGAGTTGTTGTGAACGAAGTGGTGGTGAAGACTGGTCAGGTGTGAAAAGGGTCATGGGTAAAAAGGTCAATTCAAGACAGAGATTAGAGCGAGGAGAGATTAGGTGGAGAGTGAAGGCGAAACGGTTGAAGAAAAATAGGAAATATATTAAGATATTGTGAAATTCGTTCCATGAGATGCTGTTCTAATTATGCACATCATACATTGTGCTTTTCTTATGTGATGATTTATGGCCAAAGCGGCAGTCTGCCTGTGTTATTGTGTTATACTCAAGTTTGTGACATAAAGTCGTCGGATATCGTATCTACGTGTTGAAGTTTAGTGAGTTAACAATTAGCTGTGAAAAACGAGCCATGTTTGTCGCTCCATGTGTATGTAATACATATTTGTCAATGTGTACACACAGCAAGCACTTGACAATTTTGGGGGACTCGTAAGTGGAAGAGAGGACCCACCCCTAATTTTCTGCAGAATTTTTTGACAATTTCGCCTTCTCATGAATTGTTGTTGAAAAATTACATCAAGCGGAACAGAGAACTAGGCCTATTTGTTTGAATCAGGTCACAAGAACTTAATGTGCAAAACTGAAATCTTCATTTCAGTGATAGTCAGCAAGGGTATAGCTGCAGAAGGACTGAATATTTTATAGCGAAGAATAGTTTAATCACTGGCGGAGAGGCGAAGGACAGTTTTGACGAAATCGACAGTGTTATTTTGGAAAGTATCACGAAGAATGAAAAGGCGGTAATCAGTCTTGTTTACCTCGGCGCACTGATATTATGTTATTCCGCCCCGTGATGAGTGTGCTGATCTGTCGTCAATTTATCTGTGCTGTGTAGTTCGGCATGACTGTTGACACGAAAAATCGTCTGTTGGGTCTTGTAATGGATTAACAAGGCCATTGTTTTGCTGGTGATCGGCTGAAATCATAACATCTTGCCTGGAGATGGTGTAAGCAGAGAGAGACGCATTTTACTGTGCTACCCTTTGGACCAGTAGTGAAGAAGATCCGGTTCACCGTACTGAGAGCTCAGGTGCACGTAGGAGCTGATTTTGATATTTGACTGTGCTGTGTTACGACGTGAAGCGTGTTGTTTGTGGTGTCCATCATTGAGCTGTAACACCGGGACTCCAAGCCTGCGCCTATCTCAAGTGGAGCAGCGGACAAAGGATATGGTTAAGTTAAGTTTGTTATTAATTTTGTTAATTTCCAGTCTTCTGTTTACTTGACTTGTGCGTCTGTATATTTTCTTTTATATATATATAGGCTATACTTCTTTTAATTAATTTATTGGGTTATTTATTTCTTCCTTGATAAGGTTATTGCCCGGAACTAATAGTGGGTTTTGGGTGTTTTTTTTTTTTCCATTCTTTCTTCAATAGCATTTTTAATTAACGTTATATTTGAACCCTATGATGTTATATCTAAAGGTGTACTAAACTTAGTTTATTTTGATATTAGTTCCTTTTAGGACGACAATTTTGCTGCGTCATATCTAGACTTCCTTCTGTCTATCACTTCTACAGTGTGCTCGAAACTAATGTTATTTTTATATTAACTCTTGTTATTAGTTAAGTATTCATATATTCATTCCTGTTTGCCCTTGCTGCAGGGTGCACGAGTAGAGCTGTTGGGGTTCTTCATTGTCCAGTGTTTTGTTTTTGTTTCGTTCATATTGTGGGTTAGTATTTAATTTCGATTTCTGTATAAGGGTGATTTTAAGTGGTGAGCACAATCCATCTTTCTTCATTGAAGAAATTTGCCTTGTGTTGTCTTTAATAGGTTTTGTGAGACAAATTGCGCTGTAGGGAACCCAATCTGTCTAAGATTTGGGGAGTTGTGAAGCCTCGTGTAATTTGTGGAACAATTGTTGGCGTTAGTTGTTTGCGTTTAGTTTGTTTACTTATTGTCTTGTATAATAGTCTTTCTTTCGTGGTGTTTTTCTGTCGTGATTCTCAGTCCTTTGCTCTGCTATCCGTGTATTTAAGTTATTTTACGATATCCTGTTTTTGTTCGTTTGATAGGTTTGGGTGTAAATATAAGGTCTATTCTTACTTTCTTGGTCTATAACTTCCTCTCCACTGGCCTATCAGTTGTTGTAGTGTCGTGTGTTTTGTCATTATCATTTCAATCATCATCATACCATTTGTGTTAACATAAGCAGACACATTTTATTTTGGTCTATTACAGTTTGTAATGCCTACAGACTGATACAAGAGATTAACCCAGTGTGTAGACCCAGTGTGAAGAGTTGTTCAAAATCTGTTGTGTATGACAGACGTTCTTCATAGGTGAAGGGGTATCCATTATAGTTTTCCAGACACCATTTGACATATCAGGTGGTATACATTTTTTTTTCTCTCTCTCCTTAATTGTTTTTTACTTGCATCATTTTTTCATAGTTATCATAGTTGATACATATTACAGGATGTCTAGCCTCTTGGATTTTATCACCAAGGGAGAGGCACTTGGTAAATCAGGGGATGAACTTGAATTATGGGCCAAGACAAATTTTGTGGATTCTGAGGAACGGAGGGAACGCAATGAGGAAAGACATCTTAGGAAGTTAGAAATTGAGGCTGAAAGAGAAGCAAAGAAAGAAGAAACAAGAAAAGCTGAAATTGAGGCTGAAAGAGAAGCAAAGAAAGAAGAAACAAGGAAAGTTGAAATTGAGGCTGAAAGAGAAGCAAAGAAACAAGAAACAAGGAAAGCTGAAATTGAGGCTGAAAGAGAAGCAAAGAAAGAAGAAACAAGGAAAGCTGAAATTGAGGCTGAAAGGGAAGCAAAGAAGGAAGAGACAAGGAAAGCTGAAATTCAAGCGGATAAAGAAATTACTTTGAAGAAACTGGAACTTGAGGCTGCTAGTTCTAGACCAGCTACTAAGGAGTCTACTCGTCCTTTCAAGCTGCGACTCCCATCCTTTGTTGAGGGCGTCGATATGATGGACGTGTATCTAGAAAGATTTCAACAAGAAGCAGTATCTTGGAAGGTTAAAAAAGAAGATTGGTCATCTTTGCTCAATAATTGTTTGACCGGAAGAAGTTTACAATGTGTCTTTGCTTTGCCAGTAGAGGATCGCATGAATTATGACACAGTGAAAGAGACACTGCTTCGAAGATTTAGACTGACAGCTCAAGGGTACCGTGAAAGATTTAAGGAGGCTATTCCTACAACAAGCAATGACTTTAGTGAGTTTGTTGCACAAATCAAGTTGCTGTTCAATAGGTGGATTGAACTATCAGGTATTGTGAAGGATTTTGATGGGCTAACCGACCTTATGCTACAGGACAAGTGATGCGTGATGCCATATGATGATGGATGGTATCCGCATGTCTGGTTTTGTGTAGTGTGCAGATGTGTTCAGTCAAAACAATGTTCATACAAAAATAACAGGGCAATCCACATAGGACGTCAGTAAACTCACGACGTATAAAGTCAATGATTCTTGAAACAGCCGTTGACGTTTTTCTTCATTATTTATTGTGGACGCCACAGTGACAAAATGGTTACGCGAATATGTAGACACATCAAACAGTCATTATCACAGCAACATTCAATACAGCAATAGACGGTAGACAGCATTACAATGATGAGTCAGATGCATGTTATATTTCATAGTGCTGTAAATGTAGTCAGGTGAAAAACTCCATCCCTTTCTATAACAGCCAGGAGATAACCAGATGTATGAGATCAGTTCACTCTCCTTAGTTTGACTTCAGCAAGACAGACACGTCTGCCGAAGTATAAATAATGTCCTCAAAAATATCCTCTAGATAATAAAGGTTTTTCAAACCTAGTTCATTTAACAAAGTAGCAAGTAATGGTCCTTGGGACTTGCATCAACCGATGCAGTACAAGACAGCGACATGTGAGCTGGGAAAAAACATCTCGTGACGACGACTTTCGAAGACAGGCTATGAATCGAAATCGCTCACGACCCAAAATCGATAGAGTTAATGAAAAAAGTCAATTTACCTTGCTTCCAAGAAATACAGAAATATCACGCCTCCCGGCATGTGCAAATACACTAGAGGTATTATCCCGAATAAACGAAATATCCATAAGAGGACTACACATCCCTGACAGAACAAAAAATAGCGGAGATCCCCTCTTCAACGAGGCATCTCTTTCGCCATTCCAAATCGCTCACTCCACTAGTGGTGGGCGGAAACCGATCGACCAAGAAGCAAGACAAGTCATGCGCAGTCCAGCGCAAAATGACCACAGCTCAAACTTAACTGCATTCGATACCAACGCGAGAAGACAAATGCTTACCGAGAAAAGTGACTATAAATTTCAAGCAGTTGTTGCCCTTGCGTTATAAAATAGATATTGTAAAAAACGATGTTGCGAGAATTTATCACGCAACATATCACCACCTCCTCCCGATAAAAAAAAAAATGTGGAACATATTTTTTTTTTTTCAATATCAAAGAGCATGCGATAAGCGGCTCAAAACGCACGAATTATGCGCTGATAATTAACTAAATTGCCAAACAATAGGCTAATTATAGAGTGTCTGGTGAGGATATACCTCAACAGAAAAATAAATATGTCTCAAAAAATATTCACATCGGGGAGGTGTCACCAACACACATCACGTTAGCATGTAAACACAATATACGTATGCAAGTTACTATAATCATCATTAAACAGCATACTCTAATATTGTCTTTAAAAATGGATGTACAAATCTGATAGGAAAATTTAAATAGTACATTCTTTGACATGTAATGACATAAGTACATAGTAAAGTTAAACTACATGACGATCCAGGACATATGCTCTGGTATTCCGAGGGTAAGTACACAATCTAGAACTCGTCATGCTTGATACTAGTAAGGTAAGTCCTCAGCTCAACAATGACATTCTGAGAAAGTACAAGCAATATAATGCTAATTAATAACTAATATGCTTCATAAGGTACAATACATTATTAATAATTGTGGCTGTTTAGTAAACTAACGGCCCTTATATTAACTACTCAGTCCTCCTCTATCATCTTAAAAAACGAACAGAAGAAGATGACAACAAAGCACGATAGTGTGTACATATAAAGTAAGTACAGATGTGCTAATCTATTGTAGAAATATAGGTGTGTTATGACTCTGTAATATATGGAAATATAGGACAGAAGTATTAGTTGGAGTCATGTGGGCATCTAGACAAAATGTCAGCCATCACATTATCCGCACCACGGATAGCTCGTACCGTGAAGTGAAAAGGTTGAAGAGCTATAGCATATCGAGTGGATCTCGAACTCTTCAAATTCTTAGTCTGAATAGCTGTAAGAGCTTTCTGATCAGTCTCTAGAATGAAATGTGCGCCCAGGAGGAATCTTTGTAGTTTTAGAATTGACCAAACCATCGCTAACAACTCACGGTCTAAAACCGAGTAGTTCCTCTCTGCCGCATTTAGTTTTCTAGAAATGTACATAACAGGATGCAGAGTATTTGCATATTCTTGCATCAGTGCTGCTCCAATCCCAGTGGATGAAGCATCACTCCGAAGAACAAAAGTCCTATCAAGAGTAGGTAATCTTAAGATGGGAGGAGAAGAAAATATATTCTTGATTTGGTCTAGTGAAGATTGGCATTCTTCAGACCAACGGACCAGATTAGGCGAACCTTTCTTCAACAATGTTGATAGAGGTGCCATGATCGAAGATAAATTTGGAATAAATCTCCCATAAAATTGAATTAAACCTAAGAGACTCCTAACTTGTTTCTTCGTTTTAGGAACAGAGATGTCCAGTATTTTGGAAGTATTGTGGTCTTCTGTCTTCAAGAGACCATGACCAACACGATGACCCAGGAAAGAGATTTCACCAAAACCAACAAAAGCTTTAGAAGGTTTTGCTGTCAAATTATTCTCACGTAGAGTGGACAGTAAGTCATATAACCCTAAATAGTGATCTTCCCAGGTATCACTGAAGAGACAGATGTCATCTAAGTATGCGATGACATCCGAACGATGTGACAGAATTCGACGCATCATGCGAACGAAAGTGGCAGGGGCGTTCATGAGACCAAAAGGCATAACATTCCATTGAAATAGACCCCTAGGTGTAGAAAAAGCAGTAAGAGGTTTGGCATGCTCTGCTAAAGGCACTTGCCAATAACCTTTAGACAAGTCAAGTTTAGTGAAGAATCTTGAATTAGAAAGTCTAATCAGTAGATCTTCTAACAAAGGCATCGGTTCAGCGTCGAACTTTGTGACCTGATTCAATTTGCGATAATCAACACAAATTCGTATGTTCTTATCCTTCTTCCGGACAATAACCATGGAAGAAGAATATGGTGAAATCGATGGTTCAATTATATTTAATTGAATCATTTCATCCAATTCCTTTTCCACTTGCGACTGAAAGTGTATAGGAATAGGATAAGGCCTAACCCTAATTGGATTATTGTCGGTAAGAATTATGTCATGTTCTATGACATCTGTGTGTCCAGGAATGTCAGTGAGAACATCCTGAAATGTTTGTAACATCGACAAGTCTCGTCGATGTTCGTCACCAGAAAGATTAGGAGAAACAGAAACGTTTTTCCAAGATTCCGTGGAATGTAATGGAACCACTGGAAGGGGAAGGTTGACATCAGAGAAGGTAGCTTCCTCATCCTGTATGACAGACAGGGATGAATAATGACCGTGAGGTGCAGGAGCATCATCCGTTGCCTGGAAAATAGGCAGCAAATAGTCCGGACGTTCGTGAAATTCCGAAAGCATGTTTATGTGGAAAGTTTTATGCTTTCCCTCAATATCGACCACATAGTCAACATCGGAAATCCGAGAGACTATTGCATACGGACCTTTCCATGCAATAAGAAGTCTATTTTCCCTACTGGGGAGTAGGACGAATGCTTTGTCACCTGGACAAAGTTGTCGTAGACATCTATTCTTGTTAGCAAACTGCCTTGCCTTCTCTTTAGCAATTTCTGATGAAGCAGTTGCTAGCTTACATGCCTCAATGATCTTTTGTCTAAGAGCAATGACATACTCATATGAGGATTGAGTTTCCTCGCTAATATCATCGGCAGTGATGAGATCGTGTAATAAAGACATAGGGCCGCGTGGACGCGCGCCAAAGACAAGTTCGAAGGGAGAAAATCCTGTGTGTTCATTAGGGACTTCTCTATAGGCATAGAGAGCCGCGGGTAAAACCCTGTCCCAATCTTGAGGATGATCTTCAGTTATCTTACCAAGCAAAGTCTTGAGCGTTCTATTCAGACGCTCAACTAACCCATTAGACATAGGATGGTAGATACTACTGAGAGATCGTTCAATATGTAAGGTAGACATTACCTGTGACATAGTGTCAGATATGAGTTGAGTGCCGTGGTCTGACAATATTTCTCTGGGGAACCCCAAGCGAGAAAATATCAACCAAAGAGCATCTGCGATATCTGTAGTAGATATGCTCTTAAGAGGAATAGCCTCTGGCCAACGTGTGCACATATCGACACATGTAAGGATAAACTGATGTCCTCTGGCCGACTTGACCTTAAAAGGGCCAATAATATCTATGGCCATTTTCTGAAACGGCCGAATAGGAATGTCAGCAGCCTGGATAGGCGCAGCATGTCGTGGTCCTCTAGATTTGACCTCCTGACATACCTTGCATGATCGGCAGTAAATACGAATGTCCTTATTGACAAAAGGCCAAAAGAAAGCCGCAAGGACTCTCGACTTCGTACGGGCAAAACCCATATGTCCAGCACATTGCGAGTCATGAGCATGTTGTAATATTTGGACTCTCATGCTCTTGGGAACAAGAATTTGCGAATGTGCCGACGTAGTCGAATCTTGTACCATACGTACAAGTACGCCGTTTCTCATTGCAATCCAAGATTTTCTATTTGTATCCTGATTCGGATCACCTTTCTTCGCAAGAACGAAGAATTTTTTTTTAAAGAAGGATCTTCTTCTTGCAATTTTATGAAAGAGTCACGAGTGATTACTAAGTGACTATCTTGGCTATCAACTTCATTATCACTATTCAGTGAAGTTTCGGGTGTTTGTAGAGCTTGTGCTCTTGTAACTACTGCATTTGTAGCTTGCATGTTATTATCTTCCCAAGCAGCAATCTGCTGTGGGGTACACTCCCTAACTCCGTGAATACGACCAATAATAAGGTCCGCAATAGGATTAGGTAAGAGACAAGCATGCACATCTCCAGTAAAGAAAGGAGTGGCAATGCGAATTACAGCAGTAGGATATTTTTCTAGAGTGCCGCCAAATGTGACACATTTAATAACCCTTCCTGTAGCACAAGATGGATCTACAAGCGATTGTCTAACACCAATAGTGGTGCATCCGGAATCGAAAAGTAGTGAGACCGGAGTATCATTAACAAGACCCTTATGTAGAATTAAAGAACCCCTCCCGTCATGCGCAACAGCAGCAGGAAGAGCGGGAAGTGGGTGACCACAAATCAAAGTAGTTATGGTACCCGGTTCGAATAAAGTACTGCATTGGGGGCATTTGTTTGCTCTCTCAAAGTCAAAAGCAGAACCAGTGACAGCGTCAAAGTTTTTACTATCAACAACATGATTACAGGCTCCCTCAGTTTCCTGTTGTACAGCATTAGCCTGCTGATATCTCTTTTTTTTGTGTTGAGATCTACCCCGTCTATTATTACCTCTGAAGTTATCAAAGTTATTATTATCTCTGCAGTTATTATTGTCTCTATTGTAATTGTTATCCTGGTTCGAATTCCAGTTTCCACGATTACTATCATGTTCACATTGATGCGAACATCTATTTGTTTGGTTTTGAGGTCTTCGGCAGGAATAACCTCTATTACCATATCCTCTTTTGAAATGCCTATAATTATTAGGGTGATAGTAACGAGTACTATCAGGTTGTCTCCAATTCTTCGAAGAAGAATCACCATGAAATTGATTTCCATGATTTTGACAGAAATTACCGCTACTCTTTCTATCAAAATTTTGTTGGAATCTACGAGCAAAGTTTTGGCCATACGGAGCTGCCGAAGCAACTGGTAAACCTTCTTTCACCTTAGAGTTACCCATGGTTATGTGTGGGTGCGCAGTTACGTATTGGCAACAGAAATCTTCCATTTCTTTTATTGTTTTAGGTTTACGTTCATGAAGGAAAGCAAGGAAAGACTCATTGACAGACGACATGACTTTGTCTCTAAGTATTAAGTCCATAAGTCCTTCATAAGTTTTTTCCGTCTTAGATAGTTCAACCCATCGTGAGAAAGTAATGCGTATTCTTGCAATAAACTCGGAGAATTCAACTCCATTTTCAGGTAACATGTTTTTAAATTGTAGACGATAGCCGTCTTCGTTAAGCTGATATTTCTTTAACAAAGCGGCCCTGACAACCTCATAATTGTTCTTGTCAGGTTCATCCACCATATTTAATATACTTAGAGCTTTACCTGTCAGTATCCCTGATAACTGATAAACATATTTTGCTTTGTCTATGTTATGAGCTGTACATGCTTGTTCAAATCTGTCCAGATAGAACATTATGTCATCACTGGAAGGACTAAATGTTGGTAACTTAATCTTAAAAGTATCATTATTAGCCTTACCAGAAGATGAACCCTTGTTTGAATCATTACCATTACTCATGATCGTCAATTTCAATTTTTCCAACTCTAAAGCTAAGACCTTTTCTTCATGTTCCATTTTTGCTTTCTCTTTCCTCTCATCAGACTCTCTCTGTAATCTTCTTTCCTCAGCCTGAGCCTCTTTTTGAAGTCTTTCATTTTCAGCTTCTTTTTCAAGTCTTTTATTTTCAGCCTCTTTTTCAAGTCTTTTATTTTCAGCTTCTTTTTCAAGTCTTTTATTCTCAGCCTCTTTTTGAAGTCTTTCAGCTTCTAGCTGTAGCTGGAGTTTTCTTTCCTCAGCTTCTGATTCCCTTTTTTGTTTTTCCATTTCCATTTGGAATCTTTTTTCATCCACCTGCATCTGCAGTTTCTTTTGTTCAGCTTCCATCTGCAGTTTCTTTTGTTCAGCTTCCATTGCTTTATCATATCGAGCAGTTGCAAATTCTTCTAACTTATCACCAGTCTTCCCAAGCAATTTACCCTGCTCAATAAAGTGCTCAAATGTAGACATGATGAGTAATATATAAGTCCAAAACCTGAAATAATTAACTAATTTATTTCAAACCTAAGTGTAACAAGTCTTAATTAAGCACTTGTATATTCACATCACCTTATATTATCCCAGTCTCTGTGGGAAACAAGTCTCCAATCAAAGAACTTGTATATGAAATATCAGCACTCAATTCTTGATCATAAGTGCACTTCTCATTCAATAGTGCACGACACTATTCATCATTCATTTATCATCAGTGTAGTAGTAACAGTGCATTAGCATAGCCCATTAACTAATTACTATAACTGTAAACAATGACTATGTAAACACATGCAGAATGTAAACATTGAAAATGTAAACAATGCAAACAATGTAAACAATAACAATGTAAACAATAACAAAGATCAGCAACAATACAAAAACGTTCGCAGAAATCAACTAAAAATAAAGCAGAAATTAATGAAATATCACAAAAAATGTGACGATATCTGCGATAGAATTAAACAAAATACATGACACCACAGTGTATAAACAAAAATTTGTATGAAACTAAATTATAGACAAGAGTAGGCTAACAAATACAAACAAATCAAAACAAAACTAAAGAATGCGAAATAATAACGAAAACAATATTAAAACATGTCATCACAGCTAACATAAATAGCAACAGAAGTCGCTTAGCAAATTCCAGTATTGGAAATTTGCAAACCTTACAGAAAACGCTCACAATAGACGACCTCTATGACGTGGCATAATCTAACGGAGACACCACCCAACCGAGAACCCGCTGAAATATAAACATATAAATATACGAATAACATATAAACATATAACATATAGAATGAGATGATACACAGAAGACTCAGCAGAAGTATAAGGGCACAGTTTACATACAAACAGGCCACTTAACTTATAGGCTTCCAATCGTAGAACAGCAGAAAAAACGGATGTCAATCAACGTCCTAAAGAGCGAAGCTCCAACGATGATGGCACATCTGAACTGCTTCCACTGCTAACACGATGGTACAAGAGCTTCTGAAATACTGTGTGTTGAGTTGTTTCGGCACTTGACCTTCTAATCCAAAAGTAAGTTGATGGAAATCGGTACTTGGCCTTCTTCAGAAAACAACCCGTTTCAACCGGCACTTGACCTTCACAAAAACGACAGCACTGGAACCTTGACAGCAGCAACTTGCTTGACTTGCGTAAAAGATAACAGCAGTCCGAGTTATCCGGCAACATGTAACAACGCCGGGTACTGTCAAATTCTTGTTTCCGTCAAAAAGTTGAAATTTTGACTTTTACCGGGCAACGCCGAGTACTTTGAAAATTTTGAAGATGTTGACTGTATTGAAGAATGTTAATTTCTTGAAGGATGCTGATGAATTCTTGTTGAAAATGAAGTGGGTAAGGGACCCCGTGTTTGCTGGGACCAGAATCAAACCAGCTTATGGCCACCAAATGATGCGTGATGCCATATGATGATGGATGGTATCCGCATGTCTGGTTTTGTGTAGTGTGCAGATGTGTTCAGTCAAAACAATGTTCATACAAAAATAACAGGGCAATCCACATAGGACGTCAGTAAACTCACGACGTATAAAGTCAATGATTCTTGAAACAGCCGTTGACGTTTTTCTTCATTATTTATTGTGGACGCCACAGTGACAAAATGGTTACGCGAATATGTAGACACATCAAACAGTCATTATCACAGCAACATTCAATACAGCAATAGACGGTAGACAGCATTACAATGATGAGTCAGATGCATGTTATATTTCATAGTGCTGTAAATGTAGTCAGGTGAAAAACTCCATCCCTTTCTATAACAGCCAGGAGATAACCAGATGTATGAGATCAGTTCACTCTCCTTAGTTTGACTTCAGCAAGACAGACACGTCTGCCGAAGTATAAATAATGTCCTCAAAAAATATCCTCTAGATAATAAAGGTTTTTCAAACCTAGTTCATTTAACAAAGTAGCAAGTAATGGTCCTTGGGACTTGCATCAACCGATGCAGTACAAGACAGCGACATGTGAGCTGGGAAAAAAACATCTCGTGACGACGACTTTCGAAGACAGGCTATGAATCGAAATCGCTCACGACCCAAAATCGATAGAGTTAATGAAAAAAGTCAATTTACCTTGCTTCAAAGAAATACAGAAATATCACGCCTCCCGGCATGTGCAAATACACTAGAGGTATTATCCCGAATAAACGAAATATCCATAAGAGGACTACACATCCCTGACAGAACAAAAAATAGCGGAGATCCCCTCTTCAACGAGGCATCTCTTTCGCCATTCCAAATCGCTCACTCCACTAGTGGTGGGCGGAAACCGATCGACCAAGAAGCAAGACAAGTCATGCGCAGTCCAGCGCAAAATGACCACAGCTCAAACTTAACTGCATTCGATACCAACGCGAGAAGACAAATGCTTACCGAGAAAAGTGACTATAAATTTCAAGCAGTTGTTGCCCTTGCGTTATAAAATAGATATTGTAAAAAACGATGTTGCGAGAATTTATCACGCAACAACAAGGTTCTATCGTCTTGCAATCCAGAGTTAGTGGCTTTTCTACAAGAGCGAAAGCCAAAAGATATAAATATTATGTCAGAGCTAGGACAGCAGTATGTCAATGCGCACCCGGGGAAACCGATTCACAAGCAGATAGTTGCTGAGACCTTTCCAGCTTGTGTGGCTCAGGATAAAACTGAAAAGAAGCCATACATACATCCTCGGGCCCGCAGCTTAGACAGATATGTTGATAAAGATGGTGGAAATAGAAGATGGAATGGGGACAGAAGATATTCTCCTAAGAGACAGTACCCTTCTTTTGGGTCAGGCTACAGTAGAAGGGGTTGTTATAAGTGTGGCTCAAGGCGTCATCTATCTTATCAGTGTGGGAGGGACCCAGAGAGGTGTCCCTTCAACCCACAAAGAAGTCCATATGCCAGCCCAAAGAAAAATTATAATGGCAGTCCAAAGAGAAGCCCTTACAAGCGTCAAGAGACGGATTCTAGCTGCCCCAATTGTAATGAGAGAAGAAACAGTCGAAAAGAGAGCCCAAAGGAAAACATTGAGCATGCAAATTCAGCTACTGTACTTGATACATTTAATAGCGAGGAGTGTGAGGGGTGCAGACCATTGTTCGAGCCTGATGGCAAGCCTATTTTAATATGTGGACACACTTTGCCTTGCCTTTCATCAGTTGATGGGAATGGCACCTTAACTTTACATAAGGGTTTTGTGGAGAATAAACCTGTATCTGTTTTGAGGGACACGGGCTGTACAACCATTGGCATTAGGAAGACATTGGTTAAGGATACGTATTATATTGGAAAGATGGCCAAATGCATTACATTTGGTGGTAATGTCGAGTACTATCCATTGGCGATTGTGCAGATCGACACCCCTTTCTTGTCGGGTAGAGTTCGAGTATTCGTCCTTGACTCTCCTGTTGCTGATCTCATTATTGAAAATGTTAACGGGGTTCATGATTGCACCAGTCAGGATATTGAGGAGTGGGAAAATGGGCATGATTTGTTTGCTAACGCAGTAATGACGAGGGCTCAGACAAAGGCTGATGATGCAAATATGATGATATCGCAAACAAGTAATATCCCTGGGGTGCCTACGGTTGCTGGAATTACAGCATCTGATTTTGTAGACATGCAGAGGAAAGACATTTCACTTCTGCCTTTGTTTCAGTTGGCTGAGTCTAAGAACATACGGCATACCAAGTCTGCTCGATACTGGTTTGAGGTTAGGAACTCCATTCTAATCAGATGCTTTGCAGAGCAACATTCAGTCATTACACAAGTGGTTATTCCAGTGGAACTGAAGAATACAGTGTTAAGGACAGCACATGATATCCCTTTTGCGGGTCACATGGGTATTGCAAGAACTCGCTGTAGACTGTTGTCCCAGTTTTACTGGCGTGGATACAATAAGGATGTGAGGGTTTACTGTCGGTCGTGTAAAGTGTGTCAGAAGACAAGCCAGAAAGGAAGGACTCCCAAGGCACCATTAGTAGCAACAGATTTGGCATTTCGCCCTTTTCAGAAGGTTCCAATAGACATTATTGGGCCCTGATAAGGGTGGATTTGAGCTGAAGTGGTAACTTGCCACCCTTATCGACACCTGGTATTAAAGTGTAAGATGTAGGTGTCTTCTCTGATTTAGGATGTTGCTGTGTATGTGGTAGTGGAACAGTTCACAGGGTTATCACACAGGCAACATGACGTGTAGAGTCATAGAAAGGGTAACTTCGTTGTATAAGTTTCTTCCATTTATTGCACGCCACAAAACAGTCATGATACTTATGACATCAACATAGTTAACGAGTTCAGCAAGATGATATGGCACATTGAAAAACAATTTCTGTAGTCAGCAATGACAGCTGTTGTATATATGCGTCATAAGACATCACAGTTCAATAGATTCAGAAATTCATAAATCATAGAGTTCTAGTTCGTGAAGCTGTATAAATAATAATAATTTCTATAACTTCTGCAACAGTGTCAGCTACAGATCTTCAATGTTCATAAACAATAATAAATGCTCCCATTCTGATGCTAGCAGATCAGTTGTATACAATAAGTCCGTTCACTGTCTGCACGTGAATAGCATACATGGGCTACAGGTCAGCTCGACCTTTATAATGTTCCTAAGTCTAACCATCTGACTTGGACGTGATCTCTGATATAACGAATCCTGGAACACAGACAATAGTCTTGTTGGTCTAGAGCGACCCATATATATTTAACTAGTTCAGGTATAAAGCTACCGGTGACTTAATCCTAGTCAAAGTACCTCTCCATTTTGCATCACACAGGCGAGCAAATAGGCGACAAAATGACGAACCTCTAGATGATAGCATAAAGTTCGATACAAGAGGAATTACCTTATTTCGGAAAATCAACCATGAACATATGCCTCCAGGCAGGCGTGAATAATACTGGGAAATAGTCTAGTTAGCTAACTAACTCACAAAGACACTGTATTTCCCTCAGAGAATCACAAGACGCAGGTCGCGTCTGCTCGCTTCTTAAACCATTTCTCAACTCCCGAACTGGGCGGAACACACAGAACGAACTCCCAGCTTTTGACATGCGCAGAACGACAATCTCTGAGTTGCCGTTCACAATAAGACGATTCTAAGAACATTCGAGATAAAAGTCTTACACAGTCGCGCCTTTTATGGTCATGAAAAGAAGCGTTAAGAAAGGTTTCAGACATCTACCATAGTTGACTGGTACTACCAAATAAGGAGATGTGGTCACGCTTCGTTCAAGAAATTATAGACCGAACGTGTCTCTATACAAGAGAAGGCAACTCCTAAAAAATTGTAGTCTCGATAACTCGGATTATGTCCCTTTGACCATAGAAAACATAATACACACTTCAGTCAAAAAAATGATCATACATATGAAAAATGTTTATACAAACGAAAAATAATAATGATCCGTGCGTAACATTACCGCACCCTCCCTGGAAAAAAAAAATGAAACATTTTTTTTTTAAATCCTGGAGCCGGAAAAAATCTAGGCTCCTAACGCACGTATGATGCGTGGATATATACCTAAGAAATTAGCTCAACGCATGGAGCGACACTGAGATCATATCTCAGATCCTTAGAGAAAAAATTTATCTAAGTATACGCTGATATATTCCAGGAAGGTGCCACCAACACACGCCACAATGATGGCAACAACATAATGACAATCAAATTATTCTCATACCAATATATGAAATTAAATATATTATGTGTTATCATACAATGTGTTGCAAATAGCGGTGTAATTTACTAATATACCGCACTATATTATTACATTATATAAAGTAACAGTAATTAATAAGTAATACATGTGTTGATCTTCGGTGACATAAAACATTCAATAGAAGAAGATGTGGACATCATCCGCTCCCAATGTAGGACAGGACTTGATATCCTCAAAGTTCCACAATGGACATAAACTCGCAGACTTCAATGATGTGCTGCGAAAATATCAATAACACAAATCTTAAAGACAACTGGTAAATTTCTTAATACAATCCTGAAAATAATTTATTTAAATGTGGCCGAGTGATCTTTTGGCCCGTATATCACTAACTAAGCCTTCTTAGATAATTACATGGTACAATGTTATAAATTTCCCTCAAAAAAAAAAAAAAAAGTGAGACAAAATCTACTAACATGTCATTATAACATTGGACTGTATATCAGGAAAAATATATATATGACAGAAGAATCATGTGGAATCGTGTGGACATCTGGACAGAATGTCTGCCATTACATTATCCGAACCACGGATAGCTCGAACCGAGAAATGAAATGGTTGAAGAGCTATGGCATAACGAGTGGACCTCGAGCTCTTCAAGTTTTTGCTCTGAATAGCAGTAAGCGCTTTCTGGTCGGTTTCCACAATGAAATGTGCGCCTAGAAGAAATCTTTGTAACTTTAGAATAGACCATACCATAGCCAATAACTCACGGTCTAAAACCGAGTAATTCTTTTCTGCAGCGTTTAATTTCCTAGAGATATACATCACCGGATGCAAAGTATCAGAATACTCCTGCATTAGTGCTGCCCCAATCCCTGTTGACGAGGCGTCACTTCGAAGAACAAAAGTCTTCTCAATAGTAGGTAACTTAAGAATAGGTGGAGATGAAAATAGGGCTTTAACCTGGTCCAATGAGGATTGACATTCTTTAGACCAGCGGATCAGATTAGGCGACCCTTTCTTCAATAAAGTAGAAAGCGGTGCCATAATGGAGGACAGATTCGGAATGAATCGTCCGTAGAATTGAATCAAACCTAATAGACTCCTTACTTGTTTCTTCGTCTTAGGGACCGAAATGTTAAGTATTTTTGAAACATTGTGGTCCTCTGTCTTTAAAAGACCATGACCAACCCGATGACCTAGGAAAGAAATCTCGCTAAATCCTATAAAGGCTTTAGAGGGTTTTGCAGTCAAGTTATACTCGCGAAGAGTAGACAGTAATTCGTATAAACCCAAATAATGATCTTCCCAAGAATCACTGAATAGACAGATATCATCTAGGTATGCTATGACATCTGTACGATATGCGAGAATTCGCCGCATCATGCGTACGAATGTAGCAGGGGCGTTCATAAGACCAAAAGGCATGAAATTCCATTGGAATAAACCCCTAGGTGTAGAGAAAGCTGTAAAAGGTTTGGCACGTTCAGTTAGCGGGACTTGCCAATAACCTTTAGACAAATCTAGTTTGGTAAAGAATCTAGAATTAGAAAGTTTATTGAGTAGCTCTTCTAATGAAGGCATAGGTTCAGCATCGAACTTCGTAACTTGGTTCAATTTGCGATAATCTACGCAAATGCGAATGTTATTATCCTTCTTTCGAACAATAACCATAGACGAAGAGTATGCTGAAGTGGATGGTTCAATGATTTCCAAACGTATCATTTCATCCAACTCTTTTTCGACTTGAGACTGGAAATGGATAGGTATTGGATATGGTCTGACTCTGATAGGATTGTGATCAGTTAGCACAATGTCATGTTCTATGACATGTGTGTGTCCCGGGATGTCTGTAAGAACATCCTGAAATGTTTGCAACATCGAAGAAACTTGTCGATGTTCCTCAGCGGAAAGATTTGGAGAAACGGTCACGTTTTTCCAAGATTCCGTAGAATAAAGTGGGACCATAGAAAGAGGAAGATTGACATCAGAAAAAGTAGTTTCCTCATCCTGTATAACTGACAGAGATGAGTACTGACCATGAGTTGCTTGTGAATTGTCCGTAGCCTGGAAAATAGGCTGCAAATAGTCAGGTCTTTCATAAAATTCTGTGAGCATATTTATGTGGAAAGTTTTATGCTTTCCATCAATATCGACAACATAGTCGACATCAGAAATTTTGGAGACTATTGCATATGGACCTTTCCATGCAATTAGAAGTCTGTTCTCCCTTGAAGGAAGTAGAACGAGAGCTTTGTCACCTGGACAAAGTTGTCGTAGACATCTATTCTTATTTGCAAACTGCCTTGCCTTTTCTTTAGCAAATTCTGAAGACGAAGTTGCTAGTTTGCATGCCTCGATGATCTTTTGCCTAAGAGCAATGACGTACTCATAAGAAGATTGAGTCTCATCGCTAATATTATCGGCAGTGATTAGATCGTGAAGTAAAGACATAGGGCCGCGCGGTTGCGCGCCAAAGACAAGTTCAAAAGGGGAAAACCCCGTATGTTCATTGGGGACCTCTCTATACGCAAAGAGAGCCGCGGGTAAGACCCTGTCCCAATCCTGAGGATGATCCTCAGTTATTTTACCAAGTAAAGTTTTCAGAGTCCTATTTAAACGTTCGACCAACCCATTAGACATTGGGTGATAGATACTGCTGAGAGACCTTTTAATGTGTAGCATAGACATTACCTGTGACATAGTGTCTGATATAAGTTGAGTGCCATGGTCTGACAATATTTCTCCGGGAAAACCCAAGCGAGAAAATATCAGCCAAAGAGCGTCTGCGATATCAGCAGTTGAGATGCTCTTGAGAGGTATTGCCTCTGGCCAACGTGTGCACATATCGACACATGTAAGGATAAATTGATGTCCTCTAGCCGACTTAATTCTAAAAGGACCGATAATATCTATTGCCATTTTTTGAAAAGGGCGAATAGGAATGTCAGCAGCCTGGATAGGCGCAGCATGTCGTGGTCCTTTAGATTTGACCTCCTGACATACTTTGCAAGAGCGACAGTACATTCGTATGTCCTTGCTCACAAATGGCCAAAAGAAAGCCGCAAGAACCCTCGACTTTGTACGGGAAAAACCCATATGTCCAGCACATTGCGAGTCATGAGCATGTTGCAATATTTGCAATCTCATGCTCTTAGGCACAAGAATTTGTGAATGAGTGGACGTAGTCGAGTCTTGTACCATACGTACAAGTACGCCGTTCTTCATAGAAATCCAAGATTTCCTATTAGTGTTCTGATTAGGATCACCTTTTTTTTGCTAGAATGAAGAATTTTTGTAAAGAAGGATCTTCTTCTTGCAATTTGATAAATGAGTCACGTGTAATAGTCAAGTGACTATCTTGGTCATTTACTTCATCATTATTAGTTAATGAAGTTTGAGGTGGATCCAGAGCATGTGCTCTTGTGACCACCGCATTGGTAGCTTCAATGTTTTGCTCTTCCCAAACAGCAATCTGCTGTGGGGTACATTCCCTAACTCCGTGAATACGACCAATAATAAGGTCCGCAATAGGGTTTGGAAGTAGACACGCGTGGACCTCTCCCGTGAAGAAAGGAGTAGCAATGTGTATTATAGCAGTAGGATACTTTTCTAACGTGCCACCAAATGTGACACATTTGATGACTTTTCCTGTAGCACAGGATGGATCTACAAGAGATTGCCTAACGCCGACAGTAGTACATCCAGAATCAAACAACACTGAGACTGGATTACTATTTACTAGCCCCTTATGTAATATAAGAGAACCTCTCCCATCATGAGCAACATTAGCAGGAAGAGCGGGCAAAGGATGACCACAGCTTAGAGTACTAACGGTTTTCGGATCAAATAAAGTACTGCATTGGATACATTTATTTGCCCTACCAAAATCAAAAGATGAGCATCCGATAGCATTATGGTCTTTATCATTATTAACCTGTTTATCTGCTCCCTGAGATTCTTGTTGAACAGAGTTTGTCTGTTGATATCTTTTTCTCTTATGTTGCGATCTACCGCGACCATTATTGCCTCTGCAATTATCATTAAAGTCTCTACTGTAATTTTTATCCTGGTTTGAGTTCCAGTTTCCATAACTGTTATTACCATCTCTATGCTGTTGAGAACCTCTATTATCTTGGTATTGAGGTCTCTGCATAAAATATTTCCCTCTATACCGATTACCTTTGTGAAAATTTCTAAAGTTAACCGGAGTAGAATAACGTGTAGTATTAGGTTGTCTCCAGTTCTGGGAAGAAGAATCACCCTGGAATTGATCACTATGGTTCTGGGCATAATTACGATTACTCTTTTTATTGAAATTTTTCTGGCTACCCTGAAATTTACGCATAAAATTTGGGCCATAAGGTGCTGCCGAAGCAACTGGCAGACCTTCTTTCACCTTAGAGTTACTAATGGTTATGTGCGGATGCGCAGTAACATACTGGCTACAGTATTCTTCCATTTCTTTTATGTTTTTAGGCTTACGCTCATGAAGAAAAGATAGAAAAGCTTCATTAACAGAAGACATAACCTTATCTCTAAGTAGTAAATCCATAAGAGCTTCAAATGTATTTTCTGTCTTAGACAACTCAACCCATCGTAAAAAAGTAAGACGGATGCCTGAGATGAATTCAGAGAATTCAACTCCAGTTTCTGGTAACATGGTTTTAAATTTAAGACGATATCCGTCCTCGTTAAGTTGGTACTTCTTTAACAATGCCGCCCTGACAACCTCATAGTTGTTTTTGTCAGGCACATCTACCATACTCAACAAAGTCAAAGCATCACCTCTAAGTATCTTGGACAGATGATACACATATAATGTTTTATCTATATTATGCACATTACATGCACTTTCAAATCTATCTAGATAAAATGTTATATCATCGATTGAGGGATTAAATGCTGGTAGATTAAGCTTGAAATCCTTAGCATTAGTTTTATTTGACACCTTATTTGCATCATTAGCATTACCAGTGTTCAATAACTTTAACTTCTCTAACTCTAAAGCTAAGACTTTTTCATCATGTTCCATTTTTGCTTTTCTCTCATCAGCCTCTCTTTGTAACCTTCTTTCTTCAGCCTCAGCCTGTAACTTTCTTTCTTCAGCCTGGGCCTGTAACTTTTTTTTCTTCAGCCTCTATTTCAAGTCTCTTATTTTCAGCTTCTTTTTCAAGTCTCTTATTTTCAGCTTCTTTTTCAAGTCTCTTATTTTCAGCTTCAGCCTGAAGCCTCTTCTCCTGAAATTCTGCTTCTCTTTTTTGTTTTTCCATTTCCATTTGAAATCTTTTTTCCTCCATCTGCATCTGCAGTTTCTTTTGTTCTATTTCAGCCTCTATTCTCTTTTGTTCAGTTTGTTCTTTCATTTTCTTTTCTTCCGACTTCAATGCCTTGGCATATTGAACAGTCGCAAATTCTTCTAATTTATCACCTGTCTTCCCAAGGGCTTTACCCTGCTCAATAAAGTACTCAAATGTAGACATGATGTCTAAAATGTGAGTACAGAACCTGAAATAATTAATTATCTTATTTCAATGTTAAATAGCAACAAGACTTAATAAAGTGCTTGTATAATCTCTATGTTGAACCCAATCTCTGTGGGAAACAGGAGTTGACACCAACTTGTATTATCAAATGTATAATAATAATATCACAAGTCACCTCTTAATTAACAGTGCACTACCCAAATCAGTGCATAACCATCAGTTATTTATCATAACTGCACTACAATAGTGCATAAGCAAAAAACACCAGTTAGTTATGATAAGTGCACTATAGACCAATAGTGCATGAGCATATATTAACAATAGTGAAAGCTAACTATGCAAGAACTATGTAAACAATAACAAGACAATGTAAACAATAACAAAGGTCACCAACAATGTAAACAATAACAAAGATCAAAGTCAATGTAAACAACAACAAAGATCAGAGTCAATGTAAACAACAACAAAGATCAGAGTCAATGTAAACAATAACAAAGATCAGAGTCAATGTAAACAATCAACAAAGATCAAAGTCAATGTAAACAACAACAAAGATCAAACAATACGAAAACATTCGCATAAGTCAAATACACAAACAGCAAAACTAAAAAGAAATATGCGAAGATATGACTAACAAATGACGCTACAGTGTATACACAAAAATATACGTAAAGAACTGAATAATAGCAAAGGGGAGACCTACAAATACAAACAATCGAAATCGAAACTAAAAAAACACAAAGAAAGAGAGAAAAGAAAAAAGAAAAAAAATATATATATACAAGAAACAAAAATAAAGCACAACTCGTCACAACTAAACAGATATAGCAACGATTGTCGCTAGCAAATTTCACTGTAGGAAATTCGCACAGTCCCTAACGAAAACGCTAACAGTAGAACCTCTGTGACGTGGTATCTTCTACTGAAAGACACCGCCCAACCGAGAAAACCCGCTGAAATATAAACATATAAATATACAAATAACAAATAACATATAACATATAAACATGTATCATGAAAACAATAGGAGAAAGTGTGAAAGTACAGAAGGCTCAGTTAGAACATAAGGGCACAGTTCACAAACAAAACAGGCCACTTAACTTCTATAAATCCAGCGTCAGCACGGTGCAGAACAGGATGTAATCAGCATTCTGAGGATAATGATCCAACGTTGATTAACTTCTGCTCCCATAAACAGCCATGACGAAGGAAATGAGCTTCTAATACTGCAACAGTTGTTACGGCACTTGACCTTCTGAATCTTCTAAATTGATTTAACCGGCACTTGACCTTCTGAACCCGCAACAGTACCCCTGAGACCGGAACAGTTGTTACGGCACTTGTCCTTCTTTTCACCAGATCAGGAAATCCATTCGCTCGGTACTTGTCCTTCTAATTTTACATAAACTCCAATATTGCCGAGCAGCGCCGGGTAGTTTCAAAATCAGCAACTGTCAGAAAATCCGGATACTTTCAATAAAATTTCTTGTAAGGTGGTAGTTGATGCTGTAGTTGTATCTAGTATGATGATGATGTCTGGGTTTGCTGACCCCCTTGATAGCTGGAATCAGAGTGAACCAACCTATGGCCACCAAAAATGATATGGTGCGCCAAAATATCAGATGATAGAACCAGCTCTGGCCACCAAAAATGATAAGGGTGGATTTGAGCTGAAGTGGTAACTTGCCACCCTTATCGACACCTGGTATTAAAGTGTAAGATGTAGGTGTCTTCTCTGATTTAGGATGTTGCTGTGTATGTGGTAGTGGAACAGTTCACAGGGTTATCACACAGGCAACATGACGTGTAGAGTCATAGAAAGGGTAACTTCGTTGTATAAGTTTCTTCCATTTATTGCACGCCACAAAACAGTCATGATACTTATGACATCAACATAGTTAACGAGTTCAGCAAGATGATATGGCACATTGAAAAACAATTTCTGTAGTCAGCAATGACAGCTGTTGTATATATGCGTCATAAGACATCACAGTTCAATAGATTCAGAAATTCATAAATCATAGAGTTCTAGTTCGTGAAGCTGTATAAATAATAATAATTTCTATAACTTCTGCAACAGTGTCAGCTACAGATCTTCAATGTTCATAAACAATAATAAATGCTCCCATTCTGATGCTAGCAGATCAGTTGTATACAATAAGTCCGTTCACTGTCTGCACGTGAATAGCATACATGGGCTACAGGTCAGCTCGACCTTTATAATGTTCCTAAGTCTAACCATCTGACTTGGACGTGATCTCTGATATAACGAATCCTGGAACACAGACAATAGTCTTGTTGGTCTAGAGCGACCCATATATATTTAACTAGTTCAGGTATAAAGCTACCGGTGACTTAATCCTAGTCAAAGTACCTCTCCATTTTGCATCACACAGGCGAGCAAATAGGCGACAAAATGACGAACCTCTAGATGATAGCATAAAGTTCGATACAAGAGGAATTACCTTATTTCGGAAAATCAACCATGAACATATGCCTCCAGGCAGGCGTGAATAATACTGGGAAATAGTCTAGTTAGCTAACTAACTCACAAAGACACTGTATTTCCCTCAGAGAATCACAAGACGCAGTTGCGTCTGCTCGCTTCTTAAACCATTTCTCAACTCCCGAACTGGGCGGAACACACAGAACGAACTCCCAGCTTTTGACATGCGCAGAACGACAATCTCTGAGTTGCCGTTCACAATAAGACGATTCTAAGAACATTCGAGATAAAAGTCTTACACAGTCGCGCCTTTTATGGTCATGAAAAGAAGCGTTAAGAAAGGTTTCAGACATCTACCATAGTTGACTGGTACTACCAAATAAGGAGATGTGGTCACGCTTCGTTCAAGAAATTATAGACCGAACGTGTCTCTATACAAGAGAAGGCAACTCCTAAAAAAATTGTAGTCTCGATAACTCGGATTATGTCCCTTTGACCATAGAAAACATAATACACACTTCAGTCAAAAAATGATCATACATATGAAAAATGTTTATACAAACGAAAAATAATAATGATCCGTGCGTAACAGGCCCCTTCCAGTTATGTCTGATCGGGGGTATAGATTTATTCTAACATTGGTTGATCTATGTACAAGGTGGCCTGAAGCATTGCCAATGAAATCCATCACATCAAAGGATATAGCAGAGGCTCTAATGAGCTTATTTAGCAGATTAGGATTTCCTGAAGAGATTTTGTCTGACAGGGGCCGGCAATTCATTTCAGAAGAGATGAAACACATATCTAAACTGTTAGACATAGCTTAAGTGTTCACCACCCCGTATCATCCTCAGAGCAACGGGGTCTGCGAGCGGTTCAATGGGACACTGAAAAGAATGCTAGGTAAGGTTACAGGAGATTTTCCACAGTTTTGGGATAGATACCTACCGGGAGTTTTGTTTGCATACAGGGAGATGCCACAAGAGAGCACAGGATTCTCACCGTTTGAGCTAGTATTTGGCGTAAAACCTCGGGGTCCAATGAAAATTTTGAGAGACTTACTGACCGGGAATTACGCTGATGATAGCGTTAGGTCAAGTTATGAGTATGTCATTGACTTGCGAGAACGCATAATTACATCGTGTTCGATAGCACGTGAGGCATTACAGACATCGGGTGCAAGGTATAGAGCATACGCCAATAGGAATAGCAAACTTGTATCCCTCAGTCCTGGCAGCGAGATATGGTTGTTGCTACCTACCAAAGAAAATCACCTGCTAGTGAACTGGCAAGGTCCATTTCAAGTAAAGAAACAGATTACCGATGTGGATTATCTGATATTAGTCCGAGGGAAGAAGATTTTCCATATTAATATGCTAAAACCATATGTAGTACGTCCAACTGAACTGGAACCAGTTGTGAACGCTGTTCTTGATAGTACAGTTACTGTAGCTAGTGCAGCAGTCATCGAGGAAGATGGAGAGAAAGGAGAGGAGGTCAATCTCCAGATCCCACTATTGCCATTGGTTGCCTCGGAGTCATGGAGAGATGTAGAGGTCTCTGCATCTCTCCCACAGTATCAGAGGAAACAGGTGAAGTCACTGCTGTGCGAATTTCAAGATGTACTCACAGATATTCCTGGAAGAACTGATTTAGTTGAGCATGATATTAAACTGACCTATGGAGAGCCCATCCGGATGAGACCATATCCTATTCCCCTACATTATACTTCTGCTGTTGAAAAAGAAGTGAATGATATGTTACGCTTAGGTGTTATCTCCCCATCTGAATCATCATACTCATTTCCCATGGTCATCGTGCGGAAGAAGGATAAATCCCTACGGATATGTATAGACTTCCGCCACTTGAATAGTGTCACAGTGATAGATGCGGAACCTATGCCCAACCAAGAGGTCCTCCTATCCCAAATAGCAGGGGCAAAGTATTTTACCAAACTAGACTTATCGAGGGGGTATTGGCAAATTCCCTTAGCAGAAGGCGCTAGGCCACTTACAGCATTTTGTACCCCTCAGGGTCTTTTCCAGTTTAATTATATGTGCTTTGGACTGGTGAATGCCCCGGCAACTTTTGTGAGAATGATGAGAATGCTTTTGAGGGGACAGAAGGATGTTATCACATATATTGATGACATCTGTTTGTTTCATGACACGTGGGATGAACATGTAGAGGGATTGAAGTCACTGTTATCATGCCTTCGGGTGCATCACCTTACAGCAAGACCCAGTAAGATTAAGGTGGGGTTTCAGGAGTTAACGTTTCTGGGGTATGTGGTAGGACAGGGTGTTTTAAAACCAGTTGATCAGACAGTTGGAAGAATTTTGAATTTGCAACCTCCAAAAACAAAGAAACAAGTACGTAGTTTACTCGGTCTGATAAATTTTTATCATAAATTTATCCCCAGGTTCTCTTCATTGTCGGCAGCTCTAACATCACTCACTAAAAAGGGCACGCCGAACAGAGTGGTCTGGACTGAAGAGTGTGATAGAGCACTCAGGAACATCAAGGCTGTATTCTCCAGCGAGCCCATTCTTCTACTGCCAGACTTGGCTAAGCCCTTTGTATTGAGGACTGATGCTTCTGCAGTGGGCATTGGTGCGTGTCTGATGCAAGAACATGATGGGTTTCTACATCCTGTCATGTATGTCAGCAGGAAGTTGCTTCCGGCTGAAACGCGATATGCCACTATAGAGAGAAAGTGTTTAGCCATTATTTGGGCTGTTTCCAAACTCTCTAGGTATTTGTTAGGATCTCATTTTGTACTGGAAACGGACCATTGTCCTTTGACTTTTCTTAAGTCATCTAGATCACCAAATTCACGTTTAGCAAGGTGGTCGTTGTTGTTACAACAGTACAACTTCACTGTTTTTCCTATTCAGGGTAAATTAAATGTTCTTGCAGATTCGTTATCTAGATTATGAACACTTGCTTGTAGTAAATGGGTGTGTTTTTTTTTAACCACCATTTCTATGTAGTATTTGATACTTGTACATGAGTAATGTTTTGTCAACTGTATTCTGCATGATTTTTGTATAAGCTAAGTTCTTATCATATGTTGTGTATCCAGTAAAGGGTTATAGAATAGATATTCTCCGGTATAGTAGGATGTGGTGAAATTGATGTAATGTTATCACCTTTAATTTTGTGTGTAATTAGAGATGCATGATTTTTGCCATATGGTTGCTGTTGTATTTTTCTAGCAACTCGGTTCTATTGTAATTTTTTTTTATTTTATTTTTGTGTTCTTCAGAATGTTATTATTGATTATTTGTAGATGGCATATTTTCACACTGATGCTATAGATTTTGCCCACATATGTAATCAGAGGTTTTGGATGGTTGGTTTCCTGATATCTACCACCCGTCCAGTGAAAAACTATGTTTTTCACTTGGAGAGGGAGGGGTGGATGTCACGAACGGTTTATAGAATGAATGTCAGTACTCATGCTCCGGTGGGAACTAGATATGTTTATGTAAGTTGTGAGTTGAAGTGAGTTAATGTTAAGTTTGACTGCGGGCATGAATGCATTAGTAGCAGTAAGCGCTAATGTCGAGTTCACGGGCATGGCTGAGTTGTTGTGAACGAAGTGGTGGTGAAGACTGGTCAGGTGTGAAAAGGATCATGGGTAAAAAAGGTCAATTCGAGACAGAGATTAGAGCGAGGAGAGATTACGTGGAGAGTGAAGGCGAAACGGTTGAAGAAAAATAGGAAATATATTAAGATATTGTGAAATTCGTTCCATGAGAAGCTGTTCTAATTATGCACATCATACATTGTGCTTTTCGTATATGATGATTTATGGCCAAAGCGGCAGTCTGCCTGTGTTATTGTGTTATACTCAAGTTTGTGACATAAAGTAGTCGGATATCGTATCTACGTGTTGGAGTTTAGTGAGTTAACAATTAGCTGTGAAAAACGAGCCATGTTTGTCGCTCCATGTGTATGTAATACATATTTGTCAATGTGTACACACAGCAAGCACTTGACACACACATATATATATATATGTGTGTGTGTGTGTGTGTGTTATATTTATATATTTATATATTTATATATATTTATATATTTATATATTTATATAGTTATATATTTATATATTTATATATTTATATATTTATATTTATTCAACCACACACCTCTACACACACACAGATAAGTGACGACAATTAGACGCACAAACGTGAAAAAAATCTATATTAATGGATGTAGGGATATGTTGGGTTGAGCTGACCGACACATGTAAATAAAGTTTATGTAAATTTTATTTATCATAAAGAAACTTCACAACAGCAATATTTTGAATATCAATCAAATACAAATACACATAAGTTATTGAATTAATTATAGAGTTAGACTCATAGGTGTAATCCTCCCTCCCTCTGTTGAGACATAGTTTCGCTAGAAATTATTATTTGTTCTGCTAGCCACTGTAACACTGTAAACTAGAGAAATATAAATGACAGACCTATCTAGTAAATCACTCTGCACAGAAAAAACTAGTAAAATATAATTGACGATTTTACCACTTAAATCACTCAAAAATACTAGTAAATATAATTACCTTCACACAAACTTCTAAGCCTATCTCCAACGAAAAACTAAGAAACTTCACTAAAAGAAAAGTGTAGATAATGAAATAGATATATGAAAGCTATTATTATAATGTGTCACAAAAGGCTAGTATATAAATTACCGCAATCAGAAAAGTGAAACACTCCACGAAAATCTAATAATTTTCACTGTGTACGAGAAATCTAAGATATCGAGCTTGTGAATTTCAGATAGATTTCTGAACAACTGATCATGGCTATCGGAGAGACATGGTATATATCCGTAAATTCCGTTCTATCGCTCTTTAATGCGAAAGTCACACCTACTGCCAGACCCGAGCCAATTTGCCGTTCGATTCTTGAATCAAAGGTAATTTTACCACCTCTGCCGCCGACAACTTCTCTGGCTTGACTTTCATCATCTCCGTCTTGCCGAATATCAGCTACGCAATTAATTCCCCTGAAAGTTTTACAATTCAAGGTCCGTCTCAGACTTAACATCGCCCCTGATCAAAGAATCTATTACGCCATGCTCCGCGTTCTCTCTGTTCCACCGTGCTTAATTTCCAAACGGCTCACGTGTTTATTACACTAGTGAATCCGGCGTTCCTGTAGCAAAAAATAAACTAGATGGGGAGGGGCAAAAGTGGATGATCACTGCTGCACTATTTCCATCTGTGACAACAGGAAATAGTCTATCAGTGCACCATCAACGCAAGAGACAGAAGACGTTGCAAATCAATAGCAGCCGACTTTCGTTGTGGAGATAGTAGCTGATGGTAATGATGAATGACCATCAAAAACCACCAACTTTTTCCTCGACAACAACCACCAAACAAGTATGTATCATACTCCTCGGTCATTTATATATATTTATATATCTTTTCTCTTTCTCTCTCTCTTTCTTTTTCTCTTTCTCTGTCTTTATTTCTCTTTCTCACCCTCTCTCTCTCTCTCTCTCTCTCTCTCTCTCTCTCTCTCTCTCTCTCTCTCTCTCTCTCTCTCTCTCTCTCTCTCTCTTCTTTTTAACAAGAAAAACACAGTGCAAATGTAAGTAGTAGGGAGAATTTGTAGGTTACAAAAGAAAGTTACGGTTTTCTCTAGAATGTTAACATTTTCAATTTCTAGACATGAAACACAACCGTAATGCCATTCACAAACTCCCATCTCCCAGATATCATTCCAGGAAATTGTTCAGCCAAGGAAAAGCTTTTTTGAGCAAGTGAGAATATATATTTTAATGAGAATAATTACTTAAACCAGAACGGTACAAGTATAATTTGTAATAAGAACACAATTGAACTGGTAGCTAATGAACTGATAATCGTCATCAAGCATCAGTTTTTCTGTCGTTGACAATCATTTCCAATCCACATTGTCCGTGTTTTTGAGAATTTCTGTACGGGATCATGTACACCTCGTTATCCCATGTACACCTTGTTATTCCATGTACACCTCGTTATTTCATGTACACCTTGTTATTCCATGTACACCTTGTTATTCCAGCCATCTTACATCGCAATTCTAGAACTTCCTTACCTGCCTTCGTGTAAGCTTTTTTGCCATTGATTTTCCGGGTGCTTCCTAGTCAATACAAAGACTACATACAAGAGAAAGATTGTTATAGACACCATTACACTAAAAGTAAGTGCAAGAAAAAAAGACCAACAGAGAAGTACTGCACTCACTAAATGTAGAGGAAAATTGGCTCCTAAATACCATCGCAATAAGGAAGCTGAAATTTTTCGGTCAAATAAAAAAGACATAATAGTCTGGGAAAATTAGTAATGGAAGGCATGGTCCCTGGAAAAAGGGGAAGGGGACGACCTAGACGACGGTGAATCCAGGACATCACAGTGAGTCTGAACTTGTCTTTGGATGATGCAGGTTGACTTTCCCAGAATCGTGATACGTTCAGAGCAGCTGTAATGGAGACAACGTTCTGGAGAGAATACGTCACATGATCATGCAGGTCGACTTGCCCAGACTCGTGATGTGTTCAGAGCAGCTGTAGTGGAGACAACGTTCTGAAGAGAATACGTCACATGATCATGCAGGTCGACTTGCCCAGAATCGTGATGTGTTCAGAACAGCTGTAATGGAGACAACGTTCTGCAGAGAATACGTCACATGATGAGTAAGTGCAAGAATGTTCAAGGTCATGACCCTAATGTCCAGTGGCGGATTTCATCGTCATCATTGCCCTTGGCGTTCCTTGTACAATATGCCTGAGGGGGCAGTAGTCCCATTTTTTGTTCGCCCCATTAGAGGCCCCGAGAACTATACGGAGCAGGGGAGGATTTAAGAATTTTGTTTTCGACGTGGCCAATTTATAAAAGTCCTCTCTTCCATCTCCCCCCTCCCCAACCCCAACTCAAAAATCCAGTTTGTTATTATACGGTTTAAATGATACTAAGAATATTGTAGACAATATAAATGCACATCCTTCAAAACAAATGCGTAATTTAACTCTTACATAATAAAGGTAGTCTCCTACCAGTTACCCGCCATAAGGTAGTCTCCTACCAGTTACCCGCCATAAGGTAGTCTCCTACCAGTTACCAGCCATAAGGTAGTCTCCTACCAGCTACCCGCCATAAGGTAGTCTCTTACCAGTTTACCTTATGGCGGGTGTCTCCTACCAGTTACCCGCCATAAGGTAATCTCTTACCAGTTACCCGCCATAAGGTAGTCTCCTACCAGTTACCCACCATAAGGCAGTCTTCTACCAGTTACCCGCCATAAGGTGGTGTCCTACCAGTTACCCGCCATAAGGTAGTCTCCTACCAGTTACCCACCATAAGGTGGTGTCCTACCAGTTACCCGCCATAAGGTGGTGTCCTACCAGTTACCCGCCATAAGGTAGTCTCCTACCAGTTACCCGCCATAAGGTAGTCTCCTACCAGTTACCCGCCATAAGGTGGTGTCCTACCAGTTACCCGCCATAAGGTGGTGTCCTACCAGTTACCCGCCATAAAGTAGTCTCCTACCAGTTACCCGCCATAAGGTGGTGTCCTACCAGTTACCCTCCATAAAGTAGTCTCCTACCAGTTACCCGTAATAAGGTGGTGCCCTACCAGTTACCCGCCATAAAGTAGTCTTCTACCAGTTACCCGCCATAAGGTGGTGTCCTAGCAGTTACCCGCCATAAGGTGGTGTCCTACCAGTTACCCGCCATAAAGTAGTCTCCTACCAGTTACCCGTAATAAGGTGGTGCCCTACCAGTTACCCGCCATAAAGTAGTCTCCTACCAGTTACCCGCCATAAGGTGGTGTCCTAGCAGTTACCCGCCATAAGGTGGTGTCCTACCAGTTACCCGCCATAAAGTAGTCTCCTACCAGTTACCCACCATAAGGTAGTCTCCTACCAGTTACCCGCCATAAGGTGGTGTCCTACCAGTTACCCGCCATAAAGTAGTCTCCTACCAGTTACCCACCATAAGGTAGTCTCCTACCAGTTACCTGCCATAAGGTGGTGTCCTACCAGTTACCCGCCAAAAAGTAGTCTCCTACCAGTTACCCGCCATAAGGTGGTGTCCTACCAGTTACCCGCAATAAAGTAGTCTCCTACCAGTTACCCGCCATAAAGTAGTCTCCTACCAGTTACCCGCCATAAGGTGGTATCCTACCAGTTACCCGCCATAAAGTAGTCTCCTACCAGTTACCCGCCATAAAGTGGTGTAGTGTTAGAAAGTTCACTATTCTAGGTCCAGCTTTATGATGTAGGGGTGACCGGTTCCCTTCCTTAAAATCTCTCTCTCTCTCTCTCTCTCTCTCTCTCTCTCTCTCTCTCTCTAACTATATCTCTGTCTTCTCATGGACGTCTCTCTCTCTCTCACATTTCTAACTATCGCATTTCTCTGTCTTCAACATGGACGGATTTTTTTTTTTTTTTTTTTTGTTTCGATCAGCGGCACTCTCACATTTCGCAGTGAGGATTAATCCGGTCAGGAACAGAGGGTTTTTAAGTCACATTTCGTGGATTTTTATATCAGTGTATTGGTTTTTAGACGGTGAAATTTTTAAACATGATATTATGTTAATTACGATAACATTTTATCGTAGAATACCGTTGAAATGTGTATCAGTTTTTTCTCTATGTTATTGGAGGATATTTGCAACAATGACTACATGACTCATCTGATTGTGACCTTCGCCAAAGCAAGAGGTCAGTTGTTGGTCAAGCGTTGCTGTCGAGCATCATAAAATTGTCCCGGTATACAGTGTTCCTCACCGGTAATAACGCCCCCCCCCCCCCAATCCCCCCGTGGAATGTAACCATGTCATGCTTGGAGGAAGGCGTTAGTTTGCATTTAGCAGTGGGCCCTAGGGACGCTCGTTTAAGACCAACAACCATAAAAAACTACGCTCTGAACAAAGAGAGGGCTATTCACATAAAACTTAAAGGTTGTAGAACTGGGTCCGGTATAACCTTGAACTCAATACCTTCCATTTGCGGTGTCTACGCCGCATCCTCGGCATCTCGTGGAAAGATAAAGTGACAAATGTCGAGGTGTTGTCACGTGCTGGCCTTCAAAGTATGTGTACGCTTCTTAGACAGCGCAGACTTCGCTGGCTTGGCCATGTTCGCCGCATGGATGATGGTCGCATCCCAAAAGATATCTTCTACGGACAATTAGCAGATGGCAAGAGAACAGTTGGGCGACCACAGCTGAGGTTCAAAGATGTGTGCAAGAGAGATATGAGGGCACTGGACATGGATCCAGCAACATGGGAGGATAAAGCTGCCGATCGCACTAAGTGGCGATGCTATTTACGGCGCCACCTCAGATTGGGCGAAAGAGGCTCACACAAGAAGCAGAGGTGAGGAGAAAACGTCGAAAGGAGCACCAGGAAAATAAGCAGCTGAGGGCTGTCACCTCAGGGGCGCATTCCCATAGTCAGTTATGACTGAAGGGGCTATTATTATTATTATTATAACCTTGAAGCTCTCAAGTAATGGAAAATGTGTAAGGGAGCCGCGCTGGTGTAATGGCTTCGGCGTTGTACTGGCGACAAGGTGTTCGTGGTTTAAACCCGGGCGTCAGCGTTTGAAGAAATGTTTACGGCCGGAAATTTGACTGAATAACCTGAACGGCTCCTGTGATAAACCCTCTGTGGATGGGAAGGAGCGAAGCTCCTGACCGGGTTGGAAGGAAAGTCCTCAGGTCCCCCAGCCTCGCAATGACATGTCATTGGGCACGAAGGGCTGAAAGCCCAAGTGCCGCTGGTTAAGGAAAAAAAATCACTTTAGAAATGTGGTTCAGAACAAATCAAATAGTAAGGAAATATGGATGGCAATTAACACCTTAGCGAAAAAACGTAATGCACCAGACTCATTCTCTTCCAACACTTCATTTACTTGCACCGACTTCAGCAATCACTTTCAAGCAGAAATAAACAGTCTGAAATCCACAATACCACCTTCCTCTAGTGACTTAGACAAACTTTCAGCATTCTGTAAGAACAAATGTACAAACTCAGTTCCACCCGACATTCCTTTTATGACAGTTAATGAAGTGTATAACTATCTTATTGGCCTTAAAGATAATAGCTCATCAGGGCTTGACGGAATTAGTAATCGAATACTGCGTTACGCCGCACCAGCTATTAGTGATTCACTAACTTATATATATAATCAATGTATCGCTAAAAGTTATTTTCCTTCGGCCTTTAAGATTGCCAAAGTATATCCTCTTTTCAAACCTGGCTCGTCAGATAACAGTAACCTTGGTAACTATAGACCAATTTCTCTTTTATCATCGCTTTCTAAACCACTAGATAAACACATACATAAAGCAACACTACATTGCCTAGTTAGCAATGACTTGCTAATTGACAGTCAGTCAGGGTTTCGACAAAAGCATTCATGCCACACAGCTCTAACTAAGATGATAGACAACTTGCACCTAAACATCAATAACGATAACATATGTGGAGCAATCTTTGTAGACTTTAGGAAAGCATTTGATATGTTAGATCACGCTGTTTTAATAAGGAAATTAGAAACAATGAAAGTTAACTTTAAACTAGTGACATTACATAAATCATTCCTGTCCGACAAAAAGCAAGTAGTGTGGTACAATAACTCCTTGTCAAGCCCAACTATTATTGACACCGGTGTTCCTCAGGGTTCTATTCTCGGCTCTCTACTTTTTTCCATTTACATAAATGACCTTCCACTACACATCAAGCACTCATCCTGCGATCTATTTGCCGATGACTGTACCATTTATACGAGTGATAAAAGTTGCAACACGCTAGAAAGATTATTACAAAGCGACACAGACAATCTTATTAAGTGGAGCAATGAATATTGCATGCAAATAAATATCATTAAAACAAAATGTATGATAATATCAACTAGACAAAAATTACAAAACTCACAGAAAACAACACTTCAGCTCTATATTGGAACCTCTTTAATTGAAAATGTAAATGAAAATAAAACACTAGGACTCATAATTGACCAACATTAAGTTGGAATTTGCATGTACAAGCACTGACCAAACAAACGGCACAAAAAGTTTACCAGTTAGCTAAAATTAAACATTTCCTAGATGGGGAGACACGAAAAATGTTCTATACATCCCAAATACAAACACATCTAGACTATTGTTCCACAATTTGGGATGGCTGCACCATGTCCAAGACCAAAAGACTCTGTTCATTACAAAAACGTGCAGTGCGCCAAATTTCAGACAAAAACCTCACACAGAGTGTAGACCCATATACATATTGTGATGATATCCGATATTTCACCGATCAAAATATAGCATCTAGTAGTTTGTAGGTATAAAATAACATAGGTATTACCACACCACCAAAAGACTAGTTTTATTTCTCGGTTCCTAAAGGGTTAACGCGTAAAACGCCGATAGTTGAAAATGCCAATGTGACGTTACAGACTTGTAAGCCTTACCCAAAATGCATGCGTGAAAGTTAGTGTAGTTAGAAATCGTGTATTTCTTGGAAAAGACAAGGGAGAGAACGGGGGAAATGCATAGACCCTGTTTGAATTTCTAAACTGAAACTAAATGGCCTAAACGAGCGATAGGAAAAATAAAGACTAGAAATGAAGATTAAAATGCTACTAATTAGTTGTTAAATATATAATATGCGTTAGTCTAAATATTTTAGCCTACTGTAGAAAGAAAGATATGTTATTTGAATAAATATAAAGGAAAGACGAAAAGGGTAAAAATAATAGCTAGAAGTGTGAAACCTTATGCATTAGATGACAAAACGGTAGAATAAGTAAATATTTTCATTCTGGATTAACATGACTTAGATAATACTAGCGATATGGTAGAATGAAGACATATAAAGACGTGCCTGGGATTTCTTTACTGAAGCTAGCCATATTGAGGCCATAGAAAGGGGTGTCTCCTGATTTGAAAATTGTAGGTTAGCTTTTGAAAATAGACGCGTAGGAACGGAAGTCACCTGATTGGTTGAGGAGCATAACTAAGAAAGTGAAATAAATACTCAGAAAGACGAGCGTTCCTTGCCACTTTCAATTTAAACTTTCACATGTAAAGTTAATAACGTTTACAGACAAGTGTGTTCAGATGCCTTCGCTGTTCTGTTATTCAGCAGGAGATCTTGTGTGACCATTTATGGCCTGTAATTTACTTACATAGTGAAAAAATTCGATATTTCGGTAAGACCAACATTTATATAATTATTATTGTATTTGAAAATGTGTTTGCCATATTGATTATGAATGAATATTTGAAGGGGAGAGTCCCAGTCGTACAAGTGCCATTTCAACATGTTACGTACACTCATTAAATGGGGTTAGATAATCTTATAGCTTCATGTAAAAGCCCTACAGCTTTGCTTGTACTTTGGGAGATAAAAGAACATATAAATTTATATAAAGAGTAAAGTTAACATCAAACTTTGTGTTGTTGTTTCACCGAGTTGCTAAGAAAGATATTATCATTGTGGGGAAAGAACTTAATAAAATCCTTGCAGTTTTACTTAAAAGTTGGGATAAAGAGAGATTAATAAGGGAAAAGACTTTAATGAATAATGTTCAAGTATAGCCAGAAAATCACTGGCCATCTTTATGTAATCCATGTTATTACCTGAATGTATTTATGAAATTATAATATTGTATTAGGACTAGGAAGAAAAAAAAAAAAAAAACATATGTTTGAGATATTTAATGATACTAGAGCACACTACCCGAGGGGGAAAATAATTATTTATGTATTATGTTCTGATTTTTGATTGGTTGATATCTGTAAAACTGTTACAAATGGAGATAGGTCAGAATATTATTTTGAGGGGAAATTAATCCTCTACTTCCAGAGTTTCTGGGTGTGAAACTGAAGTGAGCCAGTCACGTTGTTGTTCAACCCTGGTACCTGTTCGAGGCCATATGATTTGAGGGCCTCCCTACCTTATCTTGAATCCTGAAAGCTGAGCAGTGCTGTGAGGGGAAGACTTATAACCAGGACATCGCAGAATTTTCGACACCTATCTTAAGATAAGCCCTGTGTTTTGGGGCCTTGTGAATTCACTGAACTATTCTCCACAATTTGATATTTCAACCAGATTAAATAAAATGATGACAGTAGTGATTCCCCAAAATATGTGCTTTAGTTTGGACTAGAGTATTACAACAAGAACACTTCCTAGTCAGAAATAAAAAGACTTTAGTAGTGAAACTAGATTGTGTGTAACTGTATATAAATGTTTAATCTTAATGTTTTTTATGAATCAACTCAATTATACTTAATACATTTGAAAAAAAATTGTTCAGACCAAAATTCAATAGGGAGTTGTTTACTTAATTGTTTATTAACCTTAAAGTGTGGTTGTTGTTATTTTCTGCACATGCATTGCATATACCCTAGACACGTAGCTACACAACATCCATACATTATAACATATAAATTGGGGATAACATACATAGCGGGTGGTAGTCATTGGTGGAAGCAAGACAGGTTTCCTGACATATAGTTAAAAGGTAAACTTCCTCAGGAGCTAGCATAGCTGACTTCACATCTGCTACACAAATATATATATAAGTAATATCGATCCACCACATATAGTGGGATTGGCTCGTCCGGGATTTCCAAAGTTTTATAATAAGTAAATAAGTGGAGGTTTTGGTGAATTGACATTGCTCTGTGTTGTCCTGTTAATTAGATACTAATTAGATATTTTGGTTTATTTAAATCACATTGGATAGAATATTAAGATGGCAGAATTGGCCAAGTACAGATCTTCTGCTGTGCAGACTGCGAAGGAAATGGGTATGGAGGGACAGATTTTTATTTATTATGTTACAGCAGAGGTTGATAAATATATAGCCAGAGAAAGGGAAGATGCTAGGGAGGCTAAGAAATTAGAGGCTGATAGATTGGCGGAGGAGAAACGAATTATGTTAGAAGATGCTAGAGAAACTTAAGAAATTAGAGGCTGATCGGGAGGCTGAGATTAAGAGGCTGCAGTTGGAGGAAAAGAAACTTGAGGCTGAGAAGGAGGAAAAACGTCTACAGAGGGAGGCGGAACGAGAGAAAGAAGAAAAGAGGTTGGAGGCAGAAAGGGAAGACAAAAGACTGGCTGCTGAAAGGGAAGCAGAAGATAAAAGGTTACAGCGGGAGCATGAGTTACGACTAAGAGAGTTAGAGTTACAAGGCCATGCTCCTGAAAATGGAACTAGCCCATCCACTTCCGACTCAGCTGCAAGCCAGGGGGCCTCCTCATCAGCCATGGGGTTTCATTTGGATCCTTTTATTGAGAAAGACGGTGATATTGAGTCCTTCCTTAGCCGTTTTGAAAGTTTAGCTACAACATATGGGTTGGAGAAGGATAAGTGGAGCCTTAAAGTATCCCAGGGACTTAGGGGAAATTCTTATGAAGTATTTTCCAAGCTCAGTAAAGATGACCAAGACGATTATGACATTCTTAAACATGCACTATTGGTCAGATACGAGAAAAACTGTGAATTTTATAGGAAGAAATTAGACAGGCTAAATTACTCACAGGGGAGACCTACCACCAGTTCTCGGCCCGACTAGAGACCTATTTGGAGAAATGGACTGCTCTGGGGAAAACCCAAGATTTAAAGGAAATGGTTATGATGGAGCAGGTTAGAGAGTCCATGGCTCCAGACTTGAGAAAGTTTCTCACAGAACAGGGTGCAGAGAGACTGGTGGATATTTTAAATGTAGCTGAGAGATATCTAGCAGCCCAGTCAGAGTTGGCAGGAGCAAAGAAGAAACATATAGATCATAATATGGGTCCCCAAATTCAACCTCAGAACAAATATGACAATAGAGATAAGTTTAACAAGAATAAACCATATTATGATAGGTCCAGGTACGAACAACGTGACAGAAACCCTCAATATAATGAAAGAAAACCTGTTAACCAGGGAAAGAAATATTGTAAATGGGTGTAAGAGGGATGGCCATGACACCCATGACTGTAAAAGAAAACCTTCCACCTTTGCTGCAATGAAAACTGGGAACAAGGGAGTAAAGGCAAAAACCTATTAAGCCACATGAGCCCTATCACCCCCCAGTATGTGAGGACGTTGTATGTAATGGGGTCACCATAAGGTGCCTTTATGATACAGGTCTAGATTATGATTCAGTCGTCAGTTCGCACCTAGTGAACCCAGATCAGTATACCACAGAGACAGTGGAGATACAAGGGGCGACTAAGGATATAGCAACCATGACACTTCCCGTAGCTAGGATAGAGGTGAAAACTCGTTATGTGGAAGGGATCATCAAAGCAGCAGTTATAAACGAACCCATATACCCTCTAATATTGGGATGTCGTTATGTCTTCTTGGGGAATCCCAAGAGACCTGTGATTATGGCAACAGTGCAGACCAGGTCACAGTCAAGGAAGGACGAAGATGAACCTATAAATACTCATCCAGAGGAGATGAGGAAGGCACAAGCTGTGAAGATAGGTCACTCAAGCTGTGTTATAAAAAAATTACCTAAATGCCATACACCTCCAAACAAAGGAGAATATTATATGAAAAATAAATTGTTATATAGGAAGGCTGGAACTGGATCCAATGGTCACGGACAGCTGGTCCTTCCCAAGGCATATAGGGAGAAGGTGATGGAATTAGGACATGCTATTCCCTTCAGTGGTCATATGGGGATCAGCGCTACAGGTCAGCGCATAGCTTGTCATTATTTCTGGCCAGGAATAACTGAGGATATAAAAAGATATAGTAAAATCATGTCCAGAATGCCAACGGGTAGCTCCAAAGCATTGGACTGCCCCCAGCAACTCTAGGGGAAATGCCCATAGTGGGAACACCTTTTGAGAGAGTTGCGGTGGACATTGTGGGACCTCTCACTCGGACAAAGAGGAGGAACAGTTACATTCTGACTCTGGTGGACACATGTTCCATGTGGGGAGAGGCGGTAGCCCTGTCATCAATTGATTCGAAGCATGTGGCAGAGGCATTACTCACAATATTCACGAGGTTAGGTTTCCCTCACCAAATCTTGACTGATAACGGCTCACAGTTCAAGGGGAGACTAACAGAAGAGGTATTTAGGGGATCTTCCAGGCCAAGCATTTTCATTGTTGTCCGTATCACCCCCAAGGGAACGGCCAGGTGGAGAGGTTCAATGGGACTCTCATTTCCATCCTGAGAAAGCTGGCCCATGAAAAACCTGATACGTGGGACCAATTTTTGCCCGCTGCGTTGTTTGCGTATCGGGAGGTACCACATAGTTCAACCGGGATGGCTCCCGCAACTCTGCTATTTGGGAGGCCAATAAAAGGTCCATTGGAAGCTTTATTAAGGACCTGGACAGATGAGAAGGCAGAAGAGACTGTTACCTCATCGTATCAATATGTGAACGAACTGACCACTCGTCTGAAAGCTGGATGGAAACTGGCAAATGATAACCTCAGACAAGCCAGGAAGAAACATGCTGCATACTTTAATAAGAAAGCGAAAGATAGAGAATTACATGTGGGAGAGAAGGTGCTTCTTTTACTTCCCGCCAGTAGTAACAAGTTGCAAATTGGATGGCAAGGTCCATACACCGTTCTAGAAAAGATATCCAGAACCAATTATAAAATAGACAAGAAAGGAAAGGAGAAAATATATCATGTAAACCTCCTAAAGAAGTATCTCGAGAGAGAAAACCAGGAAGGGACACCTTTACTGGCCTTGTCCATTGCAACCCAAATGAAAAATGAACCACTCACCTCGCAGGAATACCCCTTAAAACCATGTGAAACACCTGTACAGGTGAAAGTCAGTAAGCACCTGACTAAGAAACAGAGGGAACAGGTTCAAAAGGTTCTAACAGAACATACAGATGTGTTAACGGATAAACCGGGGCACACCCATTTGTTGGAGTATGATATGCAATTAATAGACCCAACACCTATCTGTATGAGGGCCTATACGATTCCGTTCGCTAAGGAACAAGCATGGAAGAAGGAGATAGATTATTTGTTAAAAGAAGGGATTATCTCTCACAGTGAATCTCCTTACAGCTCCAGTGTGGTTTTGCTGAGGAAACCCTCTGGGGAACATCGTCTGTGTATAGATTACAGAAAACTGAATGCTGTCAAAGCGAATAATGAGGACCAATTACATGACCCAAATCAGCTGTTTGCCAGACTGAACAAGGCAAAATACTTTTCAAAGGTGGATCTTAGCAAGGGCTATTATCAAATTCCAGTAAAGCCTGAGGTCAGATCTTATTTAGCATTTAGCACCTCGGATGGACATTATGAATTCAACATTTTGCCGTTTGGGTTGAAAAATGCTCCGAGTGTGTTCTCAAGAATGATGAGAAAATTGTTGGATCCACTAAAAAATCCATGTATAACGAATTTCATGGATGACATCCTCATTGCCACAGAAACATTTGAGAGGAACACATTAACTCTTTGACGATGCTATTTGATAGGCTCAGAGAGGCAAATTTGACTGCGAGACCAACCAAATGCTATATTGGTTGTAAAGAGTTGGAATTCTTGTGACATACGATATATCAGGGTAACATTACCCCTTACCCCAAGAACCTGGATAAATTACAGAGTGCACCTATACCACAGACCAAGAATTACTTGATATCGTTTGGGTCGCTATGTGGATTTTATCAGACGTACATAAAAAATTTTAACTATATATGTGCTCCTCTAACGGATTTAACTCGCAAAGGAAATCCAGATAAAATTGTGTGGTCTGCTCAATGTGAATCGGCGTATCAAGAGTTAAAGGAGAAACTCACTAGCAAGCCTATTTTGAAATTGCCTGATTTGACTCAGGAATTTGTGGTAAGAACGGACGCTAGCAACGTAGGATTAGGGCTACATTGTTGCAACAACGGTCCAATTCAAAAAAGGGGGAGCTGAACCCAGTCGGTTATGCTAGCCGCAAGCTGAATAAAGCGGAGCAAAACTACTCAACAAGTGAGAAAGAATGTCTAGCTTTAATCTGGGCTATAAAAAAAGTTCCAGATCTATCTTTATGGTAGAACATTTGTGGTCCAAACGGATCATCAGCCCCTCGTATTTTTTATCACAGGCTAAGCATGAAAAACGCCCGATTATTAAGGTGGTCGTTACTAATCCAACCTTATTCGTTTTCCATTGAGTACATACCCGGTTCGCTGAATGTGGGAGCGGATTTTCTGAGTAGACATCCTTTGGAAGAAACTCAGGGGAGTCATAAGGCCAAATAAGTTAATTTGATCTATGTGAATCTCGGATTTTGAACTCGCTTTAACAAGCATGTTCTTAAGTGGGGAGATGTGTGATGATATCCGATATTTCACCGACGATCAAAATATAGCATCTAGTAGTTTTGTAGGTATAAAATAACATAGGTATTACCACACCACCAAAGACTAGTTTTTATTTCTCGGTTCCTAAAGGGTTAACGCGTAAAACGCCGATAGTTGAAAATGCCAATGTGACGTTACAGACTTGCAAGCCTTACCCAAAATGCATGCGTGAAAGTTAGTGTAGTTAGAAATCGTGTATTTCTTGGAAAAGACAAGGGAGAGAACGGGGGAAATGCATAGACCCTGTTTGAATTTCTAAACTGAAACTAAATGGCCTAAACGAGCGATAGGAAAAATAAAGTCTAGAAATGAAGATTAAAAATGCTACTAATTAGTTGTTAAATATATATATGCGTTAGTCTAAATATATTAGCCTACTGTAGAAGGAAAGATATGTTATTTGAATAAATATAAAGGAAAGACGAAAAGGGTAAAAATAATAGCTAGAAGTGTGAAACCTTAGGCATTAGATGACAAAACGGTCAGACTAGAATAAGTAAATATTTTCATTCTGAAATAACATGACTTAGATAATACTAGCGATATGGTAGAATGAAGACACAATAAAGACGTGCCTGGGATTTCTTTACTGAAGCTAGCCATATTGAGGCAATAGATAGGGGTGTCTCCTGATGTGAAAATTGTAGGTTAGCTTTTGAAAATAGACGCGTAGGAACGGAAGTCACCTGATTGGTTGAGGAGCATAACTAAGAAAGTGAAATAAATACTCAGGGAGGGGGGGGGGGGGAAGAAGACGAGCGTTCCTTGTTTTTTTTTTTTTTTTTTTTTTTTTTTTTTAGAAGTTTTCAATTTAAACTTTCACATGTAAAGTTAAAACGTTTTTACCACAGACAAGTGTGTTCAGATGATGCCTTCGCTGTTCTGTTATTCACAGGAGATCTTGTGTGACCATTTATGGCCTGTAATTTACTACATAGTGAAAAAATTTCGATATTTCGGTAAGACCAACATTTATATAATTATTATTGTATTTGAAAATGTGTTTGCCATATTGATTATGAAATGAATATTTTGAAGGGGAGAGTCCCAGTCGTACAAGAGCCATTTCAACATTTACGTACACTCATTAAATGGGGTTAAGATAATCTTATAGCTTCATGTAAAAAGCCCTACAGCGTTTGCTTGTACTTTGGGAGATAAAAGAACATATAAATTTATATAAAGAGTAAAGTTAACATCAAACTTTGTGTTGTTTCACCGAGTTGCTAAGAAAGATATTAACATTGTGGGGAAAGAACTTAATAAAATCCTTGCAGTTTTACTTAAAAGTTGGGATAAAGAGAGATTAATAAGGGAAAAGACTTTAATGAATAATGTTCAAGTATAGCCAGAAAATCACTGGCCATCTTTATGTAATCCATGTTATTACCTGAATGTATTTATGAAATTATAATATTGTATTAGGACTAGGAAGAAAAAAAAAAAAAAAAAAAAAAAACATATGTTTGAGATATTTAATGATACTAGAGCACACTACCCGAGGGGGAAAATAATTATTTATGTATTATGTTCTGATTTTTTGATTGGTTGATATCTGTAAAACTGTTAAAAATGGAGATACAAAAAAAAAAAAAAAATAGAAAAAAAGGTCAGAATATTATTTTGAGGGGAAATTAAATCCTCTACTTCCAGAGTTTTCTGGGTGTGGAAACTGAAGTGAGCCAGTCACGTTGTTGTTCAACCCTGGGTACCTGTTCGAGGCCTTATGATTTGAGGGCCCTACCTTATCTTGAATCCTGAAAGCTGAGCAGTGCTGTGAGGAGGAAGACTTATAACCAGGACATCGCAGAATTTTTCGACACCTATCTTAAGATAAGCCCTGTGTTTTGGGGCCTTGTGAATTCACTGAACTATTCTCCACAATTTGATATTTCAACCAGATTAAATAAAATGATGACAGTAGTGATTCCCCAAAATATGTGCTTTAGTTTGGACTAGAGTATTACAACAAAGAACACTTCCGTATGTCAGAAATAAAAAGACTTTAGTAGTGAAAACTAGATTGTGTTTGTAACTGTATATAAATGTTTAATCTTAATGTTTTTTATGAATCAACTCAATTATACTTACATAACATTTGAAAAAAAATTGTTCAACCAAATTCAATAATAGGGAGTTGTTTACTTAATTGTTTATTAACCTTAAAGAGTGGTTGTTGCTATTTTCTGCACATGCATTGCAGATACCCTAGACACGTAGCTACACAACATCCATACATTATAACATATAAATTGGGGATAACATACATAGCGGGTGGTAGTCATTGGTGGAAGCAAGACAGGTTTCCTGACATATAGTTAAAAGGTAAACTTCCTCAGGAGCTAGCATAGCTGACTTCACATCTGCTACACAAATATATATATAAGTAATATCGACCCACCACACATATCTTAACATATTACCATCAAGAAAGCGCCTTCTCTTCAACAAATTCAAATTTATTCACAAAATCTTATCACAGAATACTCCAACGTATCTGCGGCCTATTTTCAAATACAGCGGAAGACGCAGTCAACGCTTAAAAGGGGGCATATACACCCAGAAAAAGACAAAAAAGGTTATTTTTGATTTTCATATAATAATTGTGTTTTGAATATTTATAAGCCTTTTTACTTTGATATTCTTTTTGAATTATGTGTTTATCTGTAATAGTTTATGAGTTATCAATGTTCAAAGAGAATCAGATAAGTGTTTTAACATTTTAAAAACTAAACTTTAACGAAAACAGGGCTTGCGATTCACAGTTCCGGTAATATTTTCTACAATTTTAAAGCTATAGCCTTCAAATTTTGCACACTTATAGCCCATGTTATCCTTTATGGCATGAACCTCCACTTTTTTCTTACATGGTATAGAAACAGAGATATTGCTATACAAAGATCTAAATTTGTGCTATTTAAAAGGGTCATATTGCAAGAGCCATATCTACAAAACTCATTGGGGTAGACATTTTTGGGTGGTTCACGCCATAGGTAGGGATGTTATGCACATCATCTGCTGGTTTGGCATTCTTTGCACCTTTTATGTGAGTGAAATTCATTCCCAGGTGCACTGGGGGTTTTCCTTTCTTTTCTTTTTTTCATCACTTCATGTTAATTAATTATTTTCACATAAAACATTAAAATTTATAAAGTAAACTTTGTTCATCATAAAATATAATATCTCTTGTAACATGTGGCCAAATTTTATGTCATCAAGTTTGTTAGTTATTTTCCTGTTAATTTTTTAAAAAGATAACCCATTTCTGGGTGGGTGTTCCCCCTTATAAATTACACATGCCCAAGCCTAGGCTCGACTTATTCAAGAAAAGTTTAGCTTCTTCTGCTGCTCATCTGTGGAATAATCTTCCACACGACTTAAAAAACACGCTTAGTCCATATTCATTCAATCATAGACTTTTCAAATACATCATGAGTGCAGATTATATGCCACCCTAATTTAGTTATGTTCTTAAATAATTACATAACATCATATGTAGGTTTTAAAGATAATTTTGTCCTGTTTAGTATTAATTATGATAAGGTACTGTAAATCTGTGTAACAGTTATTGTACTGTTACAATGTTGGGATTTTATTTTATTGTATTTTATTGTTATTTTATTATTTAAGTATTATTTAAGATACATGTGAGAATAAATAGATTCAGTTAGGAAGACGAGAGAAAGGAAGGGCAGAATGTTAGACGGGCCTGCGTGCCCAATTCTAAACCCTTTGAAAATAAAGTTCGTTCGTTCGTTCGTTACTTGCTACCTCTGCATTCCTTCGAACCCGGAACGGGTTAGCTTTGTCACCAAAGGCACGAAAATAAATGCTGATCAACCAGAACCAGTAAGGATAATCGTGGTCGGCAGGGGAGGGGGTGAGCTGAAGCTTTGAAGACCCTCTCCTAAAGACCCCTCTCTTGAAGACGCCACTGGATAATTCTACTGTAAGATGAAACTATAACAAACTCCCCTTGTTTCTATTACCAGCATTATTTACCGCTTTCATCGCCATTAAACGTCACAGCTTTGATCCTGTGTAATGTCGCATTACTGTTATCATTCGACGAGAGATATGTGATCTGACATCAGTTATTCACTAAAAATCTGTTAAGCAGGATTTATGATCTGTTGTTTTAAAATTCCCAGTTGGTCCAGGCAAAAAAGATCTTTCAAATTAAGTCTGACTGAAATTAATATCTCCTTTGTTTTATAATCACAGTATAAAAGACAAGACGCGTTATCAGGACATTCGGAAATATATGAACATAAAAGAAATGAAATCCACGCAGGAATCTCCAACTTAAATGTCAAAAATGTCAAGTCTATCCTACTGTATGGCTGTGAAACATGGTAAACTCAAGTTAGAAATACGCACAGAAGGAAAGGGAGAAAGTAGAAAATAGAACTATTCAGTGATATCTCCTTCTTCTTCAAGTACCATGCCTAGTGGCGTAGGAGATCATGTCCCTCCACAACTTCCTGTCTCCAGTACAATTTATCAATTCTGTTGTTGACCTCCTTCCATGCCACGATGTCAAATTGTCCAGTACTGTATTTGCTTTCTTTGTCTTCCCCTATCTCTGTTTCCTTCAGTCTTACCCGTTGATACGATATATTCCAGCTTTCCTCTTCTCATAACATGCCAAAAAAAGTGGATTGCTTGTTTCTAACTTGTGAAATAAGTTTCCTTTGCGCACTGGCCTCATTCATGACATTCTTTTAAATGCATATAAATAACTCTCACTTTCCTTCTTCTACTGTTTTTGTGTGTTCGTCCCTGACAAAGGCCCTGTTGTCGGAACGTAAGTTGTTTATTTTCTCTTTGTGCCGGTAAGAACTAAACTTTAATTTTACTCACCTGAACATCTGTCAGGGACAGTTTGCTATCACTGTCAAATATGGTCCCTGACCAAACCACGGGAGAGGAATATGACATCTTGTGAGATAAGATGCTTAATAGTTCAATCAATCAATCAATACCCTTTAACTCCCCGAGGAGCATAGGCCTTCAACAAACACATGCCAAGTCCTCCTGTCACGTGCCAAGTCCACCTGTCACGTGCCAAGTCCTCCTTTCACGTGCCATCAGCCCAAGTTCTTTCCACGTTTTACTCATTATTTTCACTTCTGTGTCCAGTTTTCTTATCTACGTGTTTTTGGGTCTCCCTCTGCCCCTCTTTCCCTGGGCATTCCAGAGCAAGGACCGCCTTGTATTGTTATTAACAGGTGTCCTCATTGTGTGTCCTATCGGACCTATCCATCGCCAGCGTCTTCTTCTCATCTCTTATTGCCCTGACACTTGTCTGGTTCTTGTCATTAGTTCCACACTGGTGACCTTGTCATACCATTTCAATCTTTTTGTTCTACGCAAGCACCTATGTATTAAAGATCTTATGAATGTGATGCTTAAGAAAAGCTACTAATGTTACTAGGCGACACATAATGAGGAATAATGACAACCGAAAACTTGTAGCAGCTACATCCTGCAACAAGTAAATACATAGATAGAAAATTATGTGGTTTGGCCATCTCATCAGAATAGAGCCCGATACACAACCTTTACGTGCCTACAACAGAAGATCTGGTTTCAGGGCACGGAGAAGATCAAAAGGCAGATGGATAGAGAACATCACAGACATCCTACAACAGCACGAGATCACATCAGACAATACCATATATTTGGCTCAAGAAAGAAAATTGCAGGTCCCCACTACACTTCAGGGTAACAGTAGTACGCAAAAAATAATTACCTTCTGTCTTGTTAAAAACCACAGCACAGGAGAAAGAAGCAGGGAAAGAGCGACACGGATAGACAAAGAGAAAGTGCGACGTAAGACCGATTGACCGAAATTCCCTGCAAGACACCCGCGGTAAATATTTCATTCTGCGATACATCTATCTTACAGCTGACCTCGATTTCTAATACTTCTGATCAGTATCACCATTGTCGACCAAGAACCGCATCCTCTGGGACGCCAACAACATCAGTCTTGTATATCAAAAACATAATAATGATGATAATAGCACCACAGACGAGAGTAAAGGCCATATAATCTAACTACATTCGTAGAAAAAAAGATTGCTGGGAGGTAAGGGTAGGCCGCGGTCGAAAGGATGCATAAATAAAACAAATGGGGTATCGAGATTACTCTGCATATACTGTTTCAAAAGTACACTTTTATCGATTACGTTCGCCACAACATAAATAATGAAAGCCAACGCTGACAACAAATTAGAATTCGGTGAGAAAAATTTCTTTGACGGACCGGCGATACTAACTCAGAGGTGGTTTATTTTTTTGTTTTTATTCGTGAAGACGATGTGGCTGCCATAAACTGATTATCAACACGCGGTGTGGAGGATGCTGCAATCTCCGTCCTGTAGGATTAATCTACAACAATAGTAGATATTGATGATGAGGTGTGGAGGATGCTACAATCTCCGTCCAGTAGGATTAATCTACAACAATAGTAGATATTTCCCCGTGTAGTCCCCGCCCCGTGTAGTCACCGCCCCGTGTAGTCCCCGGGGGTTTCTTGTGAGACAAAGAAAGAATTGGTCTACAACTGCACATGCATGTCGTACAAGGCCCCTAATATGGGTTGTACATGGGACTGACAACCTCAACATGTCGTACAAGGCGCCTAATATGGGGTTGTACATGGGACTGACAACCTCAACATGTCGTACAAGGCGCCTAATATGGGTTGTACATGGGACCGACAACCTCAACATGTCGTACAAGGCGCCTAATATGGGTTGTACATGGAACTGACAACCTCAACATGTCGTACAAGGCGCCTAATATGGGGTTGTACATGGGACTGACAACCTCAACATGTCGTACAAGGCGCCTAATATGGGTTGTAGACGGGACTGACAACCTCATCATGTTTTTTTTTTTTGTGTACGCCCACTATTACTCGAAGTGAAGTCTCCGGTTAATATGTCTAACCTGAGACTAATTTTACGTGAGTATCCCTCTTTTCCCTGTACAATGACAGGTGTCCTCTCGCCATTCAGATACTCGCCGTCTTCGGAGGGTACACATTAGAGCTGGGTCGGCTCAGGAGCCGTTCAGGTTATTCCAGTCCTTGGTCGACGACACTCTTTCAAATGTCTTCGCCAGGGCTCGAATTATTCCGGTCCAAGTCCCGGTCGACGACACTTCTTCAAATGTACTCGAAAGGGCTCGCCTGGATCACCCGATCGCCAGCGCAGTGTGGTAACCATTACACCAGCGCGGCTCCCAACCTCATCATGTAAAATAAGTTGTTACATAAACCACTACCACAAGAGAGCTTTGTGCAGGCTTCTTGCATGGGAACCAGCTGCAGTGGTGGATTCCTGCTCCTTAGGGATTGAAAAGGAAAATGATGATCATGATGAATAGTAGATATTGATGATGATGATGATGAATAGTAGATATTGATGATGATGATGATGAATAGTAGATATTGATGATGATGATGATGAATAGTAGATATTGATGGTGATGATGAATAGTAGGTATTGATGATGATGATGATGAATAGTAGATATTGATGATGATGAATAGTAGATATTATTGGTGATGATGATGAATAGTAGATATTGATGGTGATGATAAATAGTAGGTATTGATGATGATGTTGATGAATAGTAGATATTGATGATGATGATGATGAATAGTAGATATTGATGATGAATAGTAGATATTGATGATGATGATGATGAATAGTAGATATTGATGATGATGATGATGATGAATGATAGATATTAATGGTGATGATGAATAGTAGGTATTGATGATGATGTTGATGAATAGTAGATATTGATGATGATGATGATGAAAAGTAGATATTGATGATGAATAGTAGATATTG
>JAMPIV010012727.1:87500-181690 GCA_024509875.1 Oreohelix idahoensis
CATGAGGAATAGATCATGCAATGCATTCACCATCATCCATACATCATGCATATGATCATCAATGATGAATAGTAGATATCATTCAGGACATGATCACCATTAATTTAATGATACTCAGGGTTTGAATCCTTCAGTTCATCCATAAATGATTCATCCAACCATTATGAATCATCATTATTGATATCAATTGATTGACTAAAATCAGCTCAAATCATCATCCATCAATGTTTGTTCAAAATTATCCATCATACATCCCATTGCCATGCAATCCCTCAAATTCAATGATCCAGTCAGAGAATCAATCATCATGTTATCATGAAAACTATCATCAATTGACATCAATCATAAATGATCATGGATCATCACATCATCACCAATTGATGTTCCATCATCCAATCATCCATGACTGGATGAAACCTAACGAACATCATCAATCAATCATCATCCATCAGATCATCCCATAAGAACAGTATCCATTGATGCATCAATGAATATGATGGATGCATTATGAAATCATCATGCGTCATCGGTGGACTCTGAGAGAATACACCCATGACATGTCCAGTATGGCATCCATGAAATGATCATCATAAATCATTAAAAAGAAACCCACATATCAATGAATCATCCATCATCTTCATCACCATGGATATGTCATCATGATGCTTGATGATTTAAATAAGTTCATCCATCTAATGATGAATTATCATCAATGATAGATCACCCCATGTCTGATTGGGCAATTAATAGTAGAAATTTGATCATCATCATTCATGGAGTAACTGAAAATGATCATGATGATGATGATGATGCATGGAAAAAACATCATGATGATGGATGATGATATGATGATGCACCAGATATCATCATATTGATGATTGATCATCATCAACAGTCCCATGATCATGATGAATCCCAGATCAGCCAATCAATGACCATTGATGATCCACTGATGGATGAATCAGTAGATATACTTGGATGAAATGACTCCGTCACATTGCATGAATCATGATATGCATCCATTGATGATGCATCGATTGATATGGATGCAATCATTCAGTCATGATCGCATGATCAGCATTGATTTTGATGACCATGATGATCATCCCCATACTGCACGAATCATCATCCAATCATAATGATGATGATTTTCAGGCCATGAATCCCATGCAAGTCCTTGATATTGATGAATCAATAAAATAGTATTTGATTGTTGTTGTATGATGATGAATGACCCTCTTATTGATCATAGTGATTTCGCTATGAACTATATTTTTGATCATCCGGGATGTGGTGATTAGTGTCCAAAGCCATCCTATTGATGATAGATGATGATGGTTAATAGTAGTGATCATGCATATTGCATCATGATTGATCACGTTAGAAATGATAACTACACCATGATCTTGTTGATGACGTTTATTGTTGATCAACAAAAATACTCAGCATGTTGATGAATAGTACGACAATGATTATGATCCATAATATGTGACTTAAATAGACTATCCACACATCAATGATGTGAATAGGTAATCATCCATTGTGATGATGATCGGCCCATCCGCTTCATCGATGAATTGATGATCATGCATAGTAGATATATGATGTGTGTGACAATTCCAATACATCATCCACAAGATGATCACTGATCATCATCCAACATCATTTGACCAGGGAACTCACTCCAATCAATTGATCATCCACTTTGACATAGCAGATCATCGACATGAAGATGAATGATAATAGTGATATTGATGATGGTGGTTAAAATAGATCAGTCTATTGAATGATCATGGATTCATAGTGTGCTTTTGATATGTCAAAAGGGCCACTACCTTACTAATGATCTATGTATCCAGGTGTGTGAACAAACATTTTTCATAAGATCATGTTATGATGATGCATTGACTGATCATGGCATCATTCAAGTTTTCATGATTTAAATCCAACCATCATTCATCATTCATTCATATGATTCATGATCATGATCATGATGAGATGATAAATCATCATCCAGATAATACCATGAATGTTCATTAAGAATTCATAAATATTGATGCAATCATCATCAAACCATGTACTGTGATGATTCTTCCATCCAGATTGAAATGAATGACATCATTGATGATCATGATACCATGTTGATTCATCAAATAGTACATCACATTGATCATCACCATCGATAAATAATCACATATGAATTATTGATGAATGATCATCATCATGATGATTCCATACTAGGAGATAATTGATGAATAAATTGTATGATTTTGATGATGCATGACTCCATTCTTATTATGTATTTATGATGATCATGATCATCTAGATGATTGATGATCTTGATTGATCATGATGATGATCCATCATGGCATCAGTCTACCCATCATTGAGTATTGATGATCATGATCATGAAATAGATAGATACTCATGGCCATTCATCTATCCAATGACGTGTTATCATGATGAATCATGATGATGATGTAGATCATCATGATGATTGTTGATGATGTCATCCATGAACTAGATGACATAGTAGATGATTGATGATTGAATAGATGCGAATCATATAGATGACTCACTAAATCAGGATGATCCGAATGCATCATGAGTTGCATGATGATGATGATGCATCATGCATGATGATGTTGATTATGTCATGATGAATGATGATGATGATGATTGATGATCATGAATAGCAGATTTTGAAGATGATGATGAATAGTAGGATATTGATTAATTCATGAATAGTGTTGATCATCATAACAGATATTGATTATGATCCATTACGCATATTGGTTATTCTTTTAACATTTTTTCATCTTTCATTTCTTTTGTTGTTCTTTGCGCCACTTTCTTAGCAACCGAACTGTGGAGGTAAAACAGTAAAATATGGCTAAAACAATACTGTGACTACTGCTGTATTTTACTACTACTATTTACATCATCGCCCTGTGCGCAATCTTCTTCTTCTTTAAGCACCTAGTGGCGTAGGAGATCAAGTCTCTCCACAACTTCCTGTCTCCAGTACAATTTATCAATTCTGTTGTTGACTTCTTTCCATGCCATGATGTCAAACTGTCCAGTATTTGCTCTCTTTGTCTTCCCCTGTCTCTTTTTCCTTCAGTCTTACCTGTTGTTACGATATATTCCAGCTTTCGTCTTCTCATAACATGCCCCCAAAGAGTCTAGAGGGGTATACGAAGAGATAAAGAATGAATGTGACGCCAGGTACCTTATGTATGTCTTAAGATGCGACTAAACGAGGATGTGCATTGAGTTGACAATCTAATAATGTAAAACATACGGCTACAGGATCCACTGCGACAAGTGCACATGAGTGCACTGGGGCAGGATTCCTGCACAAAGACCAGCTTCAGTTGTCGCGGCATGCTTCACTAGAAGAAGTGAAAATGGAAATATTATTTTGTGTGTTATCCTTATTTGTGTAAACGACTCGTCTTCTATTTTACAATCAAGCAAACATGTATGAAAACAAACAGAAAAAAAGTGGAAGCTGCAAACACAGAGCTACACATTTATCATCGTCATCATCAGCTGCCATCTCCACAACGAAGGTTGGCTACAATGGATCTCCAACGTCTTCTGTCTGTTGTCTTGATGATACACTCTTATAGCTTATATACTTTTTCCTGTCCATCTCTTGATGTTATCTTCCCACTTATAGCACTGTCTTTCTCTTGTCTTGATGATACACTCTTATAGCTTATAGACTTTTTCCTGTCCATCTCTTGTCTTGATGATACACTCTTATAGCTTATAGACTTTTTCCTGTCCATCTCTTGTCTTGATGATACACTCTTATAGCTTATATACTTTTTCCTGTCCATCTCTTGATGTTATCTTCCCACTTATAGCACTGTCTTTCTCTTGCACGTTTGCGCTTCAACTCTGCCTTCCATTATGGTCTTCAGTGTCCGGTGTTAATCTTTTTATACGGCCATCATATTTTAACTGTCTAATTTTTATCTCCTTCATTAATTCTCTATTCATGCCTATACATTAGAATAGACAAAACAAAGGAAATTTAAACAAATAAAATGAAAGACGAAAAGATCACATAAAACAGCCAGAAGCTCGTGGGTACAGCTGAAGAGGACAGGAGAAAAATAAATTTGTGGATAACAACAACACAAAAAAGGGTGAATGGTGTTGAAATAATTAGCCTTATCAACTGCAGCAATAATAAACGTTACAAAATATTCATACAAAATCCAAAACACAGAATACATGAGTCATATCAAACCAGTAGTTTACGGTTTAAGCTTTACAATACACACGAAGGTTATGATTACCTGGGGCCTCATGCAGGTGTTTAGCTCGTACGACTCTAAGATGTAAAGCCAAATATTTGTAAAGGCAGACCCCGGGCGACCCTTTCGCTTAATGTGTCTTTTAAGATTTATTTGGGATGGTCTTTAGCAGCTGTAAACAATGAGCCATTCCGGTGTAAATCACAAAGAAGGTTCTAAAAATAGTTTTCTTAGCAGACGAAAATAAAGGATACGCAACTTGAAATAAAGCATGACGAAAAGAAGTTGAAATAAACATACATAAACTTGTTGTCAGTGCGCTGAAACTAGTACAGATATGCGCTGAAACAAACTAGTACAGATATGAGCTGAAACTAGTACAGATATGCGCTGAAACAAACTAGTACAGATATGAGCTGAAACAAACTAGTACAGATATGAGCTGAAACAAACTAGTACAGATATGCGCTGAAACAAACTAGTACAGATATGCGCTGAAACAAACTAGTACAGATATGCGCTGAAACAAACTAGTACAGATATGAGCTGAAACTAGTACAGATATGCGCTGAAACAAACTAGTACAGATATGCGCTGAAACAAACTAGTACAGATATGAGCTGAAACAAACTAGTACAGATATGCGCTGAAACAAACTAGTACAGATATGAGCTGAAACAAACTAGTACAGATATGCGCTGAAACAAACTAGTACAGATATGCGCTGAAACAAACTAGTACAGATATGCGCTGAAACAAACTAGTACAGATATGAGCTGAAACAAACTAGTACAGATATGCGCTGAAACAAACTAGTACAGATATGCGCTGAAACAAACTAGTACAGATATGCGCTGAAACAAACTAGTACAGATATGAGCTGAAACAAACTAGTACAGATATGCGCTGAAACAAACTAGTACAGATATGCGCTGAAACAAACTAGTACAGATATGCGCTGAAGCTAGTACAGATATGCGAGAGTTTTAGAGTGCGCTGAAACTAGTACAGATATGCGCTGAAACAAACTAGTACAGATATGCGCTGAAACAAACTAGTACAGATATGCGCTGAAACAAACTAGTACAGATATGCGCTGAAACAAACTAGTACAGATATGAGCTGAAACAAACTAGTACAGATATGCGCTGAAACAAACTAGTACAGATATGCGCTGAAACAAACTAGTACAGATATGCGCTGAAACAAACTAGTACAGATATGCGCTGAAACAAACTAGTACAGATATGCGCTGAAACAAACTAGTACAGATATGCGCTGAAACAAACTAGTACAGATATGCGCTGAAACAAACTAGTACAGATATGCGCTGAAACAAACTAGTACAGATATGAGCTGAAACAAACTAGTACAGATATGCGCTGAAACAAACTAGTACAGATATGCGCTGAAACAAACTAGTACAGATATGCGCTGAAACAAACTAGTACAGATATGCGCTGAAGCTAGTACAGATATGCGCTGAAACAAACTGTACAGATAACAAACTAGTACAGATATGCGCTGAAACAAACTAGTACAGATATGCGCTGAAACAAACTAGTACAGATATGCGCTGAAACAAACTAGTACAGATATGCGCTGAAACAAACTAGTACAGATATGCGCTGAAACAAACTAGTACAGATATGCGCTGAAACAAACTAGTACAGATATGAGCTGAAACAAACTAGTACAGATATGCGCTGAAACAAACTAGTACAGATATGCGCTGAAACAAACTAGTACAGATATGCGCTGAAACAAACTAGTACAGATATGCGCTGAAACAAACTAGTACAGATATGCGCTGAAACAAACTAGTACAGATATGCGCTGAAACAAACTAGTACAGATATGCGCTGAAACAAAACTAGTACAGATATGCGCTGAAACAAACTAGTACAGATATGCGCTGAAACAAACTAGTACAGATATGCGCTGAAACAAACTAGTACAGATATGCGCTGAAACAAACTAGTACAGATATGCGCTGAAACAAACTAGTACAGATATGCGCTGAAACAAACTAGTACAGATATGCGCTGAAACAAACTAGTACAGATATGCGCTGAAACAAACTAGTACAGATATGCGCTGAAACAAACTAGTACAGATATGCGCTGAAACAAACTAGTACAGATATGCGCTGAAACAAACTAGTACAGATATGCGCTGAAACAAACTAGTACAGATATGCGCTGAAACAAACTAGTACAGATATGCGCTGAAACAAACTAGTACAGATATGCGCTGAAACAAACTAGTACAGATATGCGCTGAAACAAACTAGTACAGATATGCGCTGAAACAAACTAGTACAGATATGCGCTGAAACAAACTAGTACAGATATGCGCTGAAACAAAAACATGCGCTGAAAACTAGTACAGATATGCGCTGAAACAAACTAGTACAGATATGCGCTGAAACAAACTAGTACAGATATGCGCTGAAACAAACTAGTACAGATATGCGCTGAAACAAACTAGTACAGATATGCGCTGAAACAAACTAGTACAGATATGAGCTGAAACAAACTAGTACAGATATGCGCTGAAACAAACTAGTACAGATATGCGCTGAAACAAACTAGTACAGATATGAGCTGAAACAAACTAGTACAGATATGCGCTGAAACAAACTAGTACAGATATGCGAGAGTTTTAGAAATGGAGTGAATTGCTGGAGGAGACTAAACAGCCACATATTCTCTGAGTTGTTGTTAAAGCGAACAAGCAGAAATTTTAACACTTGCTTAATCAAATAAAGAAGTTCGCTTTGCTGATTTGTTCTGTAATATAATTTCCTTCGTATGTCCGTGGCATGTGAAACGCTGCCTTTCTCTTTCGATTGTTTCATGAAGCTTTGCATTATTAATACAAGCCATCTGTCACGAAAGGATGGGTTGATGTTGTTATTGTAATCTAAAGTTATCCTGGACCAAAAAGATGTATCAGATGATACTAGGATAATGCCAGATAAGAGACTGGTCTTACAAGAAATACCCCCTTTTCTGAAAAGAATCAGGGTGTATTGACATCAAAGGTAGAATCCAGCAGTATAAACCTCCAGGTGTGATGAGAGTGGATGTCCTGAAAGTCTATTTGCTCCCTTTCATGATTCTCCCTTGATATTATGTGTTATTATTTTTTTTTATTACGGCTAATTATGCTAGGGGTACTTATTATGGTCTATCTATATATATTTTATGTATCAACAAAACTTGGAACTCAATTTAAATAATTTTAGCAAGTCTGATGGTACATATTTACAATTTATTTAACCTATACCGTTTCTCTTCTCGGTTAGGTAACCTATAATGAATCAAATGCATTTACATAATGAAATAAATAAGCATGGCATATCAATTATCAAAATGAATCAATATGATGTATTTCACCTTTTGATTAACCATTATTTAAAACATTTATGTTTTGTCACTCTTACTGGACTGTGAAGTAGTAATTAACATATTTATTGTCCACAAGGATTCATCATACACTGTATTTTTATCTTTTTATTGTATATATTAGAGGTAGAGTCTGAATAGGCTGACCAGTGGCTTGGTTTGGCCACTTAGCTTCTAGGTAGAAATTAATCACACTCCAGCCATGGACTAACACGTCTGTGAATTGCCAGGCAGTGGACGCTGGGTATCTGGCTCCAATGACTTTAAGAGCACTTGCACCTCAGAGTTCAACAGAGATAGATGATTCATGCACTTCTGGTAGTTTGCAGGATAAAACACTCAGGCAATACACACAAGCTGTAACAGGTTGTTAATGGGCATCTAGGTCTGCCAGGCAGATGCGGTGGCAAAGTTATATGACTTTTATACTTTTACCGCTCTCTTCTGTTCAGCTGTATTTTTAAATTTTGTGGCCTCTATGTTAAGCATAAAATGTTTCATTATACACACCAAGAAGGGAGCGTTTTCATTGGCTGTTGTATCAGAGATTCTCAACATATGGCGTGCGGTATGGTCAGATTTACTCCTCAGTATACAGAAAACCGTAATGTGAGACAAACTAAATCACGACACCATCTCATAGGTGTAAGAAGATCTAAAAACTGATAGTTATATTCTTATTAAAATTTTAAAACAAAGTGTGGAAAATCCGTTAGTAAAGAATATATAATTGCATTTATTCATACATTTTAGTGTGATCTGATTGTTTCCTTTCAAATTAGACGAAACAAATAAATCCTTTAAAAAAAAGTATAAAAGAATCTTCTTCTTCTTCTTTGATCCTTAACCGCCGACCGTCAAAGCAGTCAGTGGCCATTACGCTTGGTGGCGTCTTGTAGGGCAACAACAAATTGATTCCACTTTGCTCGGTCGGCGGCCATCCTTCTTACAGTGCCCCAACTCTGGTTCATTCTTTGCATCTCAGCCTCCACAGTCCTCCGCCAAGTTGTTTTTGGTCGGCCTCTCTTTCGTTTTCCTTCAGGGGTCCATAGCATAGCTGTTCTTGTGATGGCATCGGGGTCTCTTCTGAGGACATGGCCAACCCAGCTCCAGCGTCTGCCAGCTATGATGGTGTGCATGTCCTCTTGCTTGCTCCGAGTAAGCAGATCTTGGTTGGTGATGATATTCGGCCAAAAGAATCGGAGAATTTTTCTTAGGCATGTTGTGTGAAAAGAGGACAATTTCGACATTTCCTTCTCTGTAACTCTCCAGCTCTCCGCGCCATAGAGAAGCACAGAAAGCACACAGCTCTGATATAATCCTAATTTTGTGCTTGTGCTATACTGAGAGGACTTCCAGATGTTGTTTAGACAAAAAAAAGGCTGTTCTTGCTTTGTTCATTCTGTTGTTGATGTCTTTGCTTGCTCCGCCGTCTGGTGTTACTATGCATCCTAGGTATGTGAAGGCATCTGTCTGTTCCAGCTGCTGATTCCTTACTGATATGGGCGCTGGGTAGAATCTGGGTAGCTAAAATTATAATTCTTTAAAGTGAAGTGAAATAATTACTCCATCTGCGTATGATAGGAAACTCTATACAGAGCGATACAACAGGAGGCAATCTGATCATCAGAAGGGTCCCCCCGTCGAACAAGTGTTTCGGCCCTGTATACTCCTTTACACTCTAAGCGGGGCTGGCCCACCTGGGTCATGACTCCCAAATGTCTCCGCCTCCTGTTGTCTTATGTAGAAAATGAACCCACTCCACTTTAGTTGCAGCTTTAAAATCCACAATTCTGCAAGCCGGAGGCAATTGTGAAAGTTACCCTTATGTTGAAAGCAAATTATTATGCCACAGCACACCACGACTAGGAACAGACACTGATCCACCTGCGCAAAACCAACGAGGCTTGAAGCCACTGCACGTTAGCAACTGAAATCCACTTGCGCCCGACACCTCATATAATAAACGCCGCGTGTTGCATGTAAGCCACAGTGACTTCACTATTACAACGAAAAACTCAATGTATTGCGGACTTAGAAAAAGTTACAATTTCCGGATGTTTCCTGTAACGCAGGTGGGGATATAGTTTACTGTCCCGAGTTCCATAGCCCGTTCCGGTTGTTCCACAGCCAGCATGATGCCTTTTCTGCAGTTTCACTACATTGGTGTGAATTTTTACGAGCGGAACGGAATGGGAGGATACTGAACAGTGATGAATTTTCTTATTTCTACGCCCGTTGGTGGTTTCACGGCTTCAGATACGAGAATGACTGAAGCCGATTGTAGATCTCGTCTTTGAACCTGTTTAGAACTATTTTGCCGCTACAGGACAGTGCAGATTGCACTGAGCGTAACTGATTGTGGCATTAACATTTTTCGTCACTGTTCGTGCTTTTGTCTCTTGATTTATTATCATCATTCGATCGAGGAGCTGGTATTGGGACTTTAAGGATTCAGTCTACAGAAAGACAGTCATAAATTTAGTTATATTTCTTGTTTTCTTTCCGTTTTGCTGTTCTGATTTCTTTTTGACGACATTTCATTTGATGTGTTACCATTATCGTCATGTTTTTAATTACTGGTCTACTCTGCTCATCCATATGATTTTTTTTTTTTCTCCAAATGCTGTTATTTGCTATGATGCTTTTCTGTGAATATTTTATTATCTGTTCTTTTCATTGTCCCTGATAATTTCATTTGCAATTTCATTTGTTTTAGATATTTAAATTATAGGTGCGACTTCTTTCCGCCTTTTGATATTGCCTTGCTACAGACCTCGTCGCTTCACCGTCCACTATTGGTTTTCGTGCCGTCTTTATTGTCTCATTATTGTAATAAATTTGTTTAAGGGTGGAATGGGTGGCGAGTCTAACATTTTCTTTTTTCCTTGTGGGGAAGAGATTACGTTGAGCTGATTTCTTTAGGCAGTGACACTGTCATTTTTGCAGTGGGGTATGGACACAGAGAGTTGACTCTATTGAACGCCCTGCATAATTGAGCGTGCGCATTTTCAGTGTCTTTAGCGGTGATTGTCTTGTTTGTATGCATAGTGTCATATTTTTGCAAGTAGTCTCTTTCGTTATGTCTTGCTGTCGTATTCTCCTGTTTTCTTCTTGCTATCTTGTACATAATTTAGATTGGCAATCTCCGTTTTCTCGTTTGTTAACAGTTACGGACTGCATATACTTATTTATTTCTATCCCACATATCTGTCATCACTTTCTTATCGCACTGTTGGTGTTTGTCAAGTGAGTTCGTGTCTCATCATTATAAATACTGTTCATAGTATCTGGATGTTTGATTTACTTTGTTACATGATATGTATTTGTATAATCACGATTACATTAGTGAAATAAGAGTACAGGTGTACGGAAATCCTTTTTTAGCCATTACGCGAATGTCCGTGTCAAAAGCTACCACTTTGTGAGCTTGACATTTGTTGTCATTGTATCGTGACATTGACTGGGTATAGACAAGCAAGGATTCGTTTCACCGGATCCCTTATTTGGAACTGACTTGTCATACTGTATTTTTACCTGCATGTTTTTTTAATCAGGTGTCTTCGGAACTGCAGGTACATCGTACTCATGGTCTGCAAAATATATATTGGGCGTGTGCAAAAATATATAAATATATTATTATTTTTGTCAGGGTATAGGTACAATTTGAGGAATTAGTAACCTTCGTAATTTTATTTATTTCGTGACTTGCCACTGAATTTGTATTGCACTTAGATCATAACTATGTCTAGCCTTAAGGATTTTATTGAAATTGGAGAGAAGATAGGAAAGTCGGGGGATTCTCAAATAGTATGAGTTAAAGAAAAAACAAGAAGATGACAGACGAGAACGCTATGAAGAGCGTCAATTAGAACAATTAAAGATCGAGGCAGGTAGGGAACTGAAACAGATCAAAGCAGATACGGTACTGAAACAGATTGAAGCAGATAAGGTACTGAAACAGATTGAAGCAGATAAGGTACTGAAACAGATTGAAGCAGATAAGGAGCAGAAAAAAATTGAAGCAGATCTGAAACGGATGGATTTAGAAAGAATGAAGATTGAGGCAGACAAGGAAATTGCGATGATTCTTGCAATCCTAGTTCGACTTCTAGGGAGCCAGCTCGCCCTTATAGGCTACAATTACCGAATTTTCGAGAAGAAGTAGATAGCATGGACTTCTTTTTTGGAAATATTCGATTTAAGGGCTCTTTCCTGGAGGGCAAGGAAGGAGGAGTGGCCTTCACTGTTATCTGCATTGCTTTACGGCTCTGCGTTAAACACAGTGTATAGTTTTCCTGTGGTTGACAGAACTAATTATGATACCGTAAAGACAACATTGCTGAGAGAGTTTAAAATGACAGCCGAAGATTATCGCTCTCGTTTCAGAGATGCGATGCCTAATGCCGACCAAGATTTCGGCTCTTTTGTCACCAAGATTAAACTTCTACTTAATACATGGACAGAATTGGAGGGAATAAACAGGCATTTTGATGGACTGTTTGATCTCATGTTGCGGGACAAGGTGTTGTCCTCGTGTTGTTCTGACATGGTTGCATTTTTTCAAGAACGCAAACCCAGAGACATTACTGCTATGGCAGAGTTGGGGCGGCAGTGCGTTACTGCTCACCCTGGTAAGACAATTCACAAGTCCTTTGTTCCTGAGCCTTTCGCTACATGTGTTGGCAAGGTTATTTGGAAACCTTTCCGGCAACATCGGTCCAAGAGTGCGGACAGGTTTGCTAAGAGGAGGTTTGATCGGCAATACTCTAGTGGGCATGGATCTCACGGGAGTTATGATACCTTTAAGGGGTACAAATCCCTGAAAAAACAATCGTACTACCATCAAGATAGATCTCCGTTTAGATACACGGGAGATAGACATAAAAGATCTAATCGGAGACTGGTCCGAATAGACACTCCCAGCGATCCTGATCATCGCTGGTATCGAAGAAGTGGTCCGAGTAAACAAGGCAAAAATGATGAAGAACGGGAGCAAGAATCCCTCAATTCACCAAAGGGTAGTCCTAAAGAAGATTATTGTGGTCAGCTTCGATGTGGCAAGTGTGACAGAAGGGGACACGTTGCAAAAGTCTGTCCAAACAATTCAGAAAAGGCTAATGCTGCATGCGTTCTGAAAACCTTTAATAACGAGGATTGCGAGGGATGTTGGCCTTTGTTTGAACCTGATGGCAGACCATTACTGATTTGGGGTCATACTCTGCCTCTCTTCTCTCGATGGGAGCGGAGGCTTAGAATTACACCAGGGCATGGTTCACTACAGGTTGGTGTCTGTGTTGAAAGACACAGATGCACTGCGATAGGAATGCGCCGATCATGTATTGACAAATCGTGCCTTATTGGTAAGAACTCGGATGCGTGACATTTGGGGGAAATGTTGAAAATTACGCCCTGGCCAATATAGAGGTGGATACACCCTTTATTTCTGGTAGGGTGCAGGAGTGTGTTCTTGAGGCTCAGGTGGTCGATTTGATTATAGGGAACGTGTTTGATGTTCGTAACTGTAACCAGGCTGACATCACAACATGGCAGGTCTAACGGTCAGTTGTGGCCAATGCGGTGGTCACAAGAGCGCAGACCAGAGAAAACGACAATTTATTATCAATACAGCGGGAACTACCGACATCGGACGCGGTCCCATGTATTGCCTCCACGGGTATTGATGTACCAGCATCAGATTTTGTCCAGCAGCAGCGAGCTGATGGGACATTGCATAAATGTTACACTTTTGGCCCAAAATAGTGATGTGAAGTGCACGAAGTCGGCACGTTACTGGTTTGAGTTGAAAAATAATGTTCTTAACAGATGCTTTTCCAGCCAATTCGAATTCAAGAGCCAGGTGGTTGTGCCTGGCGCCTTTAGATCAAAGGTGTAGCAGGTGGCGCACGATTCACCGTTTGCTGGACATTAGTGGGTTGCAAAAACTTGCCATAGAATAGAGTTCTGTCACAATTCTATTGGCCGGCATACAACAAAGGCATTAAAGTATACTGCAGGTCTTTCAGGGTATGCCATCCGGTGACACCTATGGGTAAATTACCTAAGGCTCCGTTGCAGGTTGTTATTTGTCGGTTCGGCCCTTCCAGAAATTTGCCAACGATATCGCTGGTCCGCTTTCTGTCGCATTAGAGAGAGGCTTTAGTTTTATTCTGACAATGGTGGATCTGTGTACAAGATGGCCCGAGGCTGTGCCAATGAGGACTATAACCTCTCAGGCTGTGGCGGATGCGGTGCAGATGTTGTTCAGTAGGTTTGGTTTTCCCGAGGTGATATTGCCAGATAGGTGCCGTCAATTCATGTCCAAGGAAATGACCGAGATCACCAAATTGTTGGGCATTTCCCAATCTTTCACCAGCCCTTATCATCCCCAGTCAAATGATGTCTGTGAACGATTTATTGGCACATTGAAAGATATGTTGGCCAAGGTCACTGCTGAATTTCCTCAAGAATGGGATAAATTCCTTTCAGCAGTATTATTTACCTATAGAGAGGCGCCTCACGAAAGCACCGGGTTCTCCCCATTTGAATTATTGTACGGGGCGAATCCAAGGGGCCCAATGCACATTCTGAAAGATATACTGGTTGGTGGGTGTTATGATGGATCCTCCGTTTCCAGTTACGAATACGTCATAAACCTGCGTGACCGTATTGTCAAAGAGTGTGCCGTGGCACGTGATAATGTATTCGTGGCGGGGGCGCGGTACCTGCAGTACGCAAACCGCGGATCCAAACTACTGTCCTTGGTTCCCGCTGAGGAGGTATGGTATCTTCTGCCATCAAAGGAAGACCGTTTGAGTATTACATGGCAAGGACCGTTTAAAGTGCTTAAGAAGGTAACGAATGTTGATTATCTAATCCAGGTTCGGAACAGGGAGAAGGTGTTCCACGTTAATATGTTAAAACCTTATATGGAACGGCCAGAGGCTATAAAAGAGGTGGACACTCGGTTGTCTGGGAAGACGCCAAAGATAGCATGTTCTGTGGTAATTAATGAATTGGGTGACACAGGAGACGATATTAATCTCCAGCGATCTCTCGTTCCCCTTGCTCCGTCTGAGTCTTGGGAGAATGTGCTGATTTGTGACGGTCTAACGATACCATAGAAATCTGAGGCACGATCGGTCATTGGAGAGTTTAATGATGTTCTCACTTATTTGCCAGGACGCACCGACATGATCTGCCACAATATCACCTGACGGACGTCCAACCGATCAGGGTGAAGCCGTATCCGCAGCCATTACATTTCAAATCGGCGATTGAGAAAGAACTAGATGACATGTTGCAGTTGGGGATCATTTCTTCATCGGATTTCTCCTTCCCTATGATCGTGGTACGAAAGAAAAATGGGTACTTGCATGTCTGCATCGACTTCCGTAAATTAAATAGTGTCACGGTCTAACGATAACACAGAAATCTGAGGCACGATCGGTCATTGGAGAGTTTAAGGATGTTCTCACTTATTTGCCAGGACGCACCGACTTGATCTGCCACAATATCATCCTGATGGACGACCAACCGATCAGGGTGAAGCCGTATCCGAAGCCATTACATTTCAAGTCAGCGACTGAGAAAGAACTAGATGACGTGTTGCGGTTGTGGATCATTTCTTCACCGGATTTCTCCTTCCCTGTGGTCGTGGTACGAAAGAAAATGGGTCCTTGCGTGTCTGCATCGACTTCCGTAAATTAAATAGTGTCACTGCAATAGACGCTGAGTCAATACCAAACCAAGAGGACCTCCTTACTCAACTTTCCCGTGCCAGGTTTTTTTAAGTAAACTGGATTTATCTCGGGTGGCCATGTCTGCAGAATGGGAGAAGATCGGATACCACAACAAGCATGGGAAACAAAGAGCCAAGGATCCAGACCCCGAGGACGACCCAGAGTCCGCTGGGAGGACAACATTAGACAATCTTTGAAGGACCGAGGACTAGAATGGAACCAGGCCAGGAGGAAGACAGCCAATAGGATAGTCTGGCGCTCTCTCTTCCAAACCTCTACACCTTACGGTAGAATTGGAACGACTAAGTAAGTAAGATTTATCTCGGGGATACTGACAGGTTCCTCTTGCCGAGTCGGCTAAACCTTGGACGGCATTTGCCACCCCAAAGGGTTTATTTCAGTTTAATTTTATTTGTTTCGGGCTAGTTAATGCACAAGCAACTTTTGTCAGAATGATGAGAAAGTTACTAGGTCATCGTACGGATGTGATTACGTACATCGATGACATCTGCCTTTTCCATGAAACATGGGAACAACATATGTCAGGGGTGTCTTCCCTGTTACTTTGTTTATGTAAGCATGGTTTAACGGTACGCCCTAGTAAGATTTGTATAGCTTTTAGGGAGTTGAATTTTTTGGGGTATATAGTAGGCAATAATCTATTGAAACCCGGGATTAGCACGGTTACAAAAATTTTAGAACTACAAGCACCTATGATTAAGAAGCAAGTCAGAAGCCTGATGGGACTTGTGAACTTTTATCGCAAATTCGTCCCTCAATTTTCTTCTATTTCTGATGCATTAACCTCTCTTACTAGTAAAGAAATGCCTAACAGGGTTGTATGGTCTGAAAGATGCGAGAAAGAGTTATCAAAATCAAGAGGATATTTTCCAGGCGACCTATCCTGCTTTTGCCTGATTTAAGCAAACCCTTTATACTGCGAAATGACGCATCATCTGTGGGCATTGGTGCATGCCTTATGCAAGACCACGAGGGCACTCTACATCCTGTGATGTATGTTAGTCGGAAACTGTTACCGGCAGAGAAACAGGTACTCAACGATTGAAAATGAATGCCTGGCTATAGTATGGGCAGTGTCGAAACTGTCTCGATACTTGAGACGGTCCCAGTTTATACTTCGAATAGATCATCGACCTCTACTGTTTTTGAAATCTTCGAAGTCGACAAGCTCACGGTTGACTCATTGGGCATTATTACTACAACATGTCCAGTTCACAATTATCCCATTAGAGGGTAGACTCAATGTCGTGGCAGATGCTCTGTCTAGATTGTAATTTTTGAGACATGACGTGTACGTAAAACGGTGTCTATTTTTTTAAAATTGTCTTATATTTTGTTGTAAACTGTGATATCTACTGTTCTCAGGGAGAAGAAAACTCCGGTTTCTTTTTGGGGGAAGGGGTTAGATGTAACATAATATCTTATGTTGCGTACCTAGGCTTCGAAGGAATGAAAATATCTTTAGTGGCGCACATCAGCTTTAAAAGAAACGGTGCAAATGGGTGCAGTGAGCGGATTGAACAGGAAGCCATGGAAGAAAGACGCCAGTTAGCCGGCTAGAATAGCCGTAGTTCATTTCCTTATGCTTGCCTTATGATTATTAGTTTTGGGCAGCGTTGTTTGCATAATCTGATGGCAGCGGGCTGTGTTGAGCCAGTCAGATGGGTTTTGCTGTTATTATTGAGGTTATATGTGTAGTATCGTGATCATTAAAAAGATAGAGTGTCAGCACGCCTTCGGGTCTTATTTGTGTGACCTCTCGCAGTTGTATACGAGTTAATAAGAGGACAATGTCATAATGAAAGTGAAGGTATTATACTGTGACAATATATATATATATATATATATATATATATATATATATATATATATATATATATATATGTGTGTGTGTGTGTGTGTGTGTAATTATTAAATAGTCTTACTCAAACGTTTGCTTCCATACTTCTAATGACTGAATAAACAATTATTTGTTTAGTTTAAAATAACATACAACAAATTTAATAGTCAATTAGTTCAACAAGTTAAAATAAGGATTAACTGGGGGTGAAAAGTAAATTAAATTTTTCTTCACAGAGGTTGGATCGGGCCGCTGTCAATGTCCGTGTCTTGCTGTTCCCTGTGACAAAATAAACTTAATTCCAGATGAGTCCTGCAGCTGTGGTTCGTTAATTATGTGATCACGGAAGCCTTCTCCACACTCTCTTCCACTGTAGGCTGTTAAGGTGGATGCTTTTCCCTCACAATAGCGGCGTCAGTACCACAAATCTTCTGATGGCTTGTAACCACGAACTTTAGACAAATAGAAAGAAACAAATGCCTGCTAAGTACATTTGTTCGCTGCAAACTAACAGGCACATTGTCATGCGCTCCACCCACCAATGTTAACCTCTCAAACGAATTAAATTCCCGAGCACGCAGTGTAACTCAGGGAATATGATGAAAACTCACCATTATCCTTCTGGGTGTTAACTAGGAAATTGCGTCTGGAGTGCGTGAATAATGATTTGCCTGAATGACAATTAAAAAAGGTATATAAATCTCACAAGATAATATGTTACAAGTTAGGCCCATTTGATATAATCAACAATCATTACTCATTACTACTTCCGTCAGAGTCTGGGGTCGTTCTGCTGTCGGGTTTCTCGCACGACTAGTCAGAAACAATCACCAGCTCTTGCAGTAGCTGTTCATGTATATACTATTTTCATATGTTGAGCTTGCCAGCCTCGTACATAACCACTTAGCAAGAAACCTGTAGAATTTACATTAGTAAATAAATTGTTTCCACTTACTCCAAAATTTTGGGAATACACAATCTCCTTGCACAGATTTAGACTAGACACGGCTCTGTATTAGATGCTTCGAAATCACTTTGGTCTGGAAATTAGAGTTAATTCCTCTTACGGCGGGTGTTCTGCAAAATCCTGGCCTGGGAAAACTTTTGTTTATTTCCTATATGACTTGGTCTGTAAAATTAGAGTTAATTCCTCTGACGGCGGATGTTCTGTGAAATCACCTGGGCCTGGGAAAACTTTTATTAAATTTCTCTATGACTTGTGATCAAATTCCTAGGATTTCAGTCTTGTTAATTAAAGTCCTGGCCCCTTTTCCAGTCTTGTATTAAAAATGCGGGTTTACTTGTGAATTCCAAAGTTGCGCAATACTTGATCAGTTACTTATAGTTGTGGAATTTCTAAGTCCAATGCCTCCTTTTTCTTTCTGGCTTTTAGGAGCCGCTGATATGACTTGTGCGCTGCAGAAACTCTGTGTGATCTGTGTCTGTGTTTTCATCACTTTATATTCTCAGCTCTTAGTGCAAATCACAGACTGCATTTCCGACTAGTGTGCCAATAAAATACATTGTATATTTCAGCCCCTCACAATGAACCAATCCAATATAATGTCGTTCAGCACTACGTGGGTAGGGGCGTTTTTTTCAAATTTGAAAAATACCCTCATGTGTTTCACAATATTAAATTTAATATCCACGGGTGACATCACTGTCATTTCGTTGCGTCAGACTTCCGCCGGCATCTTGTGCACAACTCATAAACACCATCTGTGAACACATTTGATGTCCAGGTGCTACCTATCGCCAATATTGTCTTTCGAGACAGATTATCGTGATAATCACACACAGGGATGGTCCCGTGAAATGATAAACCCATCTACCACCTGTTTAATCTGCCCTCCTCAGAGGGCTATTTCAGTCAGACAATTTTGGCTTCTATAGATGTTGATTGGGCGAGACCGTCTTTTGATGATAAGAATCTCGCTCGCTGACCGGTGATAATGACTGGGTATTGTTACGATAATACCCCAGGTCAACTGGCGGAACGTAAATAAGTCTGAGGAGTGTCGTGGTATAGACTTAACTCTACTGATGCAACGTAGAGAGTAAATTATGGTGCATAAAATATGCCACATAATAATGACCGAGGAAAGAAAAATAAGAAAATATCACTGGCACTGGAATGTAATGCAATCCTGCCGGAGTGGACTTGAGATCGCACAACCGTATCGTCACAATTGCAAATCAAATAGTGAACGCGCTGAAACAGAAAGGAGAACTTATTAAAAACGTGCAGACACAACAATCATGTTTATTGGTATATATATATATTTTTTTAATGGGGGGGAGGGGGGGGGGGGGAACGACCTGGAACCTGGTGTCTGTGTAGTTCCATGAGATTTCTGATTAGACAAAGAAAGGACTACTGTTCCCTCATGCATGTCGTTAGTGGCAGCTAGTATGTATGGCAGGGAGATTGAAGCTCAAAAACCAGTCTCATCATCTTAAACCAATGGCTACAGAAATCATGAATGTAAGCACGTGAATGTTTTGATGTAGGCTTCCCCACAAGGGAGTCAGCTACAGCGTTGGACTATTCATGAAGTAACTAACAAAAGCGTGTGAAAAATGTTGTCATGTAACCAGATGGCGTGGCAAAGTATGCTTTCTGCAATAGAGTCAGATGCAAATGTGACTCACGTATAATATGGGGCGAACAAAATTGACAAAAATAACAGTATAATGTGTATCAGTCTGAGTTTTTCCTTCATTTCTTCCATTCAGTCTTCTTATCCCCCTTTCATCTCTTTGCCGAGTAAGGCCTAAGCTGACGACAAGTCATCATGTCTTGTGCCATCTGTTGAAGTGTCATTTCCATGAGCCCTTTATCGTTCTTATGTCTGTCTCCCTTTATCGTTCTTATGTCTATCTCCCTTTATCGTTCTTATGTCTGTCTCCACAAGGTCAGTTCTCTTCTACGTTTTTATTAGTACACATTCAGCCCTGGTACACTAGGGGATTCCAGAACTCTGAACACACACACACTTACACACATACTCAAGCACATGTTTTTTTTTTTCCCTTGAAATTACGTTTTATTTTCGTTACACCAATTTGTTTTTAACTTGACTAACATTTGCCGCTCACCAAATTTTACCGCTTGTCACGGATGGCTAAGAAAATTCTGGCACTCTGTCGGTTAAGACCACCCTGGTCTTCTAGTTTCTCCCATTTCTTATTATTTTTGTCTCTTGACAGCGGTAGATTGGGGAAACCGGCCTGTCACTTTGTCAATGGACAGGTTAACTCCCCTTTCTTTAGCGCGGGTGACCGTGAGAATATCTGATGTCTTCTGTCAGCTGGTCGGCACAATTTGTAAGGTGTCCCAGGACTCTTTTGTTGCTGATGGCGGCGACATTCCTAGAGTTCTTTGACACGGAGCTTGGTCACTGCACGCTCTTTCTAGTAGAACAGCGGCAGAATTCCCTGGTCTTTAAAACCGTGGAGAGCCTGTTGAGGACTGCTTCATGGTGGGTAATCATCTTGGCTGGTTTATTTTTGACCGGGCATGATTGCACCATTTAGCATCCACACTAGAGACACACTAAGACGCATCACGTATAGGATGATGATGCGAAATACATAGTTACAAAACAGTCTGTGTTATGCCCTTCGGGCCGATCGGAAGTGTATTTAATTAATGTGGTTTTAACCACTCACAGTGTATAGCAAAGTGTGGTCGTTGCCATTTAGATTTATTGATAAGAAGTGTATTTCAGGACCTGAGTGTCCAAAGAGATTAAATATATCTCATAAAAGAGAATAAATAATTCGATAGTCGTCGAATGACATTTTTGATGGTCACCGTGCCAGAATAATCAATAATTGATGCGTTAGTAATAAAAATGGCGTGGCAAGTCAAATGGAAATAAATAAATTAAGGGGCTGCTGTAAAACTGGTAAGGAATATAAGTATATCAACCAATAAAACGGTATGGAATCAGTTTTACAAATAAAGGTTCACAAGGAAAGAGATTTTTCGTTTCGTTGATTATTTACTTTCTTGTTTCGGTATTTCTTTTAGGTTTTACGATTTCTTGTATTATTATTGTTCTTTTTTTGCTCATTACTGTTGGTGTTTAATTTTTCCATCTTCTTGTATCGCCCATTTTGTGTATGTTTCTCATCATCGTATGTTTTTGTAGTACCTATATGTAATTCTTGTCTTTGTCACCTGTTTGTGGCTGACGAAGGGTAAAACCCGAAACGTCCCTTGTTTCTTGTGAACCGTTATTTGTAAAACTGATTCAATACGTTTTATTGGTTTATATACAAATGGAAAAAAATAGGAACTCCTAATCGAATTAGGCTAGCTTCTTCTTCTTCTGCTTCCGTCCTTAGCCAAAGACCGACCAAGCAGTCAGAGGCCATCACGCCTTGTGGCGTCTTAAGGGCAACAGCAGATTGATTTTCTCTGTTGTAGTTTCCCATCACGCCTAGCGGCGTCTTTAGGGCAACAACAAATAGATCCATCTGCCGTTGTTTCCGTAATCGGTGTGACAAGCCAACGGGTGATCAGCCCATTGGGCTATTAGGCTAGCAAAGCTAGAATAATTATGCAGACGTAAATAACATGTGTAATAATATAATGGAATAATGTTTAACGCGGTGCTATAAGAGATATAGAAACTGTGAAGTCTGATAATTGTAATTAATGCACAATGGTCTGTGCGAGTTTTATGAATATGATCAAAGTATAATGACAAAGTAACAGTGTGAAGTTATAATGTTTGTTATAAAGAACTGTATTCGACAATACTGTAGCAGTCGTCTATGATGGCGTTTTCTTCTTGAAGTTTATTCATTGCAAGCATTAGATGGGTTTTTACCGTTATTCCTTGACCTTGGTGTTGGTGTTTGACATTCGACAATGAACGTTATCCAAAATAGAATATACCCTAGTATCGCGTGGCGCAAGATCACAAGAAGACTAGAATAATTATAATAACAATCTGAACATAAAATAACACAACACTAGAACTTGAAGAAATAAAGAATAGACTCCTTAAGAAACAATGATAACGGTAATAATAATAATAGTCTTCGAGAACCCGAAGGAAATAACAATAACCAAGTCTTCCAAGATGTCGTAAATTTTAGACAGGTTTGAAAAATGATAACGGTAATAATAATAATAGTCTTCGAGAACCCGAAGGAAATAACAATAACCAAGTGTTCCAAGATGTCGTAAATTTTAGATAGGTTTGAAAGATATTTATGGTCCCGCCTGAGTAAAGTTAATGGTGATAAGTACGTGAGAAATAAATATGTGAGAATAGATTTCACGAGTGAATAGTTTACGGAGACGATCTGTCTCTGGAATGAGTAGTTCTCTAGTCCAGCCTATCTATACGACTATAATTTAGTACAAGACAATCTTGCACCGCCATATACAGTACTTTGCAAAAAAAAATGGCAGTCATATTGCTCAGCTAAATAAGCTGAAATCTAATTAAATATGCATGTTCTGCCCCTAACTTTCACTCCAGTGAAGTGAGCAAACACTACCAAAAGTATAAAAAAAAATTAGCGTAGAGTAACGTCCCTTGATAATAGAGCAGACGACAATTTATAATGCTAGTGGCAGAAAATGGATACAAAGTCAAAGTGTATGTTAATTTCACAGCTTTGGAATGAAGGAAATCAAACATGTTCCAACATTTCTAAAACCTTGAACATTCCTGAGCGGACTGTCTACAGAGTTGTGAGTAAGTTAAAAGCAGGTAATGGAATTGAGCGAAAATAAGGTAGTGGGAGGCCAAGAATTTTGGTCACAAAGGACCATCGGTGTCTCGCCCAAATCGTTCGGGCTGGGCTAATGAAGAGTGTAGAAAACATACGGCAGCGCATGATCGAGTTGGGAAGCCCAGAGGTATCTAATGCTATTGTCAACCGGGAGCTACACAGGATGAATTACACAAAAAAGCGGGTAATTTCGTCACCATTGCTCACAGAGACTCACAAACAGATGCGCTTGAACTGGTGCCACGAACACCAAAATTTGTCATGGGACAATGTGATTTTTTCAGATGAATGTTCTGTTTGGTCTTATCCTGCTCAAATAAATATTTGGACGAAAGGCTCTGTAACGCCTGTGTACCAGCGACCGAAACATACCTAGAAATTCCATCTTTGGGGAGGGGTGTCAGCAAGAGGTGCCACCCCACTGTGTTTTCACAGGAATTCTCACGAAAGAAAGGTACATCGACATACTAGAGGGACACCTTCTGCCATTTATGCAGGTCATGTACCCCGATGGGTGCACATTTCAACATGACAATGACCCAAATCATACAGCTCATTCCCCCAAAGCATGGCTGCAAGAGAAGAATGTGATAGTGCTGAAGTGGCCCAGCAACAGTCCCGATCTAAACCCGATTGAAAACGGTTGGGCATTACTCAAGAATCATTTAAAAAAGAGTGGACTCAGAGACGTTGAACAATTGAAGAAGGTAGCTGAAAAATACTGGGACAGTCTGACTCTCAATTACCTACAAACATTTGTGGGAAGTATGCCTCGCCGCATCCAGGCTTGCCTTGCTGGAGAAGGCAACATTATATTGTACTGAAACCACTGTTAATAGATAGGGGAGATACCAATCTTCCTCTGGACATACAGTTTTTATTATTATTTGCTTCTATGAGTGTGCTGCGTTGCGAAAATATGACTGCCATTTTTTTTGCAAAGTACTGTATATGTAAATATACGTTTAACTACACACACACACACACAATTTTTGTGACAACAAGACACACAAACGTGAAAAAACTATGGTAAATTGGGTATGAGTCTGACAAACACACAAAGGTAAGTTCTTTTGTTGTTTGTTATCATTAAACTTTACAACATCGAATATCTAAAGAAAGATCAAATAAAGAAAATCAGAATTTCATACATAGAAAAATAACAGAATATATGTGCCCTCCCCCTTATTGAGAAAAAGAACCCAACAAGTTAATAACCTCAAAGGTCAAAGGTTAGCACTATGTTACAGAATATACAGAGCTAAGAGGAGTGCAAGAGCTAAGAGGAGTGGCGTCACAACGAACAACCTGGAGAGCACTGGTTTCTGCCTTATGCGCCGTGTTTGGCGCTGTGGTGAAGTGGGATGTTATAAATATTTATAGGGGACTTAGTGTACTGACTGAGATCAGCTGTGAAGGTATCTATATCTATTAAAAGTAGTGTATTATAGATAACCTTACTTGCTACCACATATCTCTTTATCTCAGTCAGAATTATTCTGGAATAGTGTGATGCTACGTTATGTGTCTAGGGTATGTGTATGAAGAAGTGTAAGTCACAACAACAGACAGATAAACAATTTAATGTAATCCACTACTCTTGACAACACTGTGACACTCACATACACATAACACTCTATGAGAATATCTTAAAGGAGGCACTGACAACCCTCAAATAACAACATGCATTCATTACTGGCATGAATGAACATGTGTCCTGATTCAACTACAAGGGAATCAGGAATCACAATCAATTTAAATTACAAGTTATGTACAGAATGTATTTAATATGAATATAGTAGTGACATATATGTCATGAAATATTCTAATCCACATATATAAATTATTAGGTAAATATGAAGCCTAACAAATAAAATTAATAAAGAGAAGAGCAATGGTAAAATGACAGTGCTGTCCCAAAGAATGTACTCGAAATCCCCCTTGTTTTCTGCTTCGTCTGCAAATTGTAACGCTTTCACGTTGATAGTAAAGCTTACTGTATTATTACCCGCCTTCTTCAATGAAACGTGTGCTGTATTTCTTGGAAAAGCATTGAGACGTACTGCGTAATGACCTAAATTAACCCTAACATTAATTATACTGCGTTACCAAAACGAACGAACAGATGGACTAAAGGGATAAAAAGAGAAGGGAGAGGCAGAAAGCCGAACACTAAACCCGCTTCGCGCGATACACAATTACTACCATCACGCGTGTAAGTCTACATGCACTAATTTTTTTTCAGACGGACAGTGATAAAATACACTACCCTTTCCCAGAGTTAGGTTTATAAATCATAACAGACTCTTATTAGAAAAGACAACATTATATGGGTTTACGTTTGAACACATAACAGTACCCAGACAGCACATCTTCTAAACAGGAGATAGAAGAAATTGCATATTTTGAACGCAGCCACGTAGCTCCTTTAAATTAGTATTTTTGGGTTCCTTAGGGTTTGCTGACAAATAATATGTAAAACGTTACGCAAATAGTCCAGGAATTAATAAATTATACCCAAAATAAAATATTGGGGGTGCCTGACAGCATAAAATCATTTCTGCTCATAAAATTTTTTTTATAACGTGTTTGAAAAAACCTTACGTTACATAAATAGCCTACCATGTAAACTCCAAATTGATTGGAGCGCAACAAATGAAAGCCTAACCACGATTGGTCGGGCTATAAATACTATCTTGGTTGTTGGGGGAGACGGGAAAAGATAACATTTTTTCAAACACTTGTCGAAACGTGGCTCATTGGCCAGTCTCGCTGATATACACACTTGGGAGCGTTAGTTCGAGACCACTAATTCAAATAAGCTTGATAAAGCGACAGTACGTTGAAGCCAGCTCACATTTTTGCTAAAATAAAAGCCTGGAACATAGGCAGAACGGAATTTGTGCCAGTTTGTGCCAGAATTCATTGCTAATCAACGTATCTGTGTTTATTTCCATGAAATTGTGGGACAGTGGTCTTGATGGTAGTGAGCAGCACCTGGTCAGAGATTTGCTGAATCCAGAGTCGGACAGCATACTCCTTGGTCTTTTTAGCTATCAGTGAGGTGTCTCCTGAGCCCAGAGGAGAATTCGAGCAGAGGAGTCCTTTCCTGCCGCCATCACTAAAGATAAGCAGAGTTGGCCAGCTGAGCTCAACATTATGTCCCCTCATCTTGAACTGATTTTTTAAAATTAACATTAAGAGGGGAATTTACTTGTCTTAAAATCAGGAACTGTGAACATCTACAATAATGGTCCCTAAAGACAAACTATTGAAGTCATGATGACAAATACCAACAGAGCTTGAACAAAACAAAACCAGTATTACCTCATTTTACCACTACACAATTGACACACATAGAACATTGGTAATAATATATGTCACTACAATATTCATATTAAATACATTCTGTACATAACTTGTAATTTAAATTGATTGTGATTCCTGGTTCCCTTGTAGTTGAATCAGGACACATATTCATTCATGCCAGTAATGAATACATATTGTTATTTGAAACGTTACTAGTGACTTCTTTAAGATATTCTCATAGAGTGTTATATGTATGTGAGTGTCACCGTGTTGTCAAGAGTAGTGGATTAAATTAAATTGTTTATCTGTCTGTTGTTGTGACTTACACTTCACCATACTCATACCCTAGACACATAACGTAGCATCACACTATTCCAGAATAATTCTGACTGAGATAAAGAGATATGTGGTAGCAAGTAAGGTTATCTATAATACACTACTCTTAATAGATATAGATACCTTCACAGCTGATCTCAGTCAGTACACTAAGTTCCCTATAAGTATTTATAACATCCCACTTCACCACATATATTGGGGTCTCGCTCTTGGGATTTTGAATCTTTAACTATTAAAAATATTGGGGATAATTCACTTCAGGGAATATAAGAATTAAAAGGTATCCTTGGGTGGAATTAAATAAGGTTGAGCTCACGGTGCCTGTGTTGTCCATTAGAGATTGAATTGTTGGTTAGACATTGTATTAAGTTACCTGATAGACAATGGCGGACCTGGCCAAATTTCGATCTGCTGCGGTTCAGACTGCAAAAGAGTTAGGATTAGATGGGCAAGTTATGGTTGCCTATGTTACTACGGAATGTGACAAATTTATTGAACGCGAAGAAAGAAGGTTTGAAGCCGAAAGAAGGTTAGAGGCTGAAAGGGAAATTAAGAAGTTACAATTTGAAGCTGAGGCTGAGACTAAGAGGTTGCAGATTGAGGCTGAGGCTAAGAAATTGGAAGCAGAAAGAGAAGACAAAAGATTAGCAGCAGAAGAGAAGAAATTAGCTGCAGAAAGGGAAGCCGAGGAAAGAAGACAAGCTGCAGAAGAAAGAAGATTGACTGCAGAGAGGGAAGCAGAAAAGGAGGAGAAAAGATTACAAAGGGAACATGAATTACGACTAAGGGAGTTTGAGTTTCAAGGCCATGCTCCTGAAAATGGTGCCAGTCCCTTTGCCTCTGATGCTACGGTTACTCAAGGAGCCTCAATCTCAGCTATGAATTTTCATTTAGATCATTTTGTTGAGAAAGACGATGATATTGAGAGCTATATAAATAGGTACGAACTATTAGCTACCACGTATGGGTTGGAGAGAGAAAGGTGGAGCTTAAAGTTATCTCAGGGACTTCGTGGGGCAGCTTATGAAGTTTTTGCAAAAATGAGCAGAGGTGATCAGGAAAATTATGACATGCTAAAGCAGGCTCTTTTGTTAAGGTATGAAAAGAATGCAGAGTTTTACAGGAAAAAATTTAGGAATGCTAAACTACTGTCAGGTGAAACCTATCACCAGTTCTCTGCACGAATAGAGACATACTTGGAGAAATGGACTTCTCTGGGGAAAACCCAAGATCTTAAGGAAATGGTCCTTATAGAGCAACTAAGAGAGTCCATGGCTCCAGACCTGAGAAAGTTTCTCATGGAACAAGGTGCAGAGAGGCTGGGTGAGTTGCTAAATGTTGCTGAAAGGTATCAAGCAGCTCAAGCAGAGGTAACAGGTAATAAAAAGAAACAGGTGGACAACTTTAGGGCACCACAGAACTTTAATAAATTTGATCCTTAGGATCAAAATAAAGGTAAGCACCAATTTGATAGGCCACGGTATGACAATAAAAATAAATTCCCACAATTCGATGAAAGGAAATATGATGAAAGAAAATCTTTCAACCAAGGAAAAAGGTGGTGTAAGAATTGTCAGATGGACAATCATGACACTGACCGTTGCAGAAGGAAACCTGTGTATATGGCAACCCTTCAGGTCAGGTCGACCTCAAGACAGGAGGAGGATATTATGTTAGATACCACTCCAGAAGAGATGAGGAAGGCACAGGCTGGGGATAAAACACTCAAGCCTTGTTTCAGAAAATTGTCAACTTGTCATACAACTCCAGGCAAGGGAGATTTTTACATGAAAAACAAGTTGATGTATAGGAAGACTGGAGCTAGATCCAATGGTCACGGACAGCTGGTTCTTCCAAAAAGATACAGGACAGAATTAATAAGGAGCCTACATGTGAAACCAGATGGGGACCATGAGAAGATAGGTACCATCATTCAAAAGGTGGCTCACAATTATTATTGGCCCAAAGCAAGATGGGACATTGAGAACTTTGTAGAAAGGTGTAGCATAGCACATGAGGGAACACCCACAAGTGGGAACATGGATCAGGACCTGGACACGCCCCGAGGCAAAATCAGGCCTGACAATAAAAAGAAAAATAGATTTGATAAAGTGGACCAAATGGAATGGGAAGCCCCTTTTCACGGACAAGCTTCACTTAACTGTTTTACAATGGCCACTATGCGGAGAGTGCAAAAAGATGTCTTACCCCAGGATAAGCCGAAAAATCCCTCAATCGGACTTAAACAAACTGGAGGAAGAGGATGTAGGGAGGAAATCTCTCAGCATGGACAAATAGGTCCACACAATTAAAGGTCCATATGTAGCTTTGTTAAGAACGTGGACTGATGAAAAGGCAGAGGAAAACATTACATCTTCATACCAATATGTGAATGAGCTGACCACTCGGTTAAAAAACTGGCTGGAAACTTGCCAATGAAAATTTGAAACAAGCCAGGAAGAAACATGCTGCCTATTATAACAGGAAGGCGAAAGACAGAAATTTGGCTGTGGGAGAGAAGGTACTGCTTCTTTTGCCCGGGAGTCAGAATAAGTTACAAATTGGATGGCAGGGTCCATATACAGTTCTAGAGAAGGTGTCTAGAACAAATTATAAGATAGATAAGAAGGGGAAAGAAAAAAATCTATCATGTGAATCTCCTGAAGAAATATTTGGAAAGAGAACATCAGGAAGAGACACACTTGTTGACCTTGTCCATCGCCATGGAGATGAAAAAGGAACCACTTTCATCATTTGAATATCCATTACACCCCTGTGAGACAGCAGCACAGGTGAAAATCAGTACACATTTAACGAAAACTCAGAAAGAGAGAGTGCAACAGGTTCTAAATAATCATGCAGAGGTGTTAACAGACCGACCAGGGCATACAAACCTATTGGAATATGATATGAAATTAATAGACTCCACACCTGTCTGTATGAAACCATATTCGATTCCGTTTGCTAAGGAAAAAGCTTTGAAGGAAGAGATAGACTATCTGTTGAAGGAAGGAATTATTTCGCACAGTGAGTCTTCGTATAGTTCCGGTGTTGTACTTTTAAGGAAGCCCTCTGGAGAACATAGACTCTGTATAGATTACAGGAGGACAGGTGGATCCATTGCCGGATACAAATCAGCTGTTTGCCAGACTAAATAAAGCGAAATATTTCTCAAAAGTGGATCTGAGTAAAGGATACTATCAGATTCCAGTAAAGCCTGAGGTTAGACCATACCTAGCTTTTAGTACCTCAGAAGGACACTATGAGTTTAATAGATTGCCATTTGGATTGAAGAATGCGCCTAGTGTCTTCTCTAGAATGATGAGAAAATTATTGGATCCTCTGAATAATCCCTGTATAACAAATTTTATGGATGATATCCTTATAGCAACAGAAACATTTGAGGAACACATTGACTCTCTGAACATGCTGTTTGATCGACTTAGGGAGGCAAATTTAACAGCCCGACCAACCAAATGTTGCGTTGGATGTAAAGAATTGGAATTTTTGGGACACACAGTTTATCAGGGAAACATGACCCCTGACCCAAAGAATTTAGAGAAACTACAGAAAGCCCCGAGACCACAAACCAAGAAGGACGTGAGATCCTTTGTCTCATTATGTGGTTTCTACCAGAAGTATATCAAAAACTTTAATTCCATATGTGCACCTTTAACGGAATTGACACGTAAAGGACTTCCAGATCGCATTACATGGACACCACAATGTGAAATGACTTACCAAGAATTGAAGGAAAAGCTCACAAGTAAACCCATTTTGAAATTACCTGACTTAAGTCAAGAATTCATAGTAAGGACGGATGCAAGTAATATTGGGCTAGGTGCAACTTTACTACAGAAATCAGATGCATTGGATGGGGAATTAAGCCCAGTGGCATATGCTAGCAGAAAGTTGAATAAAGCTGAAATCAACTACTCAACTAGCGAAAAAGAATGTCTTGCAGTAATATGGGCAATAAAGAAATTCAATATTTATCTATATGGGAAGGCATTTAAGTTGCAAACTGACCACAAACCTTTATCGTTTTTAGCACAGGCTAAGCATGAGAACTCTAGGTTACTCCGATGGTCTTTGCTTCTGGCTCCATATAATTTTAGCATTGAATATATATCTGGAAAACCAAATCTGGGAGCGGATTTTTTAAGCCGCCATCCGTGTGATGAGAATCACCGTAAACCCCAGAAATAATAATAAATTTCTCTATGTGTATATAGAATAAAGGACTGACATATAATGTCTGTTTTAAGAGGGAAAGTGTCATGAAATATTCTAATCCACATATATAAATTATTAGGTAAATATGAAGCCTAACAAATAAAATTAATAAAGAGAAGAGCAATGGTAAAATGACAGTGCTGTCCCAAAGAATGTACTCGAAATCCCCCTTGTTTTCTGCTTCGTCTGCAAATTGTAACGCTTTCACGTTGATAGTAAAGCTTACTGTATTATTACCCGCCTTCTTCAATGAAACGTGTGCTGTATTTCTTGGAAAAGCATTGAGACGTACTGCGTAATGACCTAAATTAACCCTAACATTAATTATACTGCGTTACCAAAACGAACGAACAGATGGACTAAAGGGATAAAAAGAGAAGGGAGAGGCAGAAAGCCGAACACTAAACCCGCTTCGCGCGATACACAATTACTACCATCACGCGTGTAAGTCTACATGCACTAATTTTTTTTCAGACGGACAGTGATAAAATACACTACCCTTTCCCAGAGTTAGGTTTATAAATCATAACAGACTCTTATTAGAAAAGACAACATTATATGGGTTTACGTTTGAACACATAACAGTACCCAGACAGCACATCTTCTAAACAGGAGATAGAAGAAATTGCATATTTTGAACGCAGCCACGTAGCTCCTTTAAATTAGTATTTTTGGGTTCCTTAGGGTTTGCTGACAAATAATATGTAAAACGTTACGCAAATAGTCCAGGAATTAATAAATTATACCCAAAATAAAATATTGGGGGTGCCTGACAGCATAAAATCATTTCTGCTCATAAAATTTTTTATAACGTGTTTGAGAAAAACCTTACGTTACATGAATAGCCTACCATGTAAACTCCAAATTGATTGGAGCGCAACAAATGAAAGCCTAACCACGATTGGTCGGGCTATAAATACTATCTTGGTTGTTGGGGGAGACGGGAAAAGATAACATTTTTTCAAACACTTGTCGAAACGTGGCTCATTGGCCAGTCTCGCTGATATACACACTTGGGAGCGTTAGTTCGAGACCACTAATTCAAATAAGCTTGATAAAGCGACAGTACGTTGAAGCCAGCTCACATTTTTGCTAAAATAAAAGCCTGGAACATAGGCAGAACGGAATTTGTGCCAGTTTGTGCCAGAATTCATTGCTAATCAACGTATCTGTGTTTATTCCATGAAATTGTGGGACAGTGGTCTTGATGGTAGTGAGCAGCACCTGGTCAGAGATTTGCTGAATCCAGAGTCGGACAGCATACTCCTTGGTCTTTTTAGCTATCAGTGAGGTGTCTCCTGAGCCCAGAGGAGAATTCGAGCAGAGGAGTCCTTTCCTGCCGCCATCACTAAAGATAAGCAGAGTTGGCCAGCTGAGCTCAACATTATGTCCCCTCATCTTGAACTGATTTTTTAAAATTAACATTAAGAGGGGAATTTACTTGTCTTAAAATCAGAAACTGTGAACATCTACAATAATGGTCCCTAAAGACAAACTATTGAAGTCATGATGACAAATACCAACAGAGCTTGAACAAAACAAAACCAGTATTACCTCATTTTACCACTACACAATTGACACACATAGAACATTGGTAATAATATATGTCACTACAATATTCATATTAAATACATTCTGTACATAACTTGTAATTTAAATTGATTGTGATTCCTGGTTCCCTTGTAGTTGAATCAGGACACATATTCATTCATGCCAGTAATGAATACATATTGTTATTTGAAACGTTACTAGTGACTTCTTTAAGATATTCTCATAGAGTGTTATATGTATGTGAGTGTCACCGTGTTGTCAAGAGTAGTGGATTAAATTAAATTGTTTATCTGTCTGTTGTTGTGACTTACACTTCACCATACTCATACCCTAGACACATAACGTAGCATCACACTATTCCAGAATAATTCTGACTGAGATAAAGAGATATGTGGTAGCAAGTAAGGTTATCTATAATACACTACTCTTAATAGATATAGATACCTTCACAGCTGATCTCAGTCAGTACACTAAGTTCCCTATAAGTATTTATAACATCCCACTTCACCACAATATATTATTACAAATGTTCTATGTGTGTCAGTTGTGTAGTAGTAAAATGAGGTAATACTGGTTTTGTTTTGTTCAAGCTCTGTTGGTATTTGTCATCATGACTTCAATAGTTTGTCTTTAGGGACCAGTATTGGAGATGTTCACAGTTCCTGATTTTAAGACAAGTAAATTCCCCTCTTAATGTTAATTTTATAAAGTCAGTTCAATATGAGGGGACATAATGTTGAGCTCAGCTGGCCAATTCGCTTATCTGGCGTGATGGCGGCAGGAAAGGACTCCTCTGCTCGAATTCTCCTCTGGGCTCAGGAGACACCTCACTGATAGCTAAAAGACCAAGGAGTATGCTGTCCGACACTGGATTCAGCAAATCTCTGACCAGATGCTGCTCAGTACCATCAAGACCACTGTCCCTGAAATCAAGAAGGATGTACCTTCTACTTCATAACTAATTTATATTCTCTTTTACACTGATCACAATACAGCACAAACATTGCGTTCAGAGCGTTAGGCCAACAGTCAGCTTCATCTGAAATACTTTATACCAGCATTACCATCCTTAATGGTCACTACGCCTCTGCACTTCCAGCATTATTTCTTTCTAGTAAATCATCCAGGTGTCAGTGTACTGTTTGGCCATTCCATGCCGTTTTACTTCTCTCCGACACCCTCTGTTCAGGCTGGAGCATTTTAGGCTTTACCTCACGTTTGCCACTGAACTACATATATATATACAGGCATAAATCAACAATTCACATTCAATTTTCATTAAAAGATATTAAATGGTTCAAGCTTACCACAATTCATACGAATAACACAGATACGTTGATTAGCAATGAATTCTGGCACAAACTGGCACAAATTTCCTTCTGCTTATCTTCCAGGCTTTTATTGAGCCAAATATAAGCTGGCTTCAACGCACTGATGCTTTATCAGGATCATTTAAACAAGTGGTCTCGAACTAACGCTCCCAAGTGTGTATATCAGCGAGACTGGCCAATGAGCCACGTTTCGATAAGTGTTTGAAAAAATGTTATCTTTTCCCGTCTCCCCTAACAACCAAGATAGTATTTATAGCCCGACCAATCGTGGTTAGGCTTTCATTTGTTGCGCTCCAATCAATTTGGAGTTTACATGGTAGGCTATTTATGTAACGTAAATTTTTTTCAAACACGTTAAAAAAAAATCTTATGAGCAGAAATGATTTTATGCTGTCAGGCACCCCCAATATTTTATTTTGGGTATAATTTATTAATTCCTGGACTATTGGCGTAACGTTTTACATATTATTTGTCAGCAAGCCCTAAGGAACCCAATTTTCCCACTTTAAAAGAGCTACGTGGCTGCGTTCAAAATATGTATTTTCTACTACCTCCTGTTTGGAAGATGTGCTGTCTGGGTACTGTTATGTTTTCAACCGTAAACCCATCTAATGTTATCTTTTCTAATAAGAGTCTGTTATGATTTATAAACCTAACTCTGGGAAAGGGTAGTGTATTTTATCACTGTCCGTCTGAAAAAGTTAGTGCTTGTAGACTTACACGCGTGATGCCAGCATTTGTATATCGCGCGTCGCGTGTTGCATGCGTTCCTGATTTTCAGCCCTCCCCTCTCGCTATCCTTTTGTCCATCTGTTCGTTCGTTTTGGTAACGTAATATAATTAATGTTAGGATTAATTTAGGTCATTACGCAGTCTCTCAATGTTTTTTCCAAGAAATACAGCACACGTTTCATTGAAGAAGGCGGGTAATAATACAGTAAGCTTTTATATCAACGTGAAAGCGTTACAATTTGCAGACGAAGCAGAAAACAAGGGGGATTTCGAGTACATTCCTTGTGACAGCAATGTCATTTTACCATTGCTCTTCTCTTTATTAATTTTATTTGTTAGGCTTCATATTTACCTAATAATTTATATATGTGGATTAGAATATTTCATGACACCTCCCCTCTTAAAACAGACATTATATGTCAGTCCTTTATTCTATATACACATAGAGAAATTTATTATTATTTCTGGGGTTTACGGTGATTCTCATCACACGGATGGCGGCTTAAAAAATCCGCTCCCAGATTGGTTTTTCCAGATATATATTCAATGCTAAAATTATATGGAGCCAGAAGCAAAGACCATCGGAGTAACCTAGAGTTCTCATGCTTAGCCTGTGCTAAAAACGATAAAGGTTTGTGGTCAGTTTGCAACTTAAAGGCCTTCCCATATAGATAAATATTGAATTTCTTTATTGCCCATATTACTGCAAGACATTCTTTTTCGCTAGTTGAGTAGTTGATTTCAGCTTTATTCAACTTTCTGCTAGCATATGCCACTGGGCTTAATTCCCCATCCAATGCATCTGATTTCTGTAGTAGAGTTGCACCTAACCCAATATTACTTGCATCCGTCCTTACTATGAATTCTTGACTTAAGTCAGGTAATTTCAAAATGGGTTTACTTGTGAGCTTTTCCTTCAATTCTTGGTAAGTCATTTCACATTTTGGTGTCCATGTAATGCGATCTGGAAGTCCTTTACGTGTCAATTCCGTTAAAGGTGCACATATGGAATTAAAGTTTTTGATATACTTCTGGTAGAAACCACATAATGAGACAAAGGATCTCACGTCCTTCTTGGTTTGTGGTCTCGGGGCTTTCTGTAGTTTCTCTAAATTCTTTGGGTCAGGGGTCATGTTTCCCTGATAAACTGTGTGTCCCAAAAATTCCAATTCTTTACATCCAACGCAACATTTGGTTGGTCGGGCTGTTAAATTTGCCTCCTAAGTCGATCAAACAGCATGTTCAGAGAGTCAATGTGTTCCTCAAATGTTTCTGTTGCTATAAGGATATCATCCATAAAATTTGTTATACAGGGATTATTCAGAGGATCCAATAATTTTCTCATCATTCTAGAGAAGACACTAGGTGCATTCTTCAATCCAAATGGCAATCTATTAAACTCATAGTGTCCTTCTGAGGTACTAAAAGCTAGGTATGGTCTAACCTCAGGCTTTACTGGAATCTGATAGTATCCTTTACTCAGATCCACTTTTGAGAAATATTTAGCTTTATTTAGCCTGGCAAACAGCTGATTTGTATCCGGCAATGGATCCACCTGTCCTTCTGTAATAGCATTCAGTCTCCGGTAATCTATACAGAGTCTATGTTCTCCAGAGGGCTTCCTTAAGAGTACAACACCGGAACTATACGAAGACTCACTGTGCGAAATAATTCCTTCCTTCAACAGATAGTCTATCTCTTCCTTCAAAGCTTTTTCCTTAGCAAACGGAATCGAATATGGTTTCATACAGACAGGTGTGGAGTCTATGAGTTTCATATCATATTCCAATAGGTTTGTATGCCCTGGTCGGTCTGTTAACACCTCTGCATGATTCTTTAGAACGTGTTGCACTCTCTCTTTCTGAGTTTTCGTTAAATGTGTACTGATTTTCACCTGTGCTGCTGTCTCACAGGGGTGTAATGGATATTCAAATGATGAAAGTGGTTCCTTTTTCATCTCCATGGCGATGGACAAGGTCAACAAGTGTGTCTCTTCCTGATGTTCTCTTTCCAAATATTTCTTCAGGAGATTCACATGATAGATTTTTTCTTTCCCCTTCTTATCTATCTTATAATTTGTTCTAGACACCTTCTCTAGAACTGTATATGGACCCTGCCATCCAATTTGTAACTTATTCTGATCCCCAGGCAAAAGAAGCAGTACTTTCTCTCCCACAGCCAAATTTCTGTCTTTCGCCTTCCTGTTATAATAGGCAGCATGTTTCTTCCTGGCTTGTTTCAAATTTTCATTGGCAAGTTTCCAGCCAGTTTTTAACCGAGTGGTCAGCTCATTCACATATTGGTATGAAGATGTAATGTTTTCCTCTGCCTTTTCATCAGTCCACGTTCTTAACAAAGCTTCATATGGACCTTTAATTGTGTGGACCTATTTGTCCATGCACCGGTATGGTCTCTTCCACTCGAAGCTTTTGAGTGATGATTTTTCCTCCCAGAATTATCATTCACAAAACGACCGCTACCAATTTTTCTTTTGGGGCTTTCTCCCCCTCTTAAAATTCTTGATGAGAGATTTCCTCTCTACATCCTCTTCCTCCAGTTTGTTTAAGTCCGATTGAGGGATTGTCGGCTTATCCTGGGGTAAGACATCCTTTTGCACTCTCCGCATAGTGGCCATTGTAAAACAGTTAAGTGAAGCTTGTCCGTGAAAAGGGGCTTCCCATTCCATTTGGTCCACCTTATCAAATCTATATTTCTTTCTATTATCAGGCCTAATTTTGCCCCATGGCGTGTCCAGGTCCTGATCCATGTTCCCACTTGTGGGTGTTCCCTCATGTGCTATGCTACACCTTTCTACAAAATTCTCAATGTCCCATCTTGCTTTGGGCCAATAATAATTGTGAGCCACCTTTTGAATGATGGTACCTATTTTCTCATGGTCCCCATCTGGTTTCACATGTAGGCTCCTTATTAATTCTGTCCTGTATCTTTTTGGAAGAACCAGCTGTCCGTGACCATGGGATCTAGTTCCGGCCTTCCTATACATCAACTTGTTTTTCATGTAAAAATCTCCCTTGCCTGGAGTTGTATGACAAGTTGACAATTTTCTGAAACAAGGCTTGAGTGTTTTATCCCCAGCCTGTGCCTCCTCATCTCTTCTGGAGTGGTATCTAACATAATATCCTCCTCCTGTCTTGAGGTCGACCTGACCTGAAGGGTTGCCATATACACAGGTTTCCTTCTGCAACGGTCAGTGTCATGATTGTCCATCTGACAATTCTTACACCACCTTTTTTCCTTGGTTGAAAGATTTTCTTTCATTATATTTCCTTTCATCGAATTGTGGGAATTTATTTTTATTGTCATACCGTGGCCTATCAAATTGGTGCTTACCTTTATTTTGATCCCTAGGATCAAATTTATTAAAGTTCTGTGGTGCCCTAAAGTTATCCACTTGTTTCTTTTTATTACCTGTTACCTCTGCTTGAGCTGCTTGATACCTTTCAGCAACATTTAGCAACTCACCCAGCCTCTCTGCACCTTGTTCCATGAGAAACTTTCTCAGGTCTGGAGCCATGGACTCTCTTAGTTGCTCTATAAGGACCATTTCCTTAAGATCTTGGGTTTTCCCCAGAGAAGTCCATTTCTCCAAGTATGTCTCTATGCGTGCAGAGAACTGGTGATAGGTTTCACCTGACAGTAGTTTAGCATTCCTAAATTTTTTTCTGTAAAACTCTGCATTCTTTTCATACCTTAACAAAAGAGCCTGCTTTAGCATGTCATAATTTTCCTGATCACCTCTGCTCATTTTTGCAAAAACTTCATAAGCTGCCCCACGAAGTCCCTGAGATAACTTTAAGCTCCACCTTTCTCTCTCTAACCCATACGTGGTAGCTAATAGTTCATACCTATTTATATAGCTCTCAATATGATCGTCTTTCTCAACAAAATGATCTAAATGAAAGTTCATAGCTGAGATTGAGGCTCCTTGAGTAACCGTAGCATCAGAGGCAAAGGGACTGGCACCATTTTCAGGAGCATGGCCTTGAAACTCAAACTCCCTTAGTCGTAACTCATGTTCCCTTTGTAATCTCTTCTCCTCCTTTTCTGCTTCCCTCTCTGCAGCTAATTTCTTCTCTTCCCTTTCTGCAGCCAATTTCTTCTCTTCTGCAGCTAATCTTTTGTCTTCTCTTTCTGCCTCCAATTTCTTAGCCTCAGCCTCAATCTGCAACCTCTTAGTCTCAGCCTCAGCTTCAAACTGTAACTTCTTAATTTCCCTTTCAGCCTCTAACCTTCTTTCGGCTTCAAACCTTCTTTCTTCGCGTTCAATAAATTTGTCACATTCCGTAGTAACATAATCAACCATAACTTGCCCATCTAATCCTAACTCTTTTGCAGTCTGAACCGCAGCAGATCGAAATTTGGCCAGGTCCGCCATTGTCTATTATGTAAATTTATACAATGTCTAACCAACAATTCAATCTCTAATGGACAACACAGGCACCGTGAGCTCAACCTTATTTAATTCCACCCAAGGATACCTTTTAATTCTTATATTCCCTGAAGTGAATTACCCCCAATATTTTTAATAGTTAAAGATTCAAAATCCCGGACGAGCCCCCAATATATGTGGTGAAGTGGGATGTTATAAATATTTATAGGGGACTTAGTGTACTGACTGAGATCAGCTGTGAAGGTATCTATATCTATTAAAAGTAGTGTATTATAGATAACCTTACTTGCTACCACATATCTCTTTATCTCAGTCAGAATTATTCTGGAATAGTGTGATGCTACGTTATGTGTCTAGGGTATGTGTATGAAGAAGTGTAAGTCACAACAACAGACAGATAAACAATTTAATGTAATCCACTACTCTTGACAACACTGTGACACTCACATACATATAACACTCTATGAGAATATCTTAAAGGAGGCACTGATAACTTTCAAATAACAATATGTATTCATTACTGGCATGAATGAATATGTGTCCTGATTCAACTACAAGGGAATCAGGAATCACAATCAATTTAAATTACAAGTTATGTACAGAATGTATTTAATATGAATATAGTAGTGACATATATTATTACAAATGTTCTATGTGTGTCAGTTGTGTAGTAGTAAAATGAGGTAATACTGGTTTTGTTTTGTTCAAGCTCTGTTGGTATTTGTCATCATGACTTCAATAGTTTGTCTTTAGGGACCAGTATTGGAGATGTTCACAGTTCCTGATTTTAAGACAAGTAAATTCCCCTCTTAATGTTAATTTTATAAAGTCAGTTCAATATGAGGGGACATAATGTTGAGCTCAGCTGGCCAATTCGCTTATCTGGCGTGATGGCGGCAGGAAAGGACTCCTCTGCTCGAATTCTCCTCTGGGCTCAGGAGACACCTCACTGATAGCTAAAAGACCAAGGAGTATGCTGTCCGACACTGGATTCAGCAAATCTCTGACCAGATGCTGCTCAGTACCATCAAAACCACTGTCCCTGAAATCAAGAAGGATGTACCTTCTACTTCATAACTAATTTATATTCTCTTTTACACTGATCACAATACAGCACAAACATTGCGTTCAGAGCGTTAGGCCAACAGTCAGCTTCATCTGAAATACTTTATACCAGCATTACCATCCTTAATGGTCACTACGCCTCTGCACTTCCAGCATTATTTCTTTCTAGTAAATCATCCAGGTGTCAGTGTACTGTTTGGCCATTCCATGCCGTTTTACTTCTCTCCGACACCCTCTGTTCAGGCTGGAGCATTTTAGGCTTTACCTCACGTTTGCCACTGAACTACACATATATATACAGGCATAAATCAACAATTCACATTCAATTTTCATTAAAAGATATTAAATGGTTCAAGCTTACCACAATTCATACGAATAACACAGATACGTTGATTAGCAATGAATTCTGGCACAAACTGGCACAAATTTCTATCTGCTTATCTTCCAGGCTTTTATTGAGCCAAATATAAGCTGGCTTCAACGCACTGATGCTTTATCAGGATCATTTAAACAAGTGGTCTCGAACTAACGCTCCCAAGTGTGTATATCAGCGAGACTGGCCAATGAGCCACGTTTCGATAAGTGTTTGAAAAAATGTTATCTTTTCCCGTCTCCCCTAACAACCAAGATAGTATTTATAGCCCGACCAATCGTGGTTAGGCTTTCATTTGTTGCGCTCCAATCAATTTGGAGTTTACATGGTAGGCTATTTATGTAACGTAAGGTTTTTTTCAAACACGTTATAAAAAATTTTATGAGCAGAAATGATTTCATGCTGTCAGGCAGCCTCACTATTTTATTTTGGGTATAATTTATTAATTCCTGGACTATTGGCGTAACGTTTTACATATTATTTGTCAGCAAGCCCTAAGGAACCCAATTTTCCCACTTTAAAAGAGCTACGTGGCTGCGTTCAAAATATGTATTTTCTACTACCTCCTGTTTGGAAGATGTGCTGTCTGGGTACTGTTATGTTTTCAACCGTAAACCCATCTAATGTTATCTTTTCTAATAAGAGTCTGTTATGATTTATAAACCTAACTCTGGGAAAGGGTAGTGTATTTTATCACTGTCCGTCTGAAAAAAGTTAGTGCTTGTAGACTTACACGCGTGATGCCAGCATTTGTATATCGCGCGTCGCGTGTTGCATGCGTTCCTGATTTTCAGCCCTCCCCTCTCGCTATCCTTTTGTCCATCTGTTCGTTCGTTTTGGTAACGTAATATAATTAATGTTAGGATTAATTTAGGTCATTACGCAGTCTCTCAATGTTTTTTCCAAGAAATACAGCACACGTTTCATTGAAGAAAGCGGGTATAATACAGTAAGCTTTTACTATCAACGTGAAAGCGTTACAATTTGCAGACGAAGCAGAAAACAAGGGGGATTTCGAGTACATTCCTTGTGACAGCAATGTCATTTTACCATTGCTCTTCTCTTTATTAATTTTATTTGTTAGGCTTCATATTTACCTAATAATTTATATATGTGGATTAGAATATTTCATGACAGGCGCTTAAAGAATTTATTATTATTATTATTATACAGTAAAGAAAAGAACAAAGTTCCTACTAAATGCTATCCAGTAAAGTAAACAATATTTAAGCAGAATCCAGATAATTCAATTTTCCTGTAACAAAAGAAAATATTCACTCTCGCTGACATACGTGGCCACTCAATCACGCTTACCCTATTCTTGGTGAAGACATCTCTTGGACATACATGGTCTGAATATGTATATATAATTTCCAGTGTTTTTATCTTCCAAATTGGCCCCAGTCCCTCCTTTAATAATTAAATTTTATAAGGGGGACGCCTAATTTGGTGGTTGAATCCTGGATAGACAAATGTCACTTCTAATAGTTAATGTAGCAACAACAACAAAAAAAAAAAAAGAGATCTTGTGTTCACAGTAAACAGTAGACAATACTTCCAGTATAGGGAAACATCTGGTTGCTTAAAAAAAACTGTTAATTACGGTGATGATGGTAAATCCTATCGACTGGCTCTGTGGTGAGTGCCGATTTTGAAACAGCGTAACTTGCTGGATAGTTCCGCTGATACGACTGTCAAAAGTCAGATAGTAATGTTATTTGTGTTACGCCACAGTGGGCTGATAAAATTGAACAAATATCTGGGTATTGATAAATCCAGTTAATTTTACTATTTAAAATGTTAATTTGTCTCTTTGGCCAATCCTGTTCACAACTGAACTTGGGGACGCGTAAGCCAAGAAGGAAGAGGACAACATTAATCAATCAGTAGATGAAGAAAAAGGACCAAAATAGAACGCTGGTCGCCCTTTGATCAGGTCACAAATCAGAAATGAAAATCTCCAGGAAATGCTATAAACACATCTACCACAATGGTTCTAGACTACGTGTTTAGACTATCCGAAATTCTGAGCAACAACTGATAACTGGTTTGGGGAGCCACAGTTTATATACATTATTGTCTCTCTGATCTATAGATGACGTTACTTTTCACACTATAGCGCATAGCAGAAATTCAGGAGACTACGTTTTCCCAGATAAAAGGTTTTTCACGGTCGTTCTGTCGGCGTTGCTAATCGACAACAGAGACTTGGAACCGTGAAACGGGTTTCCTTCCGAGATTTTCCCCGTTTCTGGAGATCAAAGATTTGTCTCCCCCTGTATGTACAAACATCAAAGGGTCCCTCGGGAAAATATTTCTGCCCGAGCGTCTCACTTCAAAAATGCCGGTGTTATCCCACGTGCGTCTGTCTGATATCCGACGATTGACAGATCAGCTCGCGTGAGAAACTCAGGTAAACAAGCCAGGTTCGCTCCCTGTTATGACTGGCAGGTCGCGGAAGTTGGTAAACTTTCCGTTTGTTTACGTCTCAAGGAAAAGAGGCATGGATTAAAATGAGTAAACGCATGCAGAAAAATGCTTGACTTTTACTAGCAAATCGTAGAACGCTAACGGGATTTCAGGGCTGTCAGATACTGTAGGCTATATTTCCATTATACGTCACACAAGACCACGTTTCCAACAAAGCCTTTGTCTTTCATGTGACCGTGCATGGCTAAAAACTCTACGCCAGAACGTCGGTCCAGCTTTAGTATAGCTTTGATTCATGAAACACGGGAAACCAAGTTCCCGGGGGCATTGCGTCATTATTGCGCACGCGCCATATTTCCGGGGACTTCGACTCGTAGGTGAGACGAACATCTACAGGCTGTAGTATCTTATGGGGCAACTCACTTTGTCTAACACTTAATGTCTCCAGAATTATCTACTGTACAGTGGGCGCTGTTAAATAACTAGTACGGACGACCAGCTACATTGTTGGTGGTATTGGAATTCTTTACATCTCGGTAAGAGCTCTTAATTAAATAGATTGTGGATGTTTTAGGAACTTAGTCATAATCTTCATCAGGGGCTAACGCGAATAGTGTTAGTTTTTTCTATCTCTTATCATGACGGGAAAGTGAATAATTATTAAGTTTGCAATCTACCCCTAAACCAAGAAGATGTTGTAAATAGTAACTTTTTTTGTTCGAAGGAAATTGAGTTTATGTCAATTTTTCCTAAAACAATAGTAAACCCTACTTAAAGGGTTGCTACGAATTCCTCTAATGAATTTTTCTAGTGTTGTAAATAATTGTGCTATATTGATGACTCTTAAGAGTATACTGTACATACAACATAGATGATTACCCATGAGTACCTTTATAAGGTCTATTGTCATATGGCATATACAAGGTATATAAATATTGTTGTTGGTTAGGGTGTATCAGCCCAGTGGTTGTAACCCGATATGGGCCTTGTAGTGTTGTTATTAATTTTTTGTAAAAGATTCCTTGCGGGCAGACATTTTCACGCAGGCTGGGATGGGTCAGACTCAGCCGGTCACCGAGTGTGTTTACATTCAAGCCTTAAACTGATTTACGTAATCCGTGTCTGCGTACGCCCGGTTTGCACAGACACCGGCGTTCGAACGGTCGATACAACGGGGAGGGTAGAGGTTTATGTATGTGAGTGGTTCAGCCGGCGCGGACTTGTTTGACTTTCCTAGCTAATGTGTAGGGGTAACGTACATTATTGGTTACTGTAAACATTGCGTGATGTACTATGAAATTTTGTAACTATATATTGAACCCTTATGTAAGGACAGATGCTTATAACGGTTGTAAGTATTTGTATTTTCAGTAAAGCTCCCATACACTACCAAAGGAAAACTTCTTCTTTCTTCTTCTTTGATCCTTAGTCGCCGACCGTCACAGCAGTCAGTAGCCATCACGCCTGGTGGCGTCTTGTTGGGCAACAACAAATTGATTCCACTTTGCTCGGTCGGTGGTTATCCTTCGTGCAGTGCCCCAACTCTGGTTCATTCTTGGCATCTCAGCCTCCATAGTCCTCTGCCAAGTTGTTTTTGGTCGGCCTCTCTTTCGTTTTCCTTCAGGGGTCCATAGCATAGCTGTTCTTGTGATGGCATCGGGGTCTCTTCTGAGGACATGGCCAACCCAGCTCCAGCATCTGCCAGCTATGATGGTGTGTATTTCCTCTTGCTTGCTCCGAGTAAGCAGATCTTGGTTGGTGATGGTATTCGGCCAAAAGATTCTGAGAATTTTTCTTAGGCATGTTGTGTGAAAAGAGGACAATTTCGACATTTCCTTCTCTGTAACTCTCCAGCATTCCGCACCATGGAGAAGCACAGAAAGCACACAGCTCTGATATAATCTTAATTTTGTGCTTGTGCTGTACTGAGAGGACATCCAGATGTTGTTTAGATTAAAAAAGGCTGTTCTTGCTTTGTTCATTCTGTTGTTGATGTCTTTGTTTGCTCTGCCGTCTGGTGTTACTATGCATCCTAGGTATGTGAAGGTGTCTGTCTGTTCCAGTTGCTGATTCCTTGCTGATATGGGCTCAGGGTTGCTCACATTGAACGTCATGACCTCTGTCTTCTTTAGATTGATGTTCAAGCCCACCTGCTGGCTATACTTATTAAGTCTATCCATTTTTTCCTGGAAGTTTTGATGTGAATGTGCTAGTAGTGCAATGTCATCTGCATATTCCAGATCTTCCAATGTAGAAAATGTAGTCCATCGTATTCCTCTTGGACTGCCCTCTGTTGTCTGGCGCATCACCCAGTCTATGACTGTTAAAAATAGAGTGGTTGATAAGGGGCATCCCTGTCGTACTCCTGTCTTCACCTCAAAGGTTAGGTTGCTCTGCCCAACGCTGCATGTAAGGTTGGCATAAATTCTTTTTAAGATTGACACTATGCAGCTTGGAATTCCATAAGCCCTCAGTATTTTCCATAAACTGTCCCTATGTATACTGTCAAAAGCCTTTTCAAAATCAACGAAATTAATGTACAGCTGTCTTTGCCATTCTGAGCGCTGTTCTATAATGTTCCTGAGGGTAAATATATGATCTACACATCTTCTGTTCTTTCTAAATCCTGCTTGTTCTTTCCTCAGTTTGTGTTCTACTGCTTTTGAAATTCTCTGTATAATTATCCTGCCTAGTATTTTGCTGGTAACTGGGAGACAATAAGTTCCAGCTGGAATCTCCTTCCCTGTTTGGATTTTTCGTAGACCGATTTGATTCTCGATTTGGGTCCAGTTTGGTTTTTTTTTTTTTGGGGGGGGGGGCCTAAACCATTTCTTGGAGTACAAATATTCCACAGACAGCCAACGCTCAAGCTAACCAAACATCCGAATAGTGCGCCAATACTTAACTCGTTTGTAGGTAGCTTTGGCCCTGTTCGCTCCACGTGCAGTCACATTATGACTGGCTAATTGTCTCTCTGTTATATTAGGGCGCATTGCCTACACAAAACCTGAGTTTGGATTCGTTCAACCAGCTGGATATCAGCGTTTATTTATATTTGAATCACTAGTGGATATATTCCCCATTGATGTCCGTCATCCTTGGATTAAATTGACTTCCACTCCTCATCGGAAGAGAGAAAGGAAAGAGGATAGTTTTCAAGTGTACAGGAATAATACCTCAACTGACAGACAGGAAAAATATAGACTCAGGGACTTAGAGACGGGGTGGGAGTTAATGACTTATCGAGGGAGTGCTGGGTTGTGCTTACAAGAGAGAGTGTTTACCTCTCGGCATTGGTTCTTTGGGCTTTGTTGGGTTTGGGTTGTTGTTTTTTTATGTGTAGCCTATATCACAGTCGTCTTTCCACAGAGACTGGGTACCGTTGACGGGTTATATAGATTAGTTGTGGGTGCTTGGGTTATTCCAGACACCTCCTGTGAATTTCATCATTTATTACGTTTATTCAACTTAGGTTGCAATTCTGAATTGTAAACCAGAATCGGTTTGAGGTTTTTTCTGTTGTGTGGTTTTCTTTAAGTATGCGATTGTGATTTAATTTGGTTTTGCTGACATCGCTCAGGTATAATAGTTTCCTTTTTTACACTTTAATAAACATAGAACTATTAACGAATCAGAATTATCTTTCTATCTCTATATTTGTTATTGTTGACTGTGTGAGGTCACTTGTTGTGTATGAGTCCTTTACTCAAAATATATTCAATTTTTGATATGTATGTGGAAGAGAGTGTGAGTGGAGAACATTTAACAGACGTCCTAGTGGAGAGATGAAAGATTGTTTGTACTCCTGACTGTTATACTTCCACTCAACATTCACATTCTCTATTTCAGACACACATCTATTATCTCCCTCCTCACTCAGACTTTAGTCTGTCGCAGACAGACTCTTTTTTTCCACTCGTGACACCGCTCTAGGATACAGACTTATAGTAAAACCAACCTGTGCACACACCACACGCACACACATAAATATATATGTAGATTATATGTATATGCATATACTGTTTATAAATATTATATATATATATATTTTATATATATATTATATATATATATATATATATATATATATATATATATATATATATATATATATATATATATATATAATATTTATTTAAAAAAACGATACACAACAAATGTTATTGATGCATCTTTCATAAATATATCAACTTCTACACAAACTATAGTCAACGATTCAAAAGGGTTGTGATACAATGGATTCCATCTCATTGTAGCATTCTCGCCAAAGAAGAGGCTTACAGATTAACAAATGAAGTTGGAAAGTTACCTCAACCTGATGCAAGCATAACTTGCGAAGAGGCAAAAAGTTTGATCACAACCAGATACAGAAACAAATGGGATAAAGAGCATCCTGGACACACATTCAAAATGATGCATATTACAAGCTCAACAGCAGAGAACAAGTGGTCATTTTCAGACTCCGCACTGGCCACAACAGATTGGGATACTATCTATTAAACAAGCTGAAGATAGGAACTACGTACGAGTGTAACTGTGGCACTGATAAAATGACTGCTAAACGTCTGCTTCAAAAATTCGAAACATATGAGGAACATAACAAGCATATATGGACGCCAACACTAACATTTTCGGACGAAAAAAAACTATTGAGATGCAAATAGCCTGAAGCTGACCACTGCTCTCTTTGGAAATAGACGTCTGCTAGTGTACGAAGAAGATTAAGAAAAACCGAGGTCAATTAGAGTCGCCTGGACAAGATCTCGCAGATTGTGATAATGTGATCTCGTAGATTGTGACCATGTGTTCAGAAGTGCTGTGAATCCTCTACGGCAGGGGCCGGCATAAGGTAGATATCGATTTACCAGTAGATGACGGGAAATGATTTGGTGGGACCAAAGACGCAGCAACAGTGATAAATACAGTCAGCGACCCATAGCTTGACTGCTTGCGTCAGGGTCATCGACCCATAGCTCGACTGCTTGCGTCAGGGTCAGCGAACCAGAGCTGACCAAGACCCTACTCCACCTCCAAGTGGTGGTCCTGGAAACAGGCTTGTGGCAGAGATTTATGATTAATCAATTTCTATATTTTTTCTTTATTCTACACTTGTCTGTTACCTTCTTTCGCTCTTTTACCTTTTTCGCATACGCTCGATTGTTAACGAATACTCTCCCATTCAAACCTTTGTCTTTTCCTTTCTTAATTTAGCAACGCACTTTATTACTGTTAAGCTAGATTCTTTGATGAGAGAATCGAATCGTGTTAATTCGTTCTCGACAGGGATAAGAAGGAAGACTATCGTCTATCACTTTTCTCTGATCTGTTCGCCTATAGTTAATTATTCTCGGTGAAAGATTTGAGATGAAAGACATTGATCGCTGGGAATGGCCATATGAAGCAGAAGGTGTGAAACGCACACTGGAAGTTTTATTGCCGATGTCTGATCAGATCGAGAGAATTTACTGTAGGTGTTAAGTCTAGTTTCGGTAAGGGTATGTAGAATTCGTTTCATTCGTAGAATGAGCAAGGGAATGTGTAAATCTGGACGTAGGTGCTAACATCTGGTAAATGAGCAGGTTCGGGTTATAGACGTAACCTTCCTTTGATTTCAGAGAGATATATACTCCTGAATTCTAACTTAATTCATCCAGTACCGCCAGAAACACTAGAACCATCTAGCTTTCGATTCCTAAGATCTCTGTTAATAGAAATATCATTTAGTTGGTCGATTGGAGATAGTTTTATTTCTGCGCTAGTGCGTCTGGGTCAAGCCCAAAATCTGCCAGCGTTTTTTTTTCAGTATGTGAGAATAACCTAGAAGAAACATTTCTGTAATTTAAATTAGTGAGTTTCCAAGTTACAACCTGTCTGGCATTGTGTTTGCATCCAGGAAGAGACAGAGTACCCATCTCACGAACTTTAATACTAAATGCAATAACTGAGCCTATCGAGCCAGATTATAATTCTTCCCATTAATCTCATTGTATATTCAGCCCCTGTGGCGAGAGATATTACAAACAGTAACATTTCCGACGTTTTGACTAATTGTGGTGTGACCAAGAATTTTACATTTGACAGAAGTTACCAACCTGTCATTTTTCCTAAGTAGTGGAAACCTCGTGATTCTGACACTGTGAGCCCGTTTAAAATTTCTTACCTAAATTGATTCAAGCGACATTAACAGTAATCTGAAAAATATAGTTATAAAGTGAACGCTCCCCGGAACATTGGAAGAAACCTGTATCTGCAGAGCTGGGATTCTCTTTATCAAAAGAATACAGATTCACTGTAGAGGTGTGTCCCAAAGTTTGCACCAGAAGGCGAAAAACATCACGTTTGTAGGTAAGAAAGTACGTCAGGGGCCCCTGTGAATGAACAGAGAGAAAGCAGGACGAGTGATTCTTTCATTTTTTTTATTCATGCACCCACTTTGAAATTTCTTTATGCAATTTTTGTTGCTAAATGCTGATTTCCTCTTAGGATAGATTAATATATCAACTCTGTTCTTAACTATAGAGGGAAATCTTAGACCATTGCGTATAAATCTGTGACTCTTTGGGACTATAACTTTTCTTCTAACAGGATCGTGGGCTAAACAGAGGGGGAAAGGATTACACCTATGAGTCTATTATTCTTGTAGTAATTCTTTGACCTATGTGTAATTATATGTGCTTGATATTCTAATTTATTGTTGGGTCCACTTATATGAATGTGTGTCAAATTGTGTTTGGTGATATATATATATATATATATATATATATATATATATATATATATATATATATATATATATATCAAGCTATATATATATATATATACTGTCTCTCGTGTGTTTTACTTCTTTATAACTAATTTATCTATATATATATATTATATATAAACAGATGGGTATATATATATATTCGGACGAGGAATAATATTGATTTTGAATACTAAACCGATGTGTAGAGACTGATTGATAGGACATGACAAACTGAAAAGTTCTGTTGTAAAATAGGCTGAAATGAGTCCAGACATTACGGATCTCGATTTCAGGGGACACTTGAGTCGTTTCTCAAGTAGTTCCCACCATCTCATTGAGCACTTTATTGAGATAATAATAATTTTCATTTACATTACCTCTCACTGAGCTATCACCTGTTCTAATATCTATTTAGAAGGTACCAATCTATGTATTCGTAATTCCCCTATCAAAAAAAAATCTACGACAAATGTGGGCTAGTTTTACGGCCCCGGGAATGAACTCACAAGGCCTGAGCTAATTAAGACAGGAAAATTTATTGAATTTAACGGGACTCGAAAAGAGTTGTTTGAACTTAGAATAAGGAAGATAACGACGAGGCGACAAATTACAGCTCGTGGGGCTGCCTGATGTCCAGATTAGTGATGTCTCTTTCATTTCTTCTAATCAATAGAAGGTGAATCCCCTCATTTCTATAATATTATCTCTCCAAAATGAGACGATCTATCACGTTTTGGGCGTGGCTAGGGACAAGAATTTAACCAACAAATGGCAACTCTGTTTAGAGTGGTCCGTGAGTTTTTGAATATCCTGAGCAAATAAAAATAATCGATTATCCCCTTAGTCGTTGAAAAACGATTGGTTTTGTTTTATGGGCTTGCTTACCAGATACTAATAGTTACGATTATTTGCAGTTCATTAAAAGGGATTTTTTCCTAAACCAGCTTGGCTTAGCCAGTATTGAGTTATTTATACATTTTTGAACCGGAATTTAAAGAGGTTAATGTCAAAAGTCGTGAGATTCATAATGCTCTTTATGTATTTGATTTTGTAATACAAAACCGCTGGTAGACATTTGTAAGGATTGCATAACAAACCAGTTAATTGCCTCCCTTACACTAACTGACTTCAGGGGTGAACTTGTAGTGGATTTAAAAATTAAGGGAATTTTTTTCCCCCTAAACTGTTTGCAATAACTGTTTTGTTTTCACTGTAGCAACTTATTTTGTTAGTGATTAATCTTAACTACCATTTATTTGGCATAGTCGCTTGCATTTAGAGCCTTTAGAGCCATTAATAACAGCGATAGTTAGATAACTGATATTATAGGAGGAGGTATCCCAGTTAAATAATAATATTTTGTGTATTTTCTCGTAAGTGGTAGGGAACCAATGTATCCTTTTTCTTACTTCCTTCTCGAGTAACCCTCAGTCAGTTCTTTACAATGGCAGAGCGGGCAAAGCTTAGGCAGATGCTCAGAGAGGAAGCAAGGGAAGAGGGATTGGACGGAAAGGAAGCGAAAGCTTTTGTCAGTGACGAACTTGACAGATATGATGCGGAGAGGAAAGCAGCCGAAGCCAGGGAGTAAAAGAAAAAGGATGAGAAAATGGAAATTCGCAGGGCGAACGAAAGAGAGGAGAGACAACAGGAGGAAAGAGAGAAGGAGAGGGAGGAAAAAGAGAAGGAGAGACAGCACGAGGAAAGAGAGAAGGCGAGACAGCATGAGTTGGCGCTTAAAGCTCTAGAAGTCCAAAGCCATGGGGCTGCCTCTACCTCCAGCAATGGAGAGTCTTCTCATTCTTCTTTAACCGATCAATCTAACACTCAATCCCCTCATTTAGCAGCTATGTCTTTTGCTCTACAATCTTTCCCTTGTCCGAATGAGAAGATTGTCACGTGGCTAGAAAAATTTGAGAAAATGGCAACTCTGTACGGTTTAGAGAGGTCGCGTTGGTGTATGAAGCATTCCCAGGCTTGAAAAAGTACTGCTTACGATGTGTATGCAAATAATGAAAGCAGCCAACAAGAAAATTCGACGTGTTGAAGACAGCTTTGCTTGAATGGTTTGAAACGAACGTTCGCAAATTTTTGCAACTGCTTCGCAACAGCAGGAAGGAGAATTCTGAAACTTTTCAGCAGTTCTTTTCTCGTCAAAAGGGATACTTGACAAAGTGTCTTGAGCTTTCACAGCTCGCCTCTACCTATGAAGGGCTTGAGGAGTTCATTATATGCGAACAGATAAAGAACACTTTGTCTCCTGACACCCGGAGATTTCTAGCTGAGCAGGGGGCAGAAAAGCTTGAAGACATTTTGGAAAAGTCTGAGCGATATCATAATGCGCTGGCCGAACTGCCGGCCACAAAACGTAAACCGACAGAAGAGCCTTTTCGAAAGAATAATCTAGACCAATCTTCTCATGCTTCTCACCAAAATAACCACAGAGAAACTGGGCCCCAAAACCCCCCTCCTGAAAAGTCTAAGTTCTACAAAAATAAGTACCCCAATAACAAACAGACTGATCAACTCAACCGTCCTACATGGCAGCGCGGTCAGAAAGGACAAGGTGACAAAGGGAAAACCCCTGCGCACGGGACATATAATCAGAGCGAGCACACGGAGCCTAAACGCATCGGATGCTTGCTAACAGTCTCGCAAGGTAGAATTAATGTCAGTGATTCTCAACCTGAAGAGGGGAGACCCTCAACGCGCGGTACTGTTATTTTGAACGGTTCTTCAACTTTCTGTTTATTTGACACGGGGCTTTCTTATGATTGCATTGTCGCCAGGCACCTGGTTAAACCCGGTCAAGAGACAGGAGAAACCGTCCAACTTTGTGGAGTCTCTAAGAGTGATGCACCTACAGTGCTTCCCATCGCATTGGTTGAGATCCACTCTGATTTTGTCAGAGATGTGATCAAAGCGGCTGTTATGGATGACCCCATCTACCCAGTCATACTTGGCGATAGATATGTGTTTATTAGGAAACCGGAAGAGCCAATTGTGGCAGCAGTAACTTCAAGAGGGCAAACCAAGAAGGAACGGGAGCCTGCGCCAAATTTGTTACCTATGGAACTTAAAGAGGAGCAACAAAAGGACCCTACCTTGGCACCCTGCTTTAGGAAACTGCCCATGGCTAAGGACCCTAGACATCACGGGGACATTTTTTCTAAAGATGGCGTACTTTATCGCAGAACGGGCAAGCCTGAGCAAGGTTACAATCAGCTCCTAGTACCGAAACAGTACAGAAGCCAAATCTTAGAAATGGGGCATTCTCTTCCCTTTAGCGGACATATGGGACAGAACGCCACAAATCAACGTATATCTACTCATTATTGGTGGCCAGGAATAAACACTGATATTATCAGGTATGTGAAATCCTGTGCCCAGTGCCAACGTGTGCCACCCAAGCAACGGACACCACCAGTTTCCATGGGTGAAATGCCAGTAATGGGAACACCATTTGAACGGGTAGTGATCGACATTTTAGGACCCTTAGAACGGACTAAAAGAAGGAACAGGTTTGTCCTGACCTTAGTCGACACATGCACGTTATGGGCAGAAGCTATACTGCTTACATGCGCGGATGCCAAGCACGTCGCAGAAGCCCTAGTGCAGATTTTTACTCGGTTGGGATTCCCTCAACACGTGTTGACGGATAACGGATCTCTATACCGAAACCTGTTAATGGATGAGATCGTTAAGATCTTGAGGAACCAGCACATCTACATAAAGCCTTATAATCCGGCCGGAAGTGGGTTAGTAGAACGTGTCAACGGAAACCTCAACATGATGTTAAGTAAACTGGGACAAGTGAAACCTGAAGATTGGGATCTTTGTATTCCTGCAACTTTATTAGGCTACAGGGAATCCCTACATAATTCCACAGGATTTTCCCCAGCAACTCTTTTATTCGGCAGGCCTATTAAGGGGTCGCTTGAAGCCTTACTTCAGTCACTGTGTTAATAGAAATATCATTTAGTTGGTCGATTGGAGATAGTTTTATTTCTCCGCTAGTGCGTCTGGGTCAAGCCCAAAATCTACCAGCGTTTTTTTTTCAGTATGTGAGAATAACCTAGAAGAAACATTTCTGTAATTTAAATTAGTGAGTTTCCAAGTTACAACCTGTCTGGCATTGTGTTTGCATCCAGAAAGAGACAGAGTACCCATCTCACGAACTTTAATACTAAATGCAATAACTGGGCCTATCGAGCCAGATTATAATTCTTCCCATTAATCTCATTGTATATTCAGCCCCTGTGGCGAGAGATATTACAAACAGTAACATTTCCGACGTTTTGACTAATTGTGGTGTGACCAAGAATTTTACATTTGACAGAAGTTACCAACCTGTCATTTTTCCTAAGTAGTGGAAACCTCGTGATTCTGACACTGTGAGCCCGTTTAAAATTTCTTACCTAAACTGATTCAAGCGACATTAACAGTGATCTGAAAAATATAGTTATAAAGTGAACGCTCCCCGGAACATTGGAAGAAACCTGTATCTGCAGAGCTGGGATTCTCTTTATCAAAAGAATACAGATTCACTGTAGAGGTGTGTCCTGAAGTTTGCGCCAGAAGGCGAAAAACATCACGTTTGTAGGTAAGAAAGTACGTCAGGGGCCCCTGTGAATGAACAGAGAGAAAGCAGAACGAGTGATTCTTTCATTTTTTTTAATTCATGCACCCACTTTGAAATTTCTTTATGCAATTTTTGTTGCTAAATGCTGATTTCCTCTTAGGATAGATTAATATATCAACTCTGTTCTTAACTATAGAGGGAAATCTTAGACCATAGCGTATAAATCTGTGACTCTTTGGGGCTATAACTTTTCTTCTAACAGGATCGTGGGCTAAACAGAGGGGGAAAGGATTACTTCTTCTTCTTCCTTCTTCCTCGTTCGTCCTGAAAAGGACGTTGTTTGCGTTGTGTCTGTTTACAGCGAAGCTGCGATATCTGCGCCTTTCGGCCGACACATCCGACTTCAGCACGGCATTTTTTGGGACCAGGTTTGCCTCGCTTTCTCTCTCTCTCTTTCTCTCTCTCTCTCTTAGACGGGCCTAAGTTCCTTTCTCTCAACACTTTGAAAATAAAGTTCGTTCGCTCTCTTTCAGTCCCTATTCATACAATCGTAGACTTTTCGAATACTTTATTAGTTTTGATTACATGCCCAACTCCGCCAATGCCGGTCCAAAGCCCGGATGAAAAAGGAGGAGGGCGGCCTGCATGGAGGCCGTAAGGAGGCAGCCCCTCCACCATGCAAAGGCACAACAGGCCAATCACCTGTTTGCTTTAAATCATGATTACTAGCAACACAAGAGAGAAAACTGGACTGATTCTAAAGGCGATGAACTGGAACGGACTCCGGACTACGACTTATGGAACTTGGAACACAAGAAGTATAAATGGGAAGGAAGAGGAGCTGGTGGAAGAGATGAGGAAAGCAAAACTAGAAATCCTGGCTATAACGGAAACAAAGAAAAAAGGACAAGGAGTCATGGATCTCGATGGAACACGCTGCTCTACAGTGGTGTACCCATGTCTGAAAGAGCTAAAGGGGGCGTGGGTTGCATTGTGGCCCAAAAATAAAAAAGATAGTATCAAGGGATGGAACTTTGTCTCGGAGCGCATTATGGTTGTTAAACTAAAAGAAGGAGAAACCATAGTCAACCTGGTCATAGTGTATGGGCCAAATGAGGATGAGAGAGCAGAGGTCAAGGAGGAATTCTTCGAGCTGCTTCAAAGGACAGTGGATGACTGCCTAGATGAAGTTATCATGCTCGGAGATTTTAATGCCAGAGTTGGAAATGACCATGCTAGATGGGGTGGAGTTATTGGAAGATATGGAGAAGATACTCTCAATGACAATGGAAAGCGACTCCTTAGATTCTGCAGTGAGCAGAATCTGATCATTACAAACACAAAGTTCCCCCATAAGCGCATACATGCATACACTAGATGTGAACCAACAAAGAATGAGAAGTTAGTGATCGACTATGCCATTGTTCGGAGAAGCTCATTCAAATATGTCCGAGATGCTAGAGTCTGGAGGGGGCCAGAGATTGGAAGTGATCACTACCTGCTAACAATCAAAAGAACAACTGAAAGAGTTGCTCAGCCTAGGAACTGTCCAACATCACGCAAGAAACCAAGTAAACGAGCAGGAGAAATGAGCATTAGGACCTACAAGCTGAGAGAGCCAGAAATTAAGACCAGATATTAGGGGCTTATTGCTGCAGCGGTGAGCAACACAGAAGAACGACCTGATGACTTGGAGACCCTCTGGATTAAATTCAAGGATATCATAAAGACAGCTGCTGCAGAAGCATGCGGTGAAGTCCGACTTGGGAACAAGAGAAAGAGGACACCTTGGTGGACAGAGGAAGTCAAAGAGAAAATAAGAGAGAAGAAAATGGCATGGAAACAATACTTAGGAGCTAGAAACACAACAGGACAAATGGAAAAATATAGAGAATATGTGACACTCAGAACAGAAGCAAAGAACAAAGTGCTAGCAGCAAAACAGAAGTCCTGGGAAGAATTTGGAGAAAAGCTAGAAAAAGATGCACAAGAAAACCAGAAATTGTTCTATAAGACCCTAAAGAACATGAGGAAGGAAAAACAATGCCCTCTCAAATTTATAAAGGACAAGCAAGGCAAATTGCTTACTGCCCCGAAGGAAGTAATGGGAAGATGGAAAGAATATTTCTCAGAACTCCTGGATGGTGAGCATGGTGAAGCATCAGAAATGATAAACACTAGCACAGAAGAGAAAACCAATGATGGTGAAGATGACATAAAGACGGAAGAACTGAAGGCAGCACTGGAGAAAATCAAGATGGGCAAAGCAGCAGGGCATGATGGTATAACACCAAAAAAGGTTAAGTTCATGGGAGCATCAGGCGACCTATTACTCTTACGGGTTTTACAGGCAGCGTGGTACAACAAGACCATACCAAAGGATTGGGAGATTGCCATCATAACACCAATTTTCAAAAAGGGTGACAATCGACAGTGTGGAAACCATAGAGGCATATCCCTTCTCAGTGTCCCTGGTAAAATCTACTCCAGAATCCTAGAGCAGAGACTCCGACGCCTAGCTGAGCCACAATTGGATGAGGTCCAGTGCGGATTCCGAGCAAACCGAAGTACTCAAGACCTAATCTTCACACTCAGACAGCTGAGTGAAAAGGCCCTTGAGTATAAGAGTGAGATCCATCTTTGTTTCATAGATCTGGAAAAGGCGTTTGACAGGGTCCCCTGGAGCAAACTTTGGGACTGTTTGGCAAGGAAGAATATTCCAGCACCTCTGATTCATGCTATACAGAGCTTCTACAAGTCTTGCAGAAATTATGTGAGGACAGCAAACCATAAGTCGGAAGAGTTCAGGACCACCACTGGTGTAAGACAAGGTGATATCCTATCACCTTACCTCTTCATACTCCTTATGGACGATGTCATCAAGGCATGTAAGGAGAGAACAAGAAAGTATTCAGTGGGGTACTGGAAGATGAGACAGGTCTATATTTCGGAGCTGGCATTTGCTGATGATGTTGCCCTGATTGCTAAATCAGAGGCACATCTCCAATCCAACCTGCAAGTCTGGAAGGAAGAGCTGGAGAAGAGAGGGATGGTCATAAGCAGCTCTAAAACAAAATCCATGGTGATATCACGAGAAGAAAGAAAACATCAGATTAAGCTGGGAGAACAGGTCCTGGAGCAGGTCGACCACTTTAAATACCTCGGAGCTATTATAGACCGAAAGGGAGGCATCAAAGAAGAGTTGGCCACTCGAAAAGCAGCAGCTGGGAGACTTTTTCAGGCCATAAATCGAGGATTCCTCAGCAAGAGAGAGGTTAGTAAGAAAACGAAGATGGCTGTATACCGCTCCACCTATGTCCCAGTCTTGACATACGGATGCGAGTCATGGGCAATGACTACAACCAACAAAAGCCAGATCCAAACCTCAGAAATGAGGTATCTGAGGAAGGTGGTTGAAGTAACAAGAAGAGACATGGTACGCAACCAGACGATACGTCAAGGCCTTAAATCCTACCCCCTGCAGACCCAAGTAGAACAGTCCCAATTAAGATGGTTTGGCCATGTCTGCAGAATGGGAGAAGATCGGATACCACGACAAGCATGGGAAACAAAGAGCCAAGGATCCAGACCCCGAGGACGACCCAGAGTCCGCTGGGAGGACAACATTAGACAATCTTTGAAGGATCGAGGACTAGAATGGAACCAGGCCAGGAGGAAGACAGCCGATAGGATAGTCTGGCGCTCTCTCTTCCAAACCTCTACACCTCACGGTAGAAGGGGAACGACTAAGTAAGTAAGTAAGATTACATGCCCCCCTAATCAGATTATCTTTTCTTATAATATCAATTGTAGGTTCTAATGACGATGTTTGTACTTTTCTACATATTTTATGTCATGTTTATAAGTAGTTAATGTTAATATGAGTGTGCTATTTTATTTTACTTTGCAACGTTGAATTCCTTGACATTGATATGTAAAATGCATATGGGAATAAATGAATTCAGTATGAAAGGTGAGAGAAAGGAAGGGCAGAATGTCAGACGGGCCTGCGTGCCCAATTCTCAACCCTTTGAAAATAAAGTTCGTTCGTTCGTTCGTTCGTTCCCTCTTCGATCCCTACTCTCTCAGCCAGACTGCAGTGATGCAGCCTTTTTCCAGGACCACCACTTGGAGGTGGAGTAGGGTCTTGGTCAGCTCTGGTTCGCTGACCTGACACAAACAGTCAAGCTATGGGTCGCTAACTGCATTCTCTGTTGCTGCGTCTTTGGGTCCTGGAAAGGATTACAACTATGAGTCTATTATTCTTGTAGTAATTCTTTGACCTATGTGTAATTATATGTGCTTGATATTCTAATTTATTGTTGTGTTGAATTTTCTTATGATAAATAAAATTTACGTAAACTTATTCAAGTGTGTCGGTCAGCTCGTCCCAAAATATCTATATTCCATTGTTATAGTTTTCACGTCTGTGCGTCTAACTGACGTCACTTATGGGTGTGTGTATGTGAGTGGTGATATATATATATATTAATATATATTCTATTAGACTGTCTGACAAACTAAGTTCTGTTGTAGAGATAGGCTGAAAGAGAGAGACTTCTCGATTTCAGGGACAGATTCTAAGTAGTTTCCACCATCTCACTTGTGAAAATCTATTTTCTTTACATTACCTCTCACTGAGCTATCACCTGTTCTAATCTATTTAGAAGGGACCAATCTATGTCTTAATTCCCCTATCAAAAATCTACGACAAGGCTGCATCACTGCAGTCTGGCTGAGAGAGTAGGGATCGAAGCGGGAAGGCTAACCCTGTCCCAAAAAATGTCGTGCTGAAGTTCGGATGTGCCGGCCGAAAGGCGCAAATATCGCATCTGCGCTGTAAACGGACACAACGCAACCATCGTCCTTTTCAGGACGAACGAAGAAGAAGAAGGAGAAGATTTGGTAGATCTCTTGTTGACGGTATAGTGAAAGATGACAGAATGTTAAAGGGAAACTTTGGAGTAACTCTCTCCCGACGTCATGTAAGTGAACGGTATCCTTAGAATTAAAGGTACTTTGTAGGCGTTTTCTATGCAAACTATGAGCTAATATACAAAACAATATTAGTTAATTGTGAACAGCATAGAACAAGGTAACGATCTTTTCTCTGAAGTAAAGTTAACTTTTTAAAGAAACCAGACCACAGATATCATTTTTATCCAGGTATATCTTTACAGAGCTCAGTATTTCTACCCACAGCTACTAGGTCGTCTACCGCTGTTCTTAAGTAGAAAAGTCAGGAAGTTTAAGAGATAACCTAGTGTTTTGGCGCGAGAAGTCTTAAAATGTCGGAAATATTTGACCAACGAACGCTGTTGGCAGCGCATTTAACAAAGTTTCAATAAACACGAAATGAGAGCAGGAAAGTCAATCCCGCGGCGGAAGGTTACTCTGACCTTGTGACATTGAAATATTTTGTGCCAACGTTTCTATAATAATTTTTTTTTGTTAAGATTAATTATTTGTGAAAAAACATAATTTTTGAGTTTTTGTTCTACTGTTTAACTGTTTAAGTTTTTTACACTGTTAAATAATTTTGACATATTTTTCAATTAAAGATATTCTGAAAATAGGACCGATAATAATCAGCGATGAAAGAAATGGATATACTTTACTAAATATCGCAGTGTCCAAACCAAAAACAATAATATATCATACATGAAACACGACATAGGACAATCTTATTTATTCTTCCTGAAGATCTAAATATAGACCATTTCGATGCGAACCAAAACACAGTCGCGCCCCACATCCATTAATGGAAGCCACAGTCAGACGCCGCGTCAGAGTAGGTTCCCCGTGGGCATACAGGAATCTATTATGGCGAAACATTTTTAAGACGTCTCTGACAGAACAATAGAACATCGCCGTACACTTCGTGGTTTGTACTTTAGAGGATTCCTGGTATTTTTATACCGAACGTAACAATGTACAATTCTTTGCAGGGAGGCGATTTTCGATCTCGGATTGTGATGCAATGTTGGAGCGTTTCTGAAACTTGAGTCATTAGAGTCAAGTTGATTCAAGCCCTGGTTCAACTTTGGAATAAGTAGTCCAGGCTAACGAAGAGTTGCTTTGAAACAAATGTTTGTTATTGTTATATAACATTATATTGGAGTTTCGATGACTTCGAGCTTTGAAGATGTAAACTTTGAAGTGTGCCGTCTGATAAAAAGCAAATAACAGGCGGCCATCAACTTCTTATACAGAGCTCAGAATGGAAACTGAAGGAATAATGACCGTTGAAAACTCGCAGACTCCGAGATCCACAGAAGACGCGGAATCCGATATGTCAACAGATGACAAGAAGACAGCCCTGGCAGCAGTTATATCTTTCATGGCTGTCATCATAGCTCTGGGCACTATTGGTGAGTCAGTACTGGCATAGCGCAAAACAGTTTTAAATACTAGGAGGCATCAGTTCATAGTGTCTTCTTTTTCTTTGTTCAGCTTTCCAGGCTCTTAAGGCTTTTTGCCACAAACAGCAAATGTCAATTGTTTTCTCTACATTCACAGTGCCTAACTGTTAAAGGTGCCTTTCTAGTGGTATGTTAAGAAAATGACTTTCCGGCTTTCTCCCCCTTTCCAAATTAGTTTTTTCGTGATATGTACTGAGTGGCTCATAAGTTGTTTGTTTGTTTGTTTGTATTTCCTTGCGCGTATAATAGTTAAATTACATACATATTTTGATAGCGTGTATTCACTTTTTTTGGTGCTAGGTTTATAAGCCTTAGACTAAATTGTTATTGTTAATCTGAATCGACCTCACTGCACTCAAGGCAAACCCATAGGTGCTGTCTCCCTCAACAAATGTCGAAGCGTATAAATGCTAATTGTACCTGTAGCACACTGGTTGTACATACGACGGATGCATCTTCTCTCACGTCCATTTCTGCTAGTCCCACGTTTGATGCCAAACTCCAACAGCCTCAGCCTCGTTGATTCATCTATTGCAGTGTCATAATCGAGCAGGCGATCATTAATAGCCCTTAGTATCTCTCCCTTATCCATGTCCAGTGTCCCCACTATGGGTGCTATCAAGGCCAGTCTGTCAGCTCTCTCATTGCCACGTACCCCTACATGACCAGGACAGTAGATCCACACCAGTTCATGAAGACTGGAGGATTCTATTAATGTTTTCCATTTCTGTCGCAGCCATCCGTTCTGAACTGTCCAAAGCATGGCTTGAGAGTCTAACAATATAACTGCTCTGGTTGATTTATTTTTCAGACTGCCACCTCAGTGATGTAGTCACTGTCTTTACCTCCACTCTCATGCTTATAGACTACATACATGTTTTGAACAGTGTGTTTATTCGTTGTTTTAGTGTTATTTTGTTAAACGTTAGATTACATACTTGTTTTTACAGGTGTTTATTAAGCTTTTTTGTGCTGCGTTTATAAACGTTAGACCACATACATGTTTTGAAAAGTATTTATTGCCGCTTTAGTGTTATGTTTTTAAACGTTAGAGTACATGCCTTTCTTTAAAAGAGTTTATTCAGCTTTTTGTGTCAAGTTTATAAACCTTAGATTATGTGTCTGTTTTGAAAGGTGTTAATCACCTTTGAAATTATATTTTCAGTATCATTTAGCGCGTATTATTACAAAATGATTCATTCGGGGGAAGGAAGGAGGGGACCCTTCTAAATTGAACCCTCAAAAATGCTCATCCCACCAGAAAAACACACTCAAAACAAGCACAAAATTCTAAAAACGCCACTAATGTTGTCTGGCTGTTATTGAAATCCTCCTTGCTGTTAAGTCTTCATTTTGTTCATTATACGCTGCTCTGATCTTGCATTAACCTGCCTTGATTACGTCTCAATCCATTACCATGTGGCCGTGATTGTGTGGGTAAAGGTTTGCATTTTCTTTATAGTTGTGGTAAGTTGGGATTATAAAAATAGTTATAGGGGACTTAGTGTACTGACTGAGATCAGCTGTGAAGGTATCTGTATCTAATAAGTGTGGTGTGTTACAGATGACCTTACTTTGCTACCACATTTAGACCTCAATCAGACTTATTCTGGAATATTGTGATGACTACGTTGAATGTCTAGGGTTATGATAGTGATGAAGTGTAAGTTCACAACAACCAACAGACAGATAAACACTTTAATTAAGATCCACAACACTTTACAACACTATGACAAGCACATACATATAACACTCTAGAAGACTAGCTTAAGTAAGTCAAGTGTTAACTTTTAAATTATGTATTAGTTTCTTTCAATAATAGATATCCTGATCCAACTACAGAGTGAATCAGGAATCACAATCAAATGTATACACAATGTTTATGTACAAAATTTATACAAAGGATCTTTGTCCTGACATATAATATTATTACAATATGTGTGTAGTGTTGTGATGTAGTATTATGAGGTAATACTGGCTTTTGAAGCTAGGTTGTTGTTTGTCATCACGACTTCATGTGTTTGTTACTGGTGGAAATAATATTGAAGGGATCACAGTTTCTTTTTATTTGTAAAACAATAACTGTCCCTCTTGATTTAGTATTACAGTCAATTTTAGGGTGGGTTATACAAGGGTGAGCTGCTCTGGCTGACAAAGTCTTAACTCATATGTCGGCGGCAGGAAAACTGTCTCCTCTGCTCGCTTGCTTCTCAGTTATCTTGAAATACACCACTGGTCGATATCTTAGACAAGGAGTCTGCTGCCAGCCCTCTGGATCCAGCAAAACTCAGACCAGGTGCTGCTCTAATACTTCAGTACCACGGTCCCTGAAATAAGAAGGTTGTACCTCCTTCTTCAGAACTAATATATAATATATTTCCACACTGAAGTACAAGACATTACAAACACAGAGTTCAGCGCTGTAGGCCAACTGCTAGCTTCTCATGCGACAATATATACCAGTATTCCTCTCCCTAATGGTTACAACGCCTCTGCAATTCCAGCGTTAATTCCTTCTATACAATAGGATAGGTGTCATGTTACTAATTCTTCTTCTTCTTCCCTCCTTAGCCATCAACCGGCAAAGCAGTATGTGGCCAGTACGCCTAGTGGCGTCTTAGGGCAACAACAAATTGATCAATCTATCGCTGTTTCCACCACGCCTGGTGGCGTCTTTGTGGAACAAAAACAGACCAAACAATCTATCATTGTTTCCGTAATCAAATTGGTTGGCAAGCAGGTGATCAGCCCACTGTGATGTTACTAATTGGCAATCCCATATATGCCTATGCAGTTATACTCCTCTCTGACAAGCTTTTACATGGTGGAGCAATATCTAGGCTTTGCCTTCTGTTTGCTACTGAACCACACACATACAGACACAATTTATCATTCCATATTAAATTTGCATATAATATATATATATATATATATATATATATATATATATATATATATATATATATAATATATATATATATATATATATATATATATTATATATATATATATATAGTTATATATACACCTATATCGATATATATTTATTTATATATATATATATATATATATATATATATATATATATATAGATATATATATATAGATATAGATAGGAAATATGTCTAGCTTACCACAATTCAAGGAAATATACACAAGTAACGTTGACTGGCAATGAATTCTGGCACAATTTTGATCTGCCTTATCCCAGGCTTTTATTAGAAAAATATTAGCTTGATCTCAACGCACTTGCTTCTTACAAAATTTATTTTCAAAACTGGCCCTGAACTGACGCTTCTATTTGACTATATCGAACGTTCTAACCAATGAGACCATGTTTACAAGAGCCTTTGAAAATTTTTTACCCATCCTACACGTAGCCATTAACAACAATAATAGTATTTGCAGTTCGACTAATAGGGTTTTGCCTTACATTTTACTACAGCCAATCAAATCGTATCTAACTTGTTGGCCTCATTTCCCCTAAAGCAGTGTTTTTCAAACATGCCATTACAAGCAAATATGATCTTGTGCTGTCAGACAACCCCACTATAGTATTTTGGCTATAATTTGTTAATTACTAGACTATTTGCGTAACACATAACATATTCTTTGTCAGCAAGTCCTAAGGCACAAGAATATATAAGTTTAATGGGGCTAAGTGGCTTCGTTCAAAATATGTATTATTCTAGGATAGTCGTGTATTTGTTTTTTACCACCCGTTCACTTCTATACCAAGGGATGTCTTCTGTACTGTCAGACTAATGTCAGGAGCTTAGACATAAATCAGTAGAATGTCAGGTTTCCCAATAAGAGCTTAAACCTGTTTTCAAAACCTAACCTCGTATCGTTAGTGTTTTTTATCACTGTTTATTTGAAAAAAATCAGGTCTTCATGCCTTTCGCGTGTGATTGGCGTTCCTCCGTGCATCTCTCTCTCTCTCTCTTCTAAGCCCGTCTGTCTTTTAGGTTAACGTAGTGTGTATAATGACATTAATGCTAGTATTTGTATCTAGGTCATTAAGCAGTGTGCCTATCAAGGTCGTCTAAGAAATACAGTACCAGTTTTATTTTTAGAAACGCGTGTATGATGCTGTAGGCTTTTACTATCGTACGTGGAAGCGTTACAGTTAAGCAGACGAGGTAGAAAAAGGGGATCTCTGGTTCAGCCCTTATGGCGCTCTACAACGCAGGTGTACGCTATTGGGAAAGCACTGGTCTTTCACCATTCTTCTTTCTATTGTATTGAATTACTTCGTTGGGCTTTACATTTATTTTCTAATTTATATATGTGGATTAGAATTTTTCACCACAATAGTGTTCGTATAGTGTTGATGTTAGAGGTTCAGATCACTGCCGTAACCAGTGGTCAGCATGTGTGAGCAGACAATGTAAACACTGTGCTGTAAACAAGTGATGAAATGCACTGTTAGACAAGACGTACAGATGGTTGATGGTTTCTAACTCTGTTGACACAATGTACTCCAACAGCAGTAAAACGAACTTCAAGTTTTATTTACATAAAGTAGAATCCGCTTCTCTCTTCTGCGAATTTATCTCATAGATTTATACATTTCAATTTGATATAATTCCCATTCGTACATTTCCTCAATTCAGCGAACATCCGAAAATCACATTCTTGTACATATCTGTCATTGATCTGCTCTCGTGTAATTTCTCCACTGCTATGTCACCTGGGTGATCTTCTAAGAAAGTTAGTTATCTTTAAAACGTTTTACTTAGTGACCTTCTGGTGTATCTTGCTAGAAGACTGGCCTACACTGCCAGGGATGTTGATTTTCTACCAGTTTACCTGATCACTACGTCTGTCTCTGTTTTATCTAACACAAATCTATCTTCAGTATAAACTGCAATCGTACCTGCTGTCTTGAAAAACACGAAACCTTGACAACTTACTTAATTACTTACTTACTTAGTCGTTCCCCTTCTACCGTGAGGTGTAGAGGTTTGGAAGAGAGAGCGACAGACTATCCTATCGGCTGTCTTCCTCCTGGCCTGGTTCCATTCTAGTCCTCGGTCCTTCAAAGATTGTCTAATGTTGTCCTCCCTGCGGACTCTGGGTCGTCCTGGGGGTCTGGATCCTTGGCTCTTTGTTTCCCATGCTTGTCGTTGTAGCCGATCTTCTCCCATTCTGTAGACAAGGCCAAACCATCTGAGTTGGGACTGTTCTATTTGGGTCTGCAGGGGGTGGGATTTAAGGCCTTGACGTATCGTCTGGTTGCGTACCATGTCTCTTCTTGTTACTTCAACCACCTTCCTCAGATACCTCATTTCTGAGGTTTGGATCTGGCTTTTGTTGGTTGTAGTCATTGCCCATGACTCGCATCCATATGTCAAGACTGGGACATAGGTGGAGCGGTATACAGCCATCTTCGTTTTCTTACCAAACTCTCTCTTGCTGAGGAATCCTCGATTTATGGCCTGAAAAAGTCTCCCAGCTGCTGCTTTTCGAGTGGCCAACTCTTCTTTGATGCCTCCTTTTCGGTCTATAATAGCTCCGAGGTATTTAAAGTAGTCGACCTGCTCCAGGACCTGTTCTCCCAGCTTAATCTGATGTCTTCTTTCTTCTCGTGATATCACCATGGATTTTGTTTTAGAGCTGCTTATGACCACCCCTCTCTTCTCCAGCTCTTCCTTCCAGACTTGCAGGTTGGATTGGAGATGTGCCTCTGATTTAGCAATCAGGGCAACATCATCAGCAATGCCAGCTCCAAAATACAGACCTGTCTCATCTTCCAGTACCCCACTGAATACTTTCTTGTTCTCTCCTTACATGCCTTAATGACATCGTCCATGAGGAGTATGAAAAGGTAAGGTGACAGGATATCACCTTGTCTTACACCAGTGGTGGTCCTGAACTCTTCTGACTTATGGTTTGCTGTCCTCACATAATTTCTGCAAGACTTGTAGAAGCTCTGTATAGCATGAATCAGAGGTGCTGGAATGTTCTTCCTTACCAGTCCCAAAGTTTGCTCCAGGGGACCCTGTCAAACGCCTTTTCCAGATCTATGAAACAAAGATGGATCTCACTCTTATACTCAAGGGCCTTTTCACTCAGCTGTCTGAGTGTGAAGATTAGGTCTTGAGTATTTCGGTTCGATCGGAATCCGCACTGGACCTCATCCAGTTGGGGCTCAGCTAGGCATCGGAGTCTCTGCTCTAAGATTCTGGAGTAGATTTTACCAGGGACACTGAGAAGGGATATGCCTCTATGGTTTCCACACTGTCGATTGTCATCCTTTTTGAAAATTGGTGTTATGATGGCTATCTCCCAATCCTTTGGTATGGTCTTGTTGTACCACGCTGCCTGTAGAACCCTTAAGAGTAATAGGTCGCCTGATGCTCCCATGTACTTAACCATTTCTGGTGTTATACCATCATGCCCTGCTGCTTTGCCCATCTAACCATAGTAGCCAACCACATCAAAAAGGCTTGTTTTCCAGAGACATGAATAACAAAAACCTCGCTCACTAATGAACTTCCAAACTACCATCTCGCTAGCACAACTTGCTAACTCACGCTCAGCGCGTTCCAAATCTTTCTACTCTCATTTCTCCCGTTTCAATTTTTTCTTATTACAAAAACTTTACATGCAAATTTGTCCCACCACAATTCTGGATTCACTTAATATGCTTAACTCTAGCAATAACTACTACATCTTCCAAGTGGAAACCACGGAGTTTCCTCCCTTTGCCCAAAGCACTCCTCCACACATATCACTTCCCTTCAACAAAGACGAACAGTCTTTTAACAACTCCATTCATTTTTTCCTAACCATTTATCTACACTCATTTACTTTTCTAAAACCAAACCACCGTTCACAATAATACTTGTTTATCACGAACAGCTATGAAGGGTTTCGAAGAAGAAGATGGATTCGGTAACTGAATGACTGTGACGTGTAATGAATTAGTCAAATTTGTAAACTAGTGCACCTTATATCAATAAACTCAGCGGCAGCATAGCTCTAAGGAAGCGTGGTCTTCCCCTGACGGCACAAATAACATATGACATCTGTACTCTACAATGTAGAAGTATTCAAACGTTTAGGTAAATCTATCACGAATTCCTGGACACACCAGAAGACGAAACATATATACACATATATGCGGTGCTATGTTTAGACTGTTTCTAGGTTTTAAACTTCCCCCCTCCCCCAAAATAAGAAAAATGTCCTAACGTTTTTTTCCGGGCGACTCCGTTGTTTTTGTTTATTTGTTAGTTTTTTTGTTCTTTTTTTTTTTGGTACCGCTTAGTAGTGTTAGGTTTGTCCCTTGTTGTTATGGTTGACAATGGACATAATTGCACTCCGGGAAAACCCAATGGTCCTGTCTCCCTCATAAAATGTTGAAGGATATAAATGCTAATTATCCCTGTAGCGGACTGGTTATATACACGTCTGTCACACCCTCTCATGCGCCCTTCCCTGTTGGTGCTATTGCTCTTTGTAGTTCAAAGGAGACTATGAGAAATTAAAGTAAAAAAATAGTACTTCCTCTCCCTCAAGCATGTCGTAAATGGCTACTAATGTGAGGTTGTGCAATGGGACTGGTAACCTACTTATGTAAAATAAATTGGTAGAGAAACCACCGCTGCAGGAGCATGTACCCAGGCTTCCTGTAAGGTCGCCAAGTTGCAGTAGTGGTTCCATGATTAGTAAAGAGAGATAAATGAGACGAATGAATGAGTTGATGATAAACGTTAGGTACTTGTTTTGATAGATGTTTATACACCTGTTGACCTTAGTACTAGTCCCATTCAGTGATAAGTATGAACTTTTGAAACTATAAGCTTAGAACATGCATATCTGGAGTCATTCTTGTATGACCATCAGCTATGCACAATGTTATTTTACACATATGTGGAAGTGAACCTATATCTGTGAGGCTAATTACACCCTCATTGACTCTTGAATTCATCCACACACTTCCAGGGATTCCCTCTGTGGTGAAACTTGTTGAGCATTGCACTCTAAACTTGGAGGAGTCACTTGAGTCTCAGACGTAACACTGGCTTTTACCTGGTTAGCTGTACGCAGGAGAATCTCGCTGTGGACCCATGATAGGCAGGGGAGCTGAGAAGGGACTCTGCGTAGGACGTGGCAATTCCTTTGCAGATCTCAGAACCAGAGCACAGTGTTTTAGCTCTGCATATTTGAAGAGCGCCCTTGGATAGCGCGGAATGCACAGTATCCCACATGTTTCGTCCTCCTAGCTTGGAACCAGAGGTGATGATCCTTTAAGTGCGATCCAGCCTGGAGAATCTGGAGTTGATGACTTCAACTCAACACGTTTCTGATTTGCAGAATAGCCACATGAAAAGCCTAGATGTACTGTGTAGATAATACTAAGGAGTTTTCAACTGGTATTGGCTGCAAAAGTGCGATAACCTCAGCAGCCCTAGTTCAACAACAACAATGATGATGTATGCTCAGAATAATGTACAACGTATTATATGAAAATGGCTTATGGGCAGAGGCTTCGAAATCTGAGCCTCCGCATGGCCTCTTCCACCAGAATAGCGCACACTGAAAACAATGCGTAAAAAGACCACTGCACCCATGCACACATGCAAAATGCAATGACTGCCCACAAACACATGCAAGTTACCATACCTGTACACACCAACATACATATCCAGTGATTGGTAGAAGTAAAGATTCACACGCTCATGCACACTCCAGTGACTGGTAGAAGCAAAAGCGCATTCCCACACACACTCCAGTGACAAAAAAAAAAGTCTTGGGCTATCTAGAATTCACGTTAATTAAAAACACATCTACAATTTTAAGAATGAGAGAGAGAGAGAGAGAGAGAGACAGAGACAGAGAGAGAGAGAGTCACGGATTGCCTCCCCTACTTTGCAGTAGTGGTCCAACAATGGTCAAAACTCAAGAGTATCTAAACTGGGTCGTCAAAGGTGTTTACCTTCGCACAAGATTACTCTTGGCAGAGATGTAGATAGAAGTGCAATGACTCTTCTATCCGAAGGGAGCGTTCACAAGATAATTCAGAAGTCAAGAACCATGCGGCATAGCGCCGAACAATGGTTAACTTATATCTGTCCGTCGCCTTTTGTGAAGGATTTAAGCAATGGTTTTTAGCCCGTTCAAGCCCCCAGCTGAGTTAATTCAGCGAATTTCCTCTTATAATGGTTTGGCTCTGTTTAGGGGTAAATGTATGTCTATGTATATATATATATATATATATATATATATATATATATATATATATATATATATATATATATATATATATATATATATATATATATATATATATATATATATATATTGTTCCGGCTCATACGTTTGCTTTCATACATAAAAAAACTGAATCGACTATGATTGTTTAGTTTTAAAACAACAGGTAACAAATTTAATAATCAATTAGTATTAACAGTTTAAAATAAATAATCTGCTGGTGACTTTTATATTGGAATCAAAGTTTCTCTTCACAGAGATTTAGGGTGAGGTTATAGTTCAGAAAAACTATGTCCTTTTTACTGGTGCCTTTTTATAAGCACTTAACTTTTAGGTGAGTCCTGTAGCTGTGATTTTCGTCACTGCTTGGTTATGAGGGCACTTCTTCACACAACTTGTCCGATTTAGTCGTTTGGTGTTGATTCCGTGCGTTTCACTCACAACTAGCTTCGTTCCACGAACTTTTGGACAAAATAGAAAGAACAAAATGCTTCTGCTAAGTACATTGAGTTGGAAGCTTAACAGGCGCATCTGCACATATGATGTAGTCATCACTCATCACTGCTCCAGTCGGAGTCTGGGGTCACCTCTGCTGTCAGGCTCTCCCACACAACTAGCAAGAAACAATCACCAGCACTTGCTGTAGTGGTTCATGAATATACTCTTTTCATACGTTGAGGTTGCCAGCCTCATTTATAACCACTAAGCAAGAAACCTGTAAAATTTACATTAGTAAATAAATTGTCTACACTTACCCCAAAATTTTGGGATACACAATCTCCGTGCACAGATTTAGACTGGACACAGCTCTGTATTAGAAGCTTCGAAACACTTAGGTCTGGAAATTAGAGTTAATTTCTCTGACGGCGGGTGTTCTGCGAAATCACTGGCCTAGGAAAACTTTTGTTTAATTCCTCTATGACTTGGTCTGGGAAATTAGAGTTAATTCCTCTGACGGCGGGTGTTCTGCGAAATCACTGGGCATGGGACAACTTATGTTTAATTCCTCTATGGCTTGTGATCAAATTCCTAAGTTTCCAGTCTTGTATTAAAAATGCGGGTTTACTTGTAAATTCCCAAGTTGCCCAATACTCGATCTGTTACTAATAGATTTGGAATTTCTAAGTCCACTGTCCTTTTTTCTTTCTGGCTTTCTGGGAGTTGCTCGTATGAAGTTGCGAAGTTCTCTATGCCGTGACTCCGATTTTGTTACATTATATTTCCAGTTTCCAATTCCAGCTGTGTTTCCGCCTAATTTTCCAATAAGATACATTGTATATTCCGGTCTCTCAAATCAACCAATCCAATCGAATCTCGTTCAGCACTACGTGGGTAGAGGTGTTTCAAATTTAAAAAAATACCCTCACGTGTTTCAAAATATTAAATTTAATATTCACGCGTGACCTCTTTCTATCGTTGCGTCAGACTTCCGCCGGCATCTTGTACTATCTTCACAAACAAATGTTGTGCACTGATACTGCCCCGATGCTATCGTCTGCAAATCTTGAGTTTCCAGACAGATTTATCTGTAATCTCGATACAAAACGTACATCAGAAGCGATTACCTCATTATCTCCCATCTTGTGCAAACATAGGGATAGTCACTGACCACCTGGGGTCAAATGTTGTACAGTCACGTTAAAAGGGGGCAGCCGGCTTATGTGATAACGAATAATCGGCTGGCCGGTCTAATTACCTGGCGGAACGTGAATAAGTCTGAGATGGAAAACAAGATAAAGATAGAGACTTCACCGTACTAGATTCAGCATAGAGAGTTAAATAATGAATGAAAGGGCATAACAATTGCCAAATATAAGCGGTTGGTGAGAAAAATGAAGAAAAGAAATGATACTGCCATAGTGGCTAAAGGTGTGAGAGAGCCACCCAAAAGAACACGTACAGACGTGTCGTCACAGAGGGAAAGTTACAAAATTAATCTGCATACACCACATGACTAAATAACTCTCTTATTGCCTCTGGGACAAGAACTATAATTAAGTGACTATAGCTTATATTTATCAAGCCATCAATTACAGTCCAGAACGAGGCGTGACTGTATCCGTTAAAAATACGCAGGTTGCAATTTGTGGATTGTTTTGGTCAGTTCAGTTTAAATATAAAATGCTAATAATATTTGTAAGAAAATGAAAAGAACTACATTAAGATTATGATAAGCGGTTAAGTAAACAAAAATATATCTGATAAATCTTTCTAGGACAATTAACAAAGAAGAAGGTCTAACGTAACGATCACACGGTCTTTGTCATTGTCGTATCGTATGTCATTTCTTTCACCTTTGCCCCTGTAAGACGTAAGAAGTACAGGTAGTCCCATGGCGGATACTGCTGTAGGGGTGTGAAGTGTTAGAGACTGCCCTATACTAGGTCCAGCTTTATTTGGTGGGGTGATCAGTTCCCTTCCTCGCTGCCATTGTCGTCTTTAACTCAACAGCCGAGTCAGGTAGCCATTTACGGCTGTGTAGACTGGAGTGACGTTCCTAAGTTCCGGTAACTTTGCAGCTTGAGACAAGAGCTCTATCAACTGTGTCAGCCTGACGCTTTCAGTAACACTTACATTACCTGACTTTAAAATATTTCGTCAAATGAAAAAAAAAGATAAAGAACAGCATGATAAACATATATTTTAATAACGCACAAGAACAGACTATGATCGATCTTTCTGTACAAACCTTCCTCACAGAGAAAAATAATGCTACGTGAAAATTAGTGATTCGACGGAAAAGAAGACAAGAGACAAAGTGCAGTTCAATAAAGTCCCTGGTGTTATAACGATACAAAATTTCGAGGAACTACAGCTGCACTCTTGTCATAATAAACGATAGACTATAAAATAACAGAAAACGTGAACTGGCAGATACAGAACATTAACACAATGAGAATCGACAATGGATATCCGTGAAAACAGACAACATTGAATATAGCAGTCCCTTAAGTCTGGTCATGGCTACCTTCTATCACGTTACCCAGCGCTAAAAAAAGATCCCAGGCTTAGATATTAAAGTTGGTAGGTAACATAATGTTGTGATACTTTTGGGTACATGTATATAAATCCTCCAGTCTGCTGCAGTCTAATTTAACTGTCCATTTCTGGATAACTTCTTCCCCTAGGACATGGGGATTCCAAATAAGCCATAATTCCGTCGATGGTGGTAATATGACTCTAAATACACACAATTATTCTCTACAGTTTTCAGAGCCTCGGGACTTTCAAGATTGCCCTCTCCAAACAAAATTACTATTCTGTTGTGATCCGAGCAGTGTCTGGTTCCATCTCTTGTTATCTATCTCTTTGTTGTTTGGCTGTTTCTCTTAGTTGTTTGGCTGTTTCTCTTAGTTGTTTCAAATGGTATGACAAGATCACTTTTGTGGAATTGATGACAAGAACCAGACAAGTACCGGTGGAATACCAGATAAGAAAAAGACACTGACGTTGGATATAACGCCATATTGAGGAGACTTGTTAATAGTATACAGAGAAGTACTATCTAGAATCCTCGCAGTAAAAGATGTACACGCGAACCGAAAAACGCACGGGGAAAAGAATGCAATAAGGGGATAAAGAAGTCATGGAAAAACGATTGAACGGATGGCACAGAACAAGAAGGCTTGGAATGAATTTGGTGAAGGCGCATGTTCCTTAGGAATCAATCAATCATTCGATACCCTTTAGATCCCTAAGGAGCATAGACCTTCAACAATCACATGTCAAGTCCTCCTGTCACGTGTCATCAGCTCAAGTTCTTTCCACGTCTTCTCCATCATTCTTACTTATGCATCCAGCTCTCTTCCCTCTGTGTTTTTTTTTTTTATCTACCACTGCCTCCAGGTGCCAATCCTGCAGATTTTCCTAGACGAAAAAAGGTTAGTCGGCAAACCAGACTCTTTTTAGCTTTATCTGAGTTGCTTCATGAGCCAACTTTCCAGAGGACCTTCTACAGTCTTGGACGGCTCAATTGACATGTATTCGGTATCTAACTTATCCATATTGTTTGTTGGTGTTTTTGTGAATAATTTTTTGCTACAGTATGGGGTAAGCAGCTCCATGCCCAACCCTTATTAGTCGCTTTTTACGACATGCTTGGTAGGACACAGTGTTAAAAATACTTCTAAATTTACTTTGTCCCACCGATATTTTTTAAACCCCTAAAGGCCCACGAGCTATAAAATTGAATACTAAATGTTTGATACACTGAGTAGACTGGAGAGTCACGCTACCAAGTACTAAACCCGGTAACTTTACCACGCGAGGCAAGCGCTGTAACCATTTTGCCAGTCTGACGATAAATGGGCACATGACTCTGTTCGTTAGTTAGGGCAAGCAAAGGCAGCGAGATAGGGAACTGGTCGCTCCACCTCATAAAACTGGACCTAGTATAGTGAAGTCTTTAACATTTCTCTCCCCATCTACAGTATTTGGTAAGGGACTATCTATGACATGTTATAAATTGTTCATGATTGTCATCCATAACGGATTTTTTTTTTTTTTTTTTAAACAAGGTTTTTGAAAAATCCCTTCCCATTTTAAAATGGTTATTTCTTCACTTCTATCTAACTAATTTATACGAAACAAACGTAAAAATAAAGACGATAAAAAACCAAAGGCCAAAAACGTGTAACATTTCAGCTGAGTGTAAGATCAAGGATCTACAACACAAGACTTCATAGCGTGCAACAATTTTTACTGTCTCTCGTATCGTCGGTATGTTAGACATCTTTGTTTTACATCACTTTATTTTGTTTCTGGAAATAAACAAATTTTAAAAAAAACATATTGATCCCAATGAAATAGATGGCAGTAATTAATTCTTGTTTTTATATTAGCTTCATCCACATCCAGTGGATACAAATGAAGATTTAAAAAACAATAGGAGATAACTTTTCAAGCACCCTGCTCAGGTAGATTGTAACTTGTATAAACATGGCAGATATTGACCTACTTCTGACATGACCCATATATGACTCAGCTGGCAATAATAGATGTTTTTTCTAAAAATGTGAACATCGACTTAAATGACGAGTCAGAAATTGATTTGGACTTCTAGGGCTTACAACCAAAACGTAAACATACAGTAAAATATGTATATATCCGCTATTCTCAGGTGTCAGAAATAAATCCCTTAATATTATCTGCAGACCATTGTACCATCTAGCTTCTCTAGAGTCCCATCCGTGACAGATTCTCACCAGTTTTTCAATCTTTTCATTGTGCAGTTTCTTGAAGTTACGGAAAAGCGCACATTACTTACTTACTTAGTCGTTCCCCTTCTACCGTGAGGTGTAGAGGTTTGGAAGAGAGAGCGCCAGACCATTCTATCAGCTGTCTTCTTCCTGGCCTGTTCCATTCTAGTCCTCGGTCCTTCAAAGATTGTCTAATGTTGTCCTCCCAGCGGACTCTGGGTCGTCCTGGAGGTCTGGATCCCTGGCTCTTTGTTTCCCATGCTTGTCGTGGTAGCCGATCTTCTCCCATTCTGCAGACATGGCCAAACCATCTTAGTTGGGACTGTTTCTATTTGGGTCTGCAGCGGATGGGATTTTAGGCCTTGACGGATCGTCTGGTTGCGGACCATGTCTCTTCTTGTTACTTCAACCACTTTCCTCAGATACCTCATTTCTGAGGTTTGGATCTGGCTTTTGTGGATTGTAGTCATTGCCCACGACTCGCATCCATATGTCAAGACTGGGACATAGGTGGAGCGGTATACAGCCATCTTCGTTTTCTTACCAACCTCTTTCTTGCTGAGGAATCCACGATTTATGGCCTGAAAAAGTCTCCCAGCCGCTGCTTTCCGAGTGGCCAACTCTTCTTTGATGCCTCCCTTTCGGTCTATAATAGCTCCGAGATATTTAAAGTGGTCGACCTGCTCCAGGACCTGTTCTCCCAACTTAATCTGATGTTTTCTTTCTTCTCGTGATATCACCATGGATTTTGTTTTAGAGCTGCTTATGACCATCCCTCTCTAAAAGCGCACATTCCGGATTGAAATCTAAATGCATGCCCACTGAAATAACGCGCATTTCATTCCATGTCTCCGTAGTTCCCTTCCCCCTCCCCTTTTTTTTTTATTCCCTTCCCCCTCCCCTTTTTTTTTTATTGTTGACAACATTTTTTGGAATTGTCTCCTTTTATATCCAGCAGAGTTTATTGGGCAATGCATCTCAATCTTTTATTGATATATTTAACCAGAAAACCATCATTGCTCATCATGGATGAAGCTTCTTTGCTTTCGAGCTACTCTTTGCGTGTCATTGATTTACTTGTGAAGGAAAATGGAAATGAATGAAATGATCACAGGGGAATTAATGCCGTCGTAAGGACATTCAGCAGAAAGAACACAACTATAATTTATTTTCCGATTTGTTTTGACGGGTTACTGGCTCGCGTCTTATATATTTAAGAACTTGTAGTATAATGTGCTATCGTCATGAACGTCATCATTTTCGCCGTCCGCTGCTGCACAGAGCAAAGTTTCAACGTCTCTGTGGCAGAGAAGATTTATGATTAATAAATTTCAGATATCTATTCTTTATTCTACACTTGTCTTTTCCTTTTTCTTCTGCTCTTTTACCCTTCTTTCGCTCTTTGACCCTTCTTTTTTGCATACGCTGGATTGTTAAGATAAACTCTCCCATTCATACCTTTGTCTTTTCTTTTCTTATTTAGCAACGCATTTTATTGCTGTTAAGCTAGGTTCTTTGATGAGACCGAATCGTGTTAATTCGTTCTCGACAGGGATAAGAAGTAAGACTATCGTCTATTATTTTTCTCGGATCCGTCTACCTATAGTTAATTATACTCGGTGTAAGATTTGAGATGAAAGACATTGATCGCTGGGAATGGCCATAGAAAGCAGAAGGTGTAAAACGCACACTGGAAGTTTTATTGCCGAGGTCTGATCAGATCGAGAAAATGGACTGCAGGCGTTAAGTCTGGTTTCGGTTTCTGGGTGAGAAATCTCTCTGATCTGTAGAATGAGTAAGGAAATATGTAATCGGGACGAATGTGCTACATCTGGAAACATGAGTCTGTTTTCGGGTTTTAGACGTAATAATTTTCCTTTCATCAGAGATATATTTATACCAGGGCAGTTTTAACTCCATTCACTTCAGTACTCCCTAGTCAGTAGACAGCTTCCTACGTTCTGAACACCGTGTATAGAGAAGTTCTTAGTTTCTCGACATAGCCGAGTTCTAGACTACCTGTATAAAGGATATTTCTCAGTTTCGTGGTGATAGCCTGCAGTTCTGTTTGGAGGTAATATACATATATCTATATATGTATACAGAATAAATTGTTTTAAGAAGTTATCTCATACCTTGATGATCTTTGCAGAGTACCAGATGCCAGAGAGCAATATTTTTTTTTTGCTGATGTACTTATATAGTTTAGATGATATTACATTCTTAAATTTTGAAATGTTGACGGTTTAATTTATTGTGATCATGATATTTGACTACGTACATTACACATTGTTACAGTTGTTGATGGTAGGCCATCAGCAGTGGGCTAAATAAGAAACTGTCTCATGGTAATTAGTTGTAGATATCAACACTTATGCAGTCATGGCTTAATGCATGACCTTTTTGATTAAATCAATGCTTTTAGTGATAGCAATTGGTTCAGCATGTGTTGAAATTGTAATATATGAGACTATTGGGAAATGCCTCTGTCTGAAAAGATTACAATGAGTTATAAGAATGTGGGTATCAACTTTGTTTTCCAAATAGAATCAAGAAGCGGGAATACTCATGCTAGAGATGAGCATAATGGTAGAAATTTAGGAAGCAGTGGAGCAAGAGTTATCAGTATCTGCTAGAACTTCTCAGATACAATTTTGACTAAGCAAAGTTTTGGATTGGAGAACTTAAGGAATATGAGAAGAATTATTAGATTTATCTTGGTGAATTAAACTGATCGTAGTGAAGGAAATTAAATCTTTTAAGAATGGATTAGGAAGAAGTAAAAGCTTTAGTGTTGAATAGTGAGTAAATTACACCATTCACTGAAATCTTGTTAAAATTTGTGGATTATTCATTGAATAATGGATTGCGTTAAATGTTATAGGACATACATTACAAATATGACAACTTGGGTTGTTATACGCTTTTTTTGGTGGTTATTATACGACATAATGCCCAATGGGCTGATCACCCGTTGGCTTGTCAGACCGATTACGGAAACAACGGCAGATGGATCTATTTGTTGTTGCCCTAAAGACGCCGCTAGGCGTGATGGGAAACTACAACAGAGAAAATCAATCTGCTGTTGCCCTTAAGACGTCACAGGGCGTGATGGCCTCTGACTGCTTGGTCGGTCTTTGGCTAAGGACGGAAGAAGAGAAGAAGAATACGACATAATGATGCAGTGTGATAAAGAATCATGGTTTGTTTAAATTTTAATTCTTGTAGTGTACCTAGGGCACTGCTGTGTATCAGGCAACATTTTTCACAATAAGATGTAGAACATTTTTGTAACAGATGTCATAAGAAATTGTCGATGATTTTCGTCTGTGAGGTATTTTGATGGGGATAAATAACTGATAGTTGTGCAAGATTTTTTCAAAACTTATGTAATTGCAAACAACTATATCATTTCTTTCATTTTGGTGAAGGGGTAGGATATTATTATTATTATAAGCATTTGCTTCATGTGAGTAGGAAGCATTATAGAGAACTATGATATGGGTTAGAGTGTCTCACCCATTGAAGTTTCGTGTAAATAATCCAGTCACGGAAATTTGGCTTAACATAGTATAATTCTCTGTTGTAGATGTTGGAATTTTGCCAACCTCCCATTTTTGTCAGATATAATTTTCAAAAAAAAAAAAGAATGATGATATCATTTTTTTTTCTCCGGGGGTCGGTGTAAGCTGTTAGGTCATATTTCTGAGGTGGATGATGGAGTGAGTCGAAGTAAGGGTCACCGAGGGTATTAATATTTAAGTTTCACTCAGCGATTGAGTTTGGGTCTGACTTCATGTCAGCATGTTGTGACTTGGAGCGTGTGCATGGAGAAAGCGTGTTTGGTGAACTAGTCTGGGTGGCTGAGAGAGTACCCGGATGTGACTGGAGAGAGTCTGGTTTTTTATAGCCAAGCTGTGCGCTTGAGGCTATGTGTTTGTGATCGAGCTGAGTGCTCGTATTATGTGACAGATAAGATATTATATAGTGATTATGAATAATGTGATTATGTCTGACATACTGTTGTATAGGCGACGTTATCCCGCCTAGGAGTGTTCTGGAGGAACTTTAGGTAATGTTCGTGGAGAACATATTAATGCGACGAGTTGGTCCCGCCTTTGGAGCTACGGTGGAGTAAGGCGCTGAGTATTGTTCGCCTTGTAGCTATATTGGAGTAGAATTTATATGGCGATGTTGCATGCCGCCAATCATAATCACTTGGGATATATATATATATATATATATATATATATATATATATATATATATATATATATATATATATATATATATATATATATATATATATATATATATATATATGTCTAGTATTGTCGAGTGATTAATTGATAGTTCGAATTTTATTTTTACATAGTTTAATTTCTGGGCAGAGGGATTAAATGATAAGTCAGTTATATTCTTTAAGTTACTGTGTTACAGTGGAGAGCAAAATAAATTAAAATTTCTAGCTAAAACTCATTCAGCTATTAATAAATTTAATTACATTGCTAGCAACCAGTCCGAGAAAATTTTTAACTAACTAGTAAATGCACTGATTCATCATTGAGTAGTGACGAAATATATTTATATATATTTCTAATTCATGATGATTGTTTTTTTTTTCCTCAATGACTAGAATTTATTTCACGGGAGTTTTTAACGATGAGACAAGCGCTAAGCTTATAGTCTCTAACTTAAAGTTAATAACCGAAGTGAATATATATATTATATTTTACGCGAGGGTAGGATAGGATGTGTGTATAATATTGTGGTTAAGTATTTTGTACTTTTCTCTTCCTTATACAGTTTGGGTCAGCCCAACCTCTACCAGCGGTTTTGTTTCAGTACATGAGAAAACCATAGGAGAAACATTTTGTAATTTAAATAAGTGAGTTTCCAAGTTACCACCTGTCTGGCGTGTTGTTTGCATCCAGAAAGAGACAGAGTACTCATCTCACTAACTTTAATACTAAATGAAATAACTGGGCCTATCGAGTCAGATAATAATTCTTCATAACATTCTCATTGAAATATTCAGCCCTGTGGCGAGAAAAATTACCAACAATAACATTTCAGACGTTTTTTTTTAAAACCAATTGTGGTGTGACCAAGAATTTTACATTTGAAAGTAGTTACAAACCTGCCATTTTCCTAAGTAGTGGACACCTCGTGATTCTGACACTGTGACCCCATTTAACATTGCTTACCTAAGCTGATTCAAGTGACCTTACTAGTAATCTGAAAATATAGCTATTAAGCGAATGCTCCCCGGAACATCGGAAGAAACCTGTATCTGCAGAGCTGGGATTCGCTTTATCACCAGAATACAGATTCACTGTAGAGAAGTGTCCTGAAGGTTGCGCCAGAAAACGAAAAACAGCACGTGTGTAGGTAAGAATGTATGTCAGGGGCCCCTGCTGAATGAACAGAGAGAAAGCAGAACGAGTGATTCTTTCATTTTTTATTCATGCACCCACTTTGAAATTTCTTTATGCAATTTGTGTTGCAAATGCTGATTTTCTCTTAGGATAGATTAATATATCAACTCTGTTCTTAAACTATAGAGGAGAAATCATAGAACATAGCGTATATATCTGTGACTCTTTGGAGGCTATAACTTTTCTGCTAACGGGATCGTGGGCTCTACATAGAGGGAAAGGATTACACCTATGGGTCTATTGTTCTTTTAGCAATTCATTAACCTATGTGTAATTATATGTGCTTCATAAGCAACCTTATTTGTTGTGGACAATTTTCCTTATGTTAATAAAATTTACATAAACGTTATTCAAGCGTGTCGGTCAGCTCGTTCCAAAATATCTATATTTCATTGTTATAGTTTTCACGTCTGTGCGTCTAACTGTCGTCACTTATGTGTGTGTGTGTGAGTGGAGATATATATTAATATATATATTATATTAGACTGTCTGACTCATATAGATCTGTTGTAGATATAGGCTGGAAGAGAAAGGCTTTATCGATTTCAGGGACAGAATCTATTATTTTCCACCATCTCACTCGTGAAAAGCTATTTCCGTTAGCTACCTCTCACTGAGCTATCACCTGTTCTAATCTATTCAGAAGGGACCAACCCAAGTCTTAATTCCCCTATCGCAAATCTACGACAGTCTCCAAGGATAATCGAATAGTTTTGTGTATGGTTGATTGGGATAGCGTGAGTTACAGCGCTGAGGCGTATTTCGGAAGTCACGTGATATTCTTCTTTATTTTCTTATAAAGTAGTTTTAGCTCGTCTTACGTATAAAGAACCATGAAGAAACAGTTTATTGTGTCAAGCCCCAAATATACGGATGGATATATATATATATATGGTGCATTTAGCAGCGTTTGAAGATATTAGTACATGCGACATTTGGCCCTTTATTCTCCCTTTTTAGTGTAAAGGAGAAAAAGGGTCGAAACACTCGTTCGACGGGGGGACTCTTCTGATGATCAGATTGCCTCCTGTTGTATCGCTATGTATAGAGTTTCGTATCATATCAGTAACAAAGGTAAAGGTAGTCCTATAGCAGATGCTGTCGTAGGGTAGTGAAGTGTTAGAGACTTTATAATACTATTTCTAGCTTTTTATGAGGTGGGATAACTAGTTTCTTTCCTCACTGCCTCTGCCTTACCTAACTCAAGAGCAAAGACAGTTATCCATTTACTGCTTGACAGACTGGACCGTGACCGTTTTGGATCCTGGAACCAGGTAACTGTGCAACAAAAGTAAATAAGCCAAAACCTCTGATATTAGAGCAATGAACTTTACAAAACATATTTCATGTGGTACAAAGTAGATTTAATCAAAACTTGTTTTTAAAGTAGTTTTTCTCCAATAAAATACGGAAAACGAACGAACGAAGAAAATCTTTATTTCATCACAGTAAAGACAGGTATTATTATCTTGTATGTATATTTCTGCCCTGTAATAAAACCTGCAAAGCGATTAACAGATACATTGAAATGATTGATCTATATTATATAAAGTAAGATTTCTCAACCACTGCAGAGTACATAATTTTGATATGCGTTACACGATACTGCCTAAGACATATTTATAGCATCCACCTTCGGAATCTTTGAAAGCCTTGATGTGTGAGAAAAGATATGGTGGCAATTCGCTCACGTTTACACCTTGCCTCCAAATCTCATACAATGATATCATTCATCACTACATCGGAGATTCGTGGGGGGACGCCCTGGGTTTAATCTACACACTCTCCTGTTATCTGGCTTCCCCTGGTAGACATGCTGACATGGTAGCAACAGGCGTGCTTAACTTAAGAAGATTTTAAAAGTTGTGTACACACGCGGAGAAGAAGTAAATTCTTAGGAGGATTGCTTAGAGCGAATGTCCTTGTTAATGGTTTTGTACCCATTTAACCTGCAGTATATATATATCTGCCTTATGCGCCGTGTTTGGTTATATATATATATATATATATATATATATATATAAATATATATAGATATATATATATATATAAATATCTCTATAGATATATATATATATATATATATATATATATACATTAGTTCACATGTTAGTAATATAACTGGTGTAATGGTTACCACACTGCGCTGGCGATCGGGTGATCCAGGTTCAAGCCCGGGCGAGTACATTTGAACTAGTGTCGTCGACCGGGACTTGGACTGGATTAATTCGAGCCCTGGGCGAAGACATTTGAAGCAGTGTCGTCGACCAGGGACTGACGGCTCCTGAGCCGACCCAGCTCTAATGGGTACCCTCCGAAGACGGCGAGTATCTGCATGAATGGCGGGTGGACACCTGTCAGTGTATACGGAAAAAAGGGATACTCACGTAAAAATCACTCTCAGGTTAGATATTCTAACCGGAGATTCTCACCTCGAGTAATAGTGTACGTAAAAAAAAAAAATAATATAAAATGTAAAATAAACTTACGCCAATCCTAGCTCACAGACGTTTTTGCTCAGATGGATAAAAGAGACATGAATCGGCCTCTTACACTCGTCTTTGGTGTCGATTCTTTAATAAGATAATTCCCTCTCTGACTCCGTGTGTTTCAGTTTCCTTAGATATTCCGGTTTTCCTTATTTAAAAATGTTTTAGAGATTTCCTGGGCTGAATTGTACGTCCTGATGAATACTCCAATAAAAGGTGTCCGGTCTGATAAATGGAAATTCTGAATTCTAACTACTGGCAAGTCTGGTGTCTTTGGCAAGCGTGAATCTCACAGTGAACTAGACTGACTGAAACGTCAGGTTATATGCACTGTCCTACCTCGCTCTGTTTGTTATGGAGTTCAAATTATCAGCCAGTCTGATTTGAATATTTTCTATGACTCATCTAGTGCAAAATTTCAAACATTACTTTTCTGAAAATGGGCTGTAAACATCCGATTGCCCTGTGTATCATCTCACAAACGCATCGGTAACCTCAGACGACAATGCGTGTAAGATGTCACAAATTATTACTTTCATGTAAAGTAATCTCTTTGTAACAAGGTGTACCGGAAACGATTATGTCATGCCCGGCTGTCCAGAATGTGTCGCGCAGACGATTAATCTCTTAACTGTCGCGCCCCCTGGCCTAATCTTAGCAAAGCTTTGTCGCACCCTGGCAAACGCGATGTATTATCACCAACACGGGGTGTCAGATGATTAAACAAACAAGCTCTCTGCTACATAGCAAATAGAAAGAAAAGGGTGAGACTCTGAAAAAATCGCAATTAAATCAGTACAAAAATGTAACTGATACTGCCGTAGTGAAAGAGAGATCGGAAAGAGGACGCACCAAACCCATCTTGTGACAATGGTCACCTAACCTCTCGATGCTGGACCTAGTATAGTGAAGTCTCTAACACTTGACATCCCCTACGGCAGTATCTGACATGGGGTTACCTGTACCTGTTTTATCCTACCTTGATAATTTTTCCTAAAGTGTTCTTCTTACAGAACCAATTCCGTTATATCTAATCTGTTCTCCATGTTCTTGCTCCGTTCAAGTGAATAGTACTTATGTAGACTTGATAAAGTTTTACTTTTGCATTCAGAATTTATATCTTGCATGAGAATGTAATTATTCAATGTTACGTTTGATGTTCAAAATGATAGCCATATTTTCACTAAATACGCTGATATCGTTGGGGCATGTGCTTCCCCCGCCGCCTAATTTAGCTACCTTAGGATTCTTGTCTCTGGAGTGAGTGTTTTTCATTGCTTTGTTCGTGCATAATTACTCTTTATGTCCGTCGCCCACCATTATAATTTAATGAGACACTATGAACTCTGATGTGTTTCTATTAGTCTAAAGTGTTTGTCAGTGATCAGTCAAAGTAAAGTGTCAGTCCTGACAAGATAAAATAGATTGCAGCGACAGAAGCACTCTGATTTCGGAGTTAAAAGCACACTGCCAACCCAGCTAAAAGGAAACACAATTTGCATGAAAGTAAAGTCCAGCTGAAACTGGAGATAGGGTTAAGTAAGTGAGAAACTTTAGTGGGGGGGCTGTGGGGGGGGGGGGGGGGGTGGGTGTGGGGGGGGGGGGGGGGGTGGGGGGAGGAGAGGGGTGTGGGTGGGAGGTTGTGGGTTGGGGTGGGGTGGGGGGGATGTGGGGGGTGGGGGGTGGGGGGGGGGGGGGGGGCGGGGGGGTGGGGGTGTGGGGGTGTGGGGTGGGGGGCGGGTGGGGCGGGTGTGTTGGGGGGGTGGGGGGGGGGGGGGTGTGGGGGGGGGGGGGGGTGGGGGGTGGGGGGGGGGGTGTGGGGGGGGGGGGGGGGGGGGGGGGGGGTGGGGGGGGGGGGGGGGGGGGGGGGGGGGGGGGGGGGGGGGGGGGTCTGTGGGGGGGGGGGGGGGTCTGTCTATCTGGGGGGGTGGGGGGGTGGGGGGGGGTGTGGGGGTGTGGGGGTGTGGGGGGGGGGGTCTTTGGGGGGGGGGGGGGGGTGGGGTGTTTGGGGTGGGTGGGGTGGGGGGGGGGTGGGGGGGGGGGGGGTCTGTGGGGGGGGGGTGGGGTCTGGGGGGGGGGGGGGGGGGGGGGGGAGGGGGGGGGTGGTGGGGGGGGGGGGGGGGTGGGGGGGGTGGGTGGGTGGGGGGGGGGGGGGGGGGGGTGTGTGTGGGGTGGTGGGGGGGTGGGGGGGGGGGGGTGGGGGGGGGGGGTGTGGGGGGGTGGGGGTGTGTGGGGGGGTGGGGGGGGGGGGGGGGGGGGGTGTGTGGGGGGGGGTGTGGGGGGGGGGGTGTGGTGGGGGGGGGGGGGGGTGTGGGGGGGGGGGGGGGGGGGGGGGGGGTGTGGGGGTGTGGTGTGGGGGGGGGGGGGGGGGCGGGGGGGTGTGGGGGGGGGGGGGGGGGGGGGGGGGTGTGGGTGGTGGGTGGGTGGGGGGGGGGTATGTGGGGGGTTGGGGGGGTGTATGCTCAATCCAAACATAAATTAGTTAATACACTTAAGTTCCCCAAGGTGTATAAATCTTCAACAAACACATGCCAAGTCCCCTGTCACGTACCACCAAGTATTTTCGGTGTCTTTCAAATTATTTTCATGTCTCCAGTTCTCTTCTCCATGTGTTTTCTGTCTGCTTCTACTGCTTTTACATTGAGAACTCCAGAACAAATATTGGCTGAGATGCTGTCAACAGGTATCCTCAATGTTATGTGGATCTTCGCCCACTGCAAGATATATGGAAATGAGACGGCTGATAAACTTGCTAAAGAGGGACGAAGAAAAACCCAAACATAAAAAAGGGCTACATGTGAAGAGATTAAAGCAATAATCAGAAATAATTATATAGAAAAATGGCAGAAGGATCATCCAGAGTCCAGTAATGACGAACCATACTATTCATTAGCAAGAAAAGATAAAGTGATAATTTTCAGCCATTGCAGACTCAGAGGTCATCTGTTCAACAAACTGAAAATTGAACAGACAGATGTGCGTTCATGTGGGGAGGACAAACAGACAGATGTGCGTTCATGTGAGGAGGACAAACAGACAGATGTGCGTTCATGTAGGGAGGACAAACAGACAGATGTGCGATCATGTGGGGAGGACAAACAGACAGATGTGTGTTCATGTGGAGAGGACAAACAGACAGATGTGCGTTCATGTGGGGAGGACAAACAGACAGATGTGCGTTCATGTGGGGAGGACAAACAGACAGATGGGCGTTCATGTGGGAAGGAAAAACAGATGTGCGTTCATGTGGGGAGGACAAACAAACAGACAGATGTGCGTTCATGTGAGGAGGACAAACAGACAGATGTGCGTTCATGTGGGGAGGACAAACAGACAGATGTGCGTTCATGTGGGGAGGACAAACAAACAGACAGATGTGCGTTCATGTGGGGAGGACAAACAGACCGATGTGCGTTCATGTGGGGAGGACAAACAGACAGATGTACGTTCATGTGGGGAGGACAAACAGACAGATGTGCGTTCATGTGGGGAGGACAAACAGACAGATGTGCGTTCATGTGGGGAGGACAAACAGACAGATGTGCTTTCATGTGGGGAGGACAAACAGACAGATGTGCGTTCATGTGGGGAGGACAAACAGACAGATGTGCGTTCATGTGGGGAGGACAAACAGACAGATGTACGTTCGTGTAGGGAGGACAAACAGACAGATGTGCGTTCATGTGGGGAGGACAAACAGACAAACATAACATGTACTCCAAAGCTTGCGACTCCGTTGGAGAAGCAGGGTGGCAGCGTGACCTTCTCAAACCCAGTTGAGGGAGAAACTGTAGGGTGACGAGAGAATCCTGAGACGGACTGCCAGTTTTTGTAGTGGATTTGATGGTATTGTATGATGGTGATATTACTAAGTGTGATGCATGAGGTCAGCTGTGAAGGCTCCTGAGATAAAATGTAGCTGTGAATTGTCAGAAGGCCCTTCTTGCTACCACTACGACCTCACACCTATCTTTTTTTACTAATGAGTGTAGCTACGTTAAATGTCTAGGGTAATGATATGTATTGTGTTGTGGTAGTTTACATACACCCACAGATATTTACTAAGTCTAATAATATTAATAAATGTTATAATACACTGAACTAACTCAAGTGTGTAAAATTTTGATAGTAATTCTTTAAATTTATTTGTTCTGGACCAAGGTTTTATTTTGGCCAGAACATATGAAAGGTTTTGCAATTATGAAAGAAATGCATGAATATTACATAATAAATGCAAGGTGTGTACATATATATGTTATTAGACTAGTTAATATTACTACTGTTTATAGTTGTAATCTATTTGGGAGAACACTTAATGGATGTGCTGTTGGGGTGGCCTCATCACTCCCTGTCTATGGTGACTACACATTGTCCAGTTATTTGATGGAACTTTTATGGGTGTGTTAGCAAATAATTTGAGTTGGTGAATTCTCAGCAGACCAGGCGCTCACGTAGCTTGAAGGTGTAGCTCTGGTGCTGAGATCTGGTGGCCCCACCTCTCCGTGCTTGGGGGCAATATCAGAAGTCTGGTGGCCCCACCTCTCTGTGCTTGGGGGCTATAATAGGCTGCTCTGACAAAATGTTACTGCACGGGTCCACTCTTGTAATATTTAACAACTCATTTGACACCGCATTGGTGCCAACTAAAACTCACAGTTCTGCAATCAAAGTATTAGCCATGTGTCAAAATTCCATCCTCTAACCATTTCTGGACACAACACTACACAACAACAACACCACATAGACGGGTCAGATCTTTCTGACCAAACAACACATCTTACCAAGTTGGTTTCACATAGGATAAGTTCTCCCAGACTACAGATTCTGAAATATATTCATTAGCTTCCTGCCATAGAATAGGATAGGTGATATGTTTCACTGATCTCAACACCTGATCTGTCCTTCATAATCCTTGCTGGAGTTTATGTATTTTATTTGTCTCTAGACCCTGAACTGGGGCGGGGGGTCTAGAGCGAATCCTTACTTGTTGTAAGGGACAGATTATGCTATTGCAGTATCAAATCACTCGAAACCTTAAACAAATATTAAAATGTACAAAGAAATAATTTCAGTCTTACCAGAATTATGAATATAGAACACAGTTAAATGCTAGCAAAACTCAGCTGAGCTGCTGGCCTTAGGATGGCGTCCCTCTAAATATTTCAATAGCTTCTGGGAATTACACCACTTAATAATTCACTGTGTCTACTAGGACAACTTATACGAATGGCACAAAATGCGCGTCTGAGCGCCGATAATATATTCATCTATGGCCAATCACTGCCTTTTCTTTTTTCAAATTCAAATATCCTACCACACAGTCATTTCAGTCATACCTCAGTCAAGTATGCCTTATTGTCTGTTGGTCCGTCCGTCTCTACTTGCGTTTCACAAAAAAACACACTTGTTTTTGAACCAACTCTGCCTTCCCCTACACAATTTTGCCATTAAAGTTATTTTTAGCCACAATTCACCATCCCACCCCGTCTCTTCATTCCAACTAGATTTTAGCACTTGCGTCTTCAAGGCCACAATTTTTTGAAAATTAGTGACATGTTTTATTTCAATGCAGTCGATCGTTGCTATGAACAACACAGTCTTTTGTCAATATCTTTCTTATTATCTGTCCGTCTGTATAAATGAAAGCATATTATTTCACTGCTCAAGATGGGCCATCCGGCCAACTAGGTTTTATATTCCTAACATTATTATTAAGAAAAGTTACTTTTCACATATTTTCTAGAATCTTCTGGTGCAAAAGCGTCCAAGAAATGACTGTGGCGTATAATATCCAAGGTCCCTTTTGTCGATTTCTTTACTTTATGTCAACTTGGGGAACGTGACTTTTTCCTCCTTTCCCCACCACTTGCGTCTTTTAGCATTGCTAGTTTCAAGCACGCGTTCAGTCAGATTTTTCCTTTTGATCTCCGTTCTCATCCCGTTCCGTTTGGCCTTCAAGTCTAACATTTAATTTCCATGGCGGGTGATGACCCGCGGCGTGGGCGATCATGTATTCTAGTAGCTTACGCATTAGTTTTTATCCTTACGTTGTATCATTGGAGATATTTTAACGTTGTATCACGGTTAATTTTGTGACAGTTTTATAAAAGAGATAGATGTTGTTATTTGAGAGCCACCGACGAAGAAGAAGAAATGTGTGTCCAGTCCATGTTCAGCGTCTTGTTCCCATCACCTGTGTCACTGGCGCCTGTCTGGCTCTTGCCATCAGTTCCATAATGCGATCTTGTCATGCACGTTTAATCCTTCTCTTCCACGCGACGAATCTGGAACTTTCCCATAGATAATAGATGCACCTTCATGCTTTTAGAATGTAGATCTAGCATGTCTATACAGACCGACGATGTAATCCATTCAATGCTATGTTTCATGTTTACTGAACCGAGAACGGGGGACATAACAATGCGGAACCACTGTTTCCCCATCATTCATGATCGCCCAAAAGATCACGATTAAAAAAAAAAAAAAGATTGAGCAAAGATAAGCAAACTTGTATTACCTTTTAAACATGTAATAATCTCCACCACCAGCGGTGGAAGCAGTTTTATAATACTTTATGACAGGGCCCGAACAAAATTCGCTACCATGACGTCACTGTATGAGAAAAAGATCTGATTACACCAACTGCCATCTTGCACCGAAGATCTGCTAGTGCTATAATAGGGGTCGTGTACATATGACGTCACGCAGTGAGAGGTAGGAGGGGTTCAAAATTTGGGAGGAGGGTGGGGAATTAGGACAAATGTGACGTGACACACAAATAAAAGGGTCGTACTCATTATTTTGTCGGGCATATTTACTAGATGTTTTTAATTTTATTTTATTTTTTTGGCCGTTTGATTTTTTCCCTTTGATAATGAAGATGATAAATTACATCCCTTGAATTAAAAAAACCCATGGTAATTTTTTTTTCTTCAAAACTTGACAGAAATGGGTAAAATAACTTGATTCAGAATCAACAAAATAAGTTCCCAAGTCATCTAAATGTGCTGCAGATGCTGAAAGATTAAGACGTTAGCTTTTGTCCTTTCTCCGTCATTATTTTGACGGGTATTCATTCATAACCCTCCACTCCCAAAGGAGCATAGGCCTTGAACAAACACATGCCAAGTCCTCCTGTCACGTGCTATCATCTCAAGTTCTTTCCACGTTCTCCTCATCATTTTCACCTCTGTTTCCAGCTCTCTTCTCCATGTGCTTCTTGGTCTACCTCTGCCTCTCTTGCCCTGGGGGTTCCAGAACAAGGACTGCCATGTAATGCTATCAACAGGTTTGTGATAAAATTAACCGTGATACAACGTTAAAATATCTCCAAAGATAAAATGTAGGGATAAAAATAATGCGTAAGCTACTAGAAGACATGATCGCCCATGCCGCGGGTCACTACCCGCCATGAAATTAACTTGTTAGACGTGAAGGCAAAACGTTTACCCTTGTAGACGGGATGAGAACGGAGATCAAAAAGAAAAATATGACTGAACACGTGCTTGAAACTGGCAAGGCTAAAAAGACGCAATTGGTGGGGAAAGGAAAAACATTCACGTCCCCAAGTTGACACAAGGTAAAGAAATTGACAAAAGGGACCTTAGTTATTATACGCAACAGTCATTTCTTGGACGCTTTTACGATACTTAGTCCCTTTATTTGAATTCAGCGGCAAACGCATTACAGAAGATGCTCGAACATATTTCAAAAAAAAAAAAACAACTAACCTTGAAAAGTAACTTTTTCTTAATAATAATGTTAGGAATATAAAACCTAGCTGGCCTGATGGCCCATCTTGAGCAGAGAAATAATATGCTTTCATTTATACAGACGGATAGATAATAATGAAGATATTGACAAAAGACTGTGTTGTTCATATCAGCGAGCGACTGCATTGAAACAAAAAAATGTCACTAATTTTCAAAAAATTGCGGCCTTGAGACTCAAGTGCTAAAATCTAGATGAATGAAAGAGAGGGGGAATTAGTGGAAAGTTGTGGCTAAAAATAACTCTAGAGGCAGATTCGTGTAGGAAATGCATGTATAAACAAGTGTGTTTTTTTGTAAAAAACGCAAGTAGAGACAGACGGACCAACAGACAATAATACATACTTGACTGAGGTATGACTGAATTGACTTTTGGTAGGAGGTTTGAAATTTGAAAAGGGGGAAAGGCGGTGATTGGCCACAGATAATCATATTATCGGCGCTCAGACGCGCATTTTTGCCATTCCACATAAATTGTCCAGTAGTAGACACAGTAATTCTTCAGTGGTGTAATTCCCAGAAGCTAATTGCAATATTTAGAGGGACGCCATACTAGAGCCAGCAGCTCAGCTGAGTTTTGCTAGCATATAACTGTGTTCTCTATTCATAATTCTGGTAAGACTGAAACTATTATTTCTTTGTATATTTTAATATGGTTTAATGTTTCGAGTGAATTGATACTGCCATATCATAATCTATCCCTTACAACAAGTAAGGATTCGCTCTAGATCCCCAGCCCCAGTTCAGGGTCTAGAGACAAACAAAATACATAAACGCCAGCAAGGATTATGAAGGGCGGATCAAGTGTTGAGATCAGTGGAACATATCACCTATCCTATTCAATGGCAGGAAGCTAATGAACATATTTCAGAATATGTAGTCTTGGGGAACTTATACTATGTGAAACCAACTTGGTAAGATGTGCTGTATGGTCAGAGAGATCTGACCCCGTCTATGTGGTGTTGTTGTGTAGTGTTGAGTGTAGAAGTGGCTCAGGAGGTAGAGTTCTGACCCATGACCCAATACTTTTATTTCAGAACTGTGAGTTTTTTATTTCACACCAAAGTGGTGTCAAATGCTGTGTTGTAAAATACCAGTGAGGACCCGTGCAGTATAGTATTTTGGCAGAGCAGCCTTATATTGCCCCCAAGCACGGAGAGGTGGGGCCACCAGATTCCAGCACCAGAACTACTCAGTCAAGATACGTGAGCGTCTGGCCTGCTGGACATTCACCAACTTATTTTCTAACTAACACACCAACTATATTCCCATCAACTAGAACATACCATGTTGGGAAATAAACTTGTATTCATCCCATCAGTAAATGGACAATGTTTGGTAGTCATAGACTGGGAGTGATGAAGCCACCTCAACAGCACATCCATTAATCGTTCTCCCAGATAAATTACAAATATAAACAGTAGTAATATTAACTAGTCTTGTAAAATACATATGTACACACCTTTCATTTATTATGCCATATATTCATGCATTTCATTCATAATTTCAAAACCTTTCATACGTTCTGACCAAAATAAAACCTTGGTTCAGAACAAATAAACTTAAAGAAAATTTAATATCAAAATTTTAAACAGCTTGAGTTAGTTCAGTGTGTTATAAAGTTTATTAATATTATTAGACTTATTAAATATCTGTGTGTGTGTTTGTATATACTAATACAACACCTTACATTTCAGTACCCTAGATTTTTTAACGTAGCCACATTCATTAGAAAAAAAAGATATGTGTGAGGTCGTAAGTGGTAGCAAGAAGGGCCTTCTGTAAATTCACAGCTACATTTATCTCAGGAGCCTTCACAGCTGACCTCATGCATCACACTAGGTAATATCACAACCATACAGTACCATCAAATCCACTACAAGGTTTCCTCAATGTGTGTCCTATCCATCGCCATCGTCTTCTTCTCATCTCTTGTTCCACTGGCACTTGTCTAGTTCTTGTCCTCAGTTCCACTTTGGTAACCTTGTCATACCATTTTAATCCCTCTATTCTACGCAAGCACCCATTTATGATAGTCTGTAGCTTTTTGGTTGTTGTCTTTATTGTTCTCCATGTCTCAGAGCCATACAATAGGACTGACCACATTTGAGTTGAAGATTCTTATTTTCGTGTTGGATCCGATTTCTCTTGATCTCCATATATCTTCCAATGCAACGAAAGCTCCTCTTGCTTTTTGTATTCTTAGTTTGATATCACTGTCTGTCCCTCCAACTTTGTCTATATTACTGCCAAGAGTTGACGGGTATATTTACTAGTTAATATTATAATCTCAGCTGAAATATTGGACAGTTGTCACTACATTTAACTTATTTAAATTGTTTCAAATTATATATTTCTTTTTAAAATAATATAATATACACCCGAGAAAACAAAATGCAGACTAAATAGATTGTGCTGTTTAAAATTAGATTTTAAAAAACAGTAACAGGTTATCACCATCGCGACAACAGGCAGATGATATCAATGAAATGTCTCGAGATTAAGAGACGTCAAGTTAAACACAAAAATCAGAATCAAGTCAAATGTCAATTTAGTCTTATTGTATGACTGTGAACGTAACGAACAACAAAAAACAACAACCAAAAATGGGTCAGACTTTCACAAATGTCAAGTTAATCTTATTGTATAACTGTGAAGCATGGGAAACAAAGAGCCGGGATCCAGACCCCAGGATGACCCAGAGTCCGCTGGGAGGACAGGGTTTCTTAGGGGGTAAGATATTTGTGACGTCACATTATGGGGGTTTTAGTGACAAAATGTGACATAGGGGAAGAATTAAAAATGGCACAAATTGCGTGACGTCATATGTGGACGACTACCCAAAGACCTCCAACGTTATTCTAAGCTCTTTGAAAATAAAAAAGGTAAAAAAAAAGGATCCCGTTACACGCCCATTGAGGCATATTGGGAATATGGTGTTAGGCCCATATTTTCTTGACCATCGGCACACTAGGGGTGATGTGGTCAGCATCACGCCGGTCGCCTTAACCTTCCCAGAAGTTGCTCTGGTACCCAATTGGGGCTGGGTCGACCCAGGAGCCGTTTGTGGCCTAAAAAAATCCCACCTCAACTGGGGATCGAACCATGGACCACTGAACAAGGAAGCCAGTGCACTAACCATTGTGCTACCACGACACTCTTAGAAAATAAAGCTCGTTGTTAATCTCTTGTCTTGATGATCATTTTAATAGATAATTTCCTGCCCATCTCTTGATGTTATCTTGATGTTGTCTTGATGTTATCTTGATGTTGTCTTGATGTTATCTTCCCGTTTATATCGCTGTATAACGCTAGCTTTTCTAGGATTTCTTTATTTGTTTTCTTCTCTATCCACGAGGCGCGCCCCATTTTTATAAATACCAACATTACAAGGACTTCACTTCTTTCTTCTTAGTGCTGCTTCATTATTTATTATTGGGCGCTCTAATAAAGAGGAAATATAACACTTGATGACGCTCATGTTTTATTTGTAAGTTAATTATTTGTTTA